>CAHIKZ030000724.1:1962500-2105000 GCA_903632075.3 Acanthosepion pharaonis | reverse complement strand
TTTGATTATTATCCTCACGTTTCGGCTGTTGTATATTCAGACTTTCTTTAGGTATCTGTCATATTCAGTAACTGTTTAGAAATCTTGAACCAAATTGAGTTAAATAGCAATAGGGAAGTTCAGATCCAAAATATCATGAGTCAAAGGTTGTAATTCCAAGAGTAAAAAAATCAGTCTTAGAAAACCAATGCCAGAAAATACGAAGTTGGGGGGGGGTATAATCAAAAGAGTAAAAATTTGCATCACAACATGCAACTACCTTTTCACCTGAAAAGAGCCAAGCAATTCCGTGGTTCAAAGTAACATTCTTTTATTGGGGAGGGTAGTAATAAAAGTAGTTGTGATTGACCAAAACTGGCAGGGAAGTACAAACAACTGCCATATGCTGAAGCCTACTAAAGTCACCCTGGTCTTTTTGGTTCAAATTTTAATTTTTGATAGCATAATGAACACAGATTTTTTTCTGAGGTAAGAAATTGGTTTTCTCCATCATCACACAAACAACAGATTATTCCTGTTTTTCTTTTTTAGGGGATATCTTGTATTGGTTAATTCTCTCCAGTTTATTTGAGTTTGTGTTCCTTGTCTGATTCTTCTTTTAAACCAGTGTACACAGGTTCCTTGACTTATAACAGAGTTATGTTCATATGATGCATCATGACGTGATTTTCTGTTTAAGTCAGAAGTTACCAGTGATTTTTGATGAATAAGCATTTACGTCACTCACCCATGTTAATGCAATAGTAATAAGCTAGGATATAACAACACATTTCTATGACATATGTTAACATAATGTTGTGTAGTAGTTTTCACAGTGGCGGCTTGTATTTCAAGAAGTCGTCCTAAATTAGGTTCAATGTACAAAATGTTAGGAACTTGAAAATAAGAGTTGACACAGCAATCTAGTTGTGATGGTTGGTACTTCAATGTCCGATGTTGTCTGATGCTCTAAACACCATTGAGCCGCACTGGCGACTGCTACTACTTCTTATTGTCTATGGGAGAGTCCATTACCATAGAATAGGTAGTATAACACATAATTAGGACTTAAAAACAAAAACAAAAAAAAACACATTTTTTTTTTTTTTTTTTACTATAATGTTTACCTGTACAAGGCCCAGGGGTCACTCATGATAGACAGTTACACTATGGGCAAGTCTTCCTCTCTTATACATATAGTATAGGAAAGGAAGATAATGGTTGACACTTGAACAGGTTAAGATTGTAGTGATCAGGGAAACATCCTCTTGGGAGTCTATTCCACAGAGCAGTGATTCACTGGAAGAAGCTGTTCAAGTGGAACTTACTTCTCACCTCAAAATATGGAGGGAATGTGGGAGGTTTGCTACAATGTAAGTGGCATGGCAGGTCCTAACCGTAAAGGTTAGACCTGGCAGGTCCTAGCTGTAAAGGTTAGACCTGGAAGGTCCTAGCCGTAAAGGTTAGACCTGGAAGGTCCTAGCCATAAAGGTTAGACCTGGAAGGTCCTAGCCGTAAAGGTTAGACATAGCAGAGCCAAGGAATGGAGCACTTTTCATGGAAGTAGCAATAAAACAGTGAGTGGCTCACCACATCCCACCTGTGAGAGAGAGGTTGGAGGGTGGAAAATAATTCTTCTCCAAGGACATTGAAATGCTTTTGAATTCTATAAAGACTGGAAAGTGAGGACTGGGTAGCTCCTGCCCAAATGGTGAACATAAATATAATACATATAATGAAATTAAGATAATATATATTATGAAAGGAAATTTCTTGTATATTTATTGACAGTGATGTCATTGGCTCTCTGTAGATGAGATGAAGAAGAGTAAGATCTTGTCTCTATTGCAACAATGTATTCTTCTGCCACACCATTTGTGCCGTATGTATGAAGTAAATGGCTTAAGTCATATCAAGATTAATGGAGATTGCATCATAACCATAAATCCTTGGAGATTGAGACTGTAATAACTCAAAGACTATGAATTTTCCGCACTATCTGACCCAGGGAGTGAACTCACAACAACCAGGAAACTAGATATCCACTCAACCACATGTCTTTTGAGCAATTAACTGGTGTCATTTTGTAGCTCTAATGCTTCTACTCAAGTGCTGGAAGTTGTTAGTATCCTTTTTTTTCAGAGGCTTCCAAAAGGTATACAGTTATAAGTATTGGATAATGACTGGGTTTAAATTTCCTACTAGATTATCAAGTCTGACAGACATGTAAAGAAATCCACTTTTACTTAAATATTTGTATCTATAAAAAAGAATGTATAAACATAACAATGTCTTAAAATAATTGTCGTACTTTGTCCATTTCATAATGTGTTTCATCATTTGTTTACATTTGGATATGCCATGAGCAGATATGAATGTACGTGAGAGAAACAGAGAAGATTGTAGGTTAAAGACAGTAAAATTGACCTTGCTAACTGAACACTCCTCTGTGGCCCAATTGGTTAAAGGCACGTCAGGCTATATGACAGTTCTGTATACAGGTTCAATTCCTGTCAGACAAATATTTTCTATGAAAATTTCTCAGACATTTGGGCCGGTAAATGTTGTTTAATACTGTTTATTATAAACAGAGCATTTACTTAAATATTTGTATCTATAAAAGAATGTATAAACATAAAAATATCTTAAAATAATTGTCGAACTTTATCTATTTCATAATATATATATATATATATATATATATATATGTGTGTGTGTGTGTGTGTGTGTGTGTGTGTGTGACACTATTTAGCTATGGTAATTGGGTAACTAATTAACCATAGAAATTAAAACAGGAAATACTTAAGGCGAAAAAGAGCTATGCTGAAAGATAGACTAATCGATGTAAAAAAAAAAGAAAAAAAGATTTTATTTTATTTACAAAAAAGATACTTTTCACAAAAGACAGTAAACCCATGGAAAAAGCCATATGTGAGGTTTTGTCAGGTTGATTAATGTCTTGCCGAGGGAAATAGGAAGTAAGGCAAATATTAAAATATCGGCCAGATCATGGCGGTCATAAAAATTTTGGCTTGAGACAATCGCCTATACAGGCAGAGAGAATCAATATTAATTATCTTTCCAAGATATTGTTTTTTTTTTTTTTGGCCACCATAGAGGAAAAGCAATGTGGCAATTATAAAATTTTGGCATTTGTCTCAACATAGGTGAGAGGATTGTTATTATTTACCTTATTAACGTGTCCCTTCAGACGCTGAAACGTTGAATATCAATATGGCGTTTGAAAAATAGAGTGGAGAATTGAGATTTGGCAAGATAAAAGAATTTAATTTCTCAACATGCCAAGGATTCCATTATAAAGCTAACTTCATGAAGGGACTCGATGGCAAACTTTGACAGGGATTGATGGAGTCGGTAGAGAGTGCTGGCTAAGTTAATTCTAGGTGGCCAAAAGATATGATAGAAATTTAAGTGGCAATGTGAATTCGTAAAAATTTTAGCTGATGGGAAAAAAAAAGTCAATTTTGTACACAAAAATTCTGGATTATAATTTTAAGGAGGCTAGCTTAGCCACACCTGCATGGCCGGAATGCCATTGGTCGAGTGGTAGCAGTGGTGATAGGCGGAGGTGAATGGATGAGAAGGACAAAGAATTTATTATAGACCCACTGAAGGGATTGGTATGAGATATCAATGTGAGGGAGGAAGAGTCTAGGAGGATAGCTCTCCTCCGACCTTCCCTCATGGATGAGGGAGACCCCACCGAAATGGAAAGTGATTAATTTTCCAAAAATGGGAAGTAATCAATTTTTTTGGCCTGACAAAAAAAAGATTTCTTGTTGGGAATTGAGATTTACCAAGAACCCCAGGCCGCGTCTGGCCCCACACTGGGTTTTGGTCGGTACCCATATAAACGAATGTCCTCGGGCAGTTAGTCAGTTGGAGTTCTGAGTTGGAGACAGTCAGTTGAGTTGGAGTGAGTTCAAGTAGTAGGAACCAGAGCGTTGCCTCGCAGAAGCTGACCAAGAGATTCCACGACCTCCGACTTCGCCTATCCTACCAACAGCAAGTTAGACTGACGAACGAAACCAAGCCAGCACCTAAGAACTAAATCAGCTGACTTAAGATACCAACTTGCTTGAAAACATAGAAGTGTCACATTTCATAGAAAATGGGCTGGGAGAAAAACACACTCCTGTATATAACAGAAGGATAAATTTAAATTGTTATTTCTTAACATACTGGAACCTCTTGGGTTTTTCTTTTAGTTATTTTTTTTCCTTTGCGCTTGTGTGATACCACCTTCAGTCCGGACTCAGCTTACACTATGGCCCAATGCCTGCTGGATCTCATCTACCTAAGATCAAAGTCACAACGTGTGTAGGTTAGACTTAAGAGCAAAGCAGTTATCCCAGTAACCAGACGTTGCAAGTGAGCTGGGAACAATAGAGCTGGTATTGAATCGGTACAGCTGGTGAAGCCGTTAACATCGCCGACCAGAATTCGACCCTGGATGGGCCAGTGTCCCATATTGGTATCCTGACCAGGGGATTTCACCAAGTAGCAATGACCATCGATCAACCGGAACACAGGCTGGTGGCGGTGACAAAGAGTCAACCCCAGAACGCCAGTAGAAGAAAGATTACAGTTTCGCATCATGACTGGAAGTTGACCACGGGCCAATGGCTGGGTGTCACATATATATAGACAAGTTAGCAGACCAATGCAAGCTGCCTGTTAGGTCTTGGTTTGCCACGGTGGATAGTGTCAACTGAAGTGTGTGAGCAATGGAACAGTGACCCATGGACCACCTCAAACAATTTGCAGTCAAAGCATTCATGCTCAAAGACTTTTCTTCTTCTCACATCATGCTCAAAGACTTTTCTTCTTCTCACGTCCTCTTCTCCATCTTTTGAAAACGGCAGAAGACAAATAGAAGTGATGAAAAGAGCCCAAAGAAAAAACAGAGCTCTCTATTTCTAGAACCTTTCTACCCTGCCATGCAGTGGCTGAAGACATCTCTTCAGATCCAACATAGGACTCATTTCATACAGAAGGAAATATCTATGAGCAACAATAATTGGCAATGATTTCCACCAATGAGGATATACAGGGTGCTATGGATGAATTGTCGTTTAAATTCCACAAAAATGAAAATCATACTGACATCTCATTTTAACAGATATATTTACCAAAATTATACAAAAGTATCTTGAAATACGAAGGAGTAAATTTATCCCATAATATCGCTTCTGGATGGCCTCCTTGTTTAAGTTGGTGAGTGCTACCATAATCCTTGCCTTCAGTTCATCTTTGGTGTTACAAGGAGTTTTGTTGGTCTCTCGCACAACTGCACTCCACACATAATAATCAAGAGGGTTGCAGTCTGGGGAGTTAGGTGGCCAGATATTACAGTTGATGTGGTTGTAGCAATTGTCCGAGAGCCATAACTGGGTTCTTCTGCTCGTGTCGCATGATACAGAGTCCAGTTGCCAGACATAGGGTCTTCCAGCAGCCACTCTCTTGACCCAGGGCAGCACTACCTTCTCAAAGCACTTGATGTAGGCCTCCATGTTGAGTCTGAGGCCCTTGCCAACAAATTCCTGAGTTCTTTTCTTAACAGAATGATTAGAGTGAGTTTTCTGAGCTGCTGTACCTTTGTAATCGCCATTAGGTTCATCTAACTATTTCCGAATCTTGTGTACTCTCCTCAGATTGACACTCAAACACTCTGAAATGTTCATATTGGAGCTTCTGGTACAAATGCCAATCAGTACAGTGTTTTGAGTGAATTACATCATGGTGCTTTTTTTCCTCACAGACGGTGCCCAACTGACCTTCTTATAATGTTCAGTCAAAAAAAAAAAAAAAAAAAAAAAATCGAAAACAAACAACACACATATGCAAAATTAAAAACATAGAATGGTAACAATTTACCCTTTGCATCTTGTATGTGTATGTATGTGTGCATATATATATATATATATATATATTAGAGCTGTTGTTGTCTGTTGGTTTTTAAATAAAATGTTGTGTTAAAAAGCTACAACAGTAACAGAATCATAATAGTGAAAATACTTTTTCTATAGATAATTTCAACAAGTAATTTCAGTTTTATATGAAATTTGAAAACTATCATTTAAAATAATTTGGATCTGGTGTATTTCAGTTTGTGCTTCTGTATTCAAGATGTAGGGATACCCAATAGTCCATTAATCCTGTTCTCTCTTTTGCTTTATGAGCTCTCCCTGTTCTCACCTGTTTTTGTCAATGATGATTGCTGGTCCAGTCAATTGATGCCCAGCGGCCAGCTTGGTCAGAAAGTAAACAGCAGTGTCCCAGAAACCAGTTTCAAAATAGCACTTGGTAATCTGAAAAGGATCAGATTGCAAATGATTTATATAAAGTTAACCAGAAATCAAATGCACTTTCCAAATCAATGTCAATTTCTATCATAACCAATGAATATATTAATAACTGAATGAAATAAGCAAAACAAAATCTGCTATATGAGCAGATTGATTTTAAAAAAGCTCACATCAGAAATGTATTTAGAACAAAAAAATTTTTATTAAAATGTATTAAAATATTTAAAAAGCTACAACAGTAACAGAATCATAATATTGAAAATAGATAATTTCAACAAGTAATTTCAACAATAAATATATACTTGACAAACTTGAAAAAGTGGAATGTCAAAAGGACAGTTTTTTCTCATGACACTGATATTATTTTAACTCCCTTCACTCCTCAGAAATGTTTAGTTTTAAAAAGCATTGACTAAAATTGTAATAAAACCTAAATATGATAAAAAAGTGAATTTATACAATTTTTTTGTTCTTGAGTATTTACAACAAAAATATCAAAACACTATTAGACTGTTTAATTACTAGAATAATTTTATATTTACATTCTAAAAATGAATACAATTAAAGCCAATGCAATACATTATCATTTGCCAATTTAAAAAGAAATAAATATGAAAACAATTATTAATAAATTTATAAACATTTACTAAATTATTAAAATATGTGAATCAACTATAAGGAAATCCTTATTATTTACCATGTTTATAAAGTTTCAATCAATTGGTAATTAGCCAATATTTTGCCAACCATTCCAATAAACAATCTAATATATAAATAGTATTTATTATTTGTGTTGTCAGTTCTCAAGAAAAAAAAATGTATAAATTCACTTTCATATGTTTAGGTTTTATTGCAATTCTAATCATTGCTTTTTAAAACAATAAACAATGACAAAGAGGAAAGGTCGTTAAAATAATAGAATGGAAAAACCATCCTTTTGGCACTACGTTATTCTGTGAACTCAGAGGTCCAAGTTTGCTTCATATTCTTACTGAAGAATCTAAGCACAAAATCTAAGCCTCTTTTTTCTCTTTTGGCCATGAGAGTAGGGGACAAAACATATCAACAATTTAGAATTATGATTAATCAGAAAATTCAAATTCTAAAAGCATCAAATTTTCAATGGTACTGCTTAGACATAATTATTGTAATATGCAGAATGAGTTTGTTTTTTTATGATGACATTTTACGAACCTCAGCAGTAATGGCGTTGTACTGTACAAATTATCATTAGATCTATGAGTAGTATGGTAACTTGTGACATAATATTTTGGATAGTGCAAGATGTTTGATACATACTGTAGGTATATGGGCAGATATTATAAGTATATGAATGTATATTGATAAGAAATTAAAGACTTGCTCAAGATTTAACTGACAAGTGTTAGAATATCTGTCTACTAAAGATCTCTTGCCTGAGTATGCATTACCAACACATGACGTGATGAAGAAATGAACAGATCATTAATTAAGGTTACTTACTTGGAAGATTAAGTAGTGACCTAACTTGTCAACAAAAAAAGGAAATTATTATGTGTTGCTTGTCTATCTTGCCAGGTGCTATACTGGTGGAGGTAAGAATGTAGGTATGACTGATTTACATACATTAACATGCTGCATATGCAAATCATTTTGCCTAATAAAATCCCAGACATCAAGTGAGCAAGGATTTCACTTTTCAGCTCTTTTTTTTTATACTAAAATTCACTGAATATAAGGCTTGAGATCTACTCAAGGCAGAGGGTTACTCTTAAAATGGTAATGATGAATGAGCTGTGTGATATGAATGAAAGAGGAAGTTGTAGGAAGTGAAGATTATGATGATAAAGAGGATAGATAATGACTGACCATTAACTTGAAAGGTTAAGATTATTGTAATAAGAATAGCATCCATGTCTGTTTAACAAAGTTAAAATGGAACTTCCTCCTTACAATTGGAATACACAGCTAGAGAGAATCTCTATATTTTTTTACATTATTCGGACTATTGTCCTCATCTTTGTTGCCATATTTATGATGTTTTGGCCATTGTATGCTCCAGCCTTCTTCAGGTGGTTGGAATGTCAAACTGAACCCTTTATTTTGCTCGCTGGGGTAGACTCTTCTAGTTCTACATGCCATGTCTAATGGATGTCAGTTATCAGTTATTTCCTGTTAATTCACTTCTCCATGTTCTCCATTGCCTTAACCTGGTATTGAACTCACAACTCTGAGTTCTGTCACTGGATCTAACCAATGCCTTTATCCACTGTGCCATGTGTCTTTAAGGATACAGTGGATAAAGGCCCCAGTGATCGAAATAAAGGGTTTAGTTCGACATTCCAACCACCTGAAGAAGGCCAGAGCATACAACGGCTGAAATGTTGTGATAAATACGGCAACAAAGATGAGGAAAATAGTCTGAATAATGTAAATAGTGTAGATAGAGTGAAGTTATGTCAGTTAGCAATCCAATGATGAAAAATAAGTTTTATGCTGAAGTGAAGGAAATCAAAAAGAAAGGACTGAACATAAAAACTGTAAAAAGACAGAATGCACGGTTGTTAGCAAAAGGTTGAGTGCAAAATGCAAATTACAAATCAGAGAGACCAAAATCAAACAAGTACAAAAATTTAAATATCTAGGAAGCGTTCTAACAGAGGATGGAAAGTGCAACACTGAAATCCAAAGACGCATTGTGATAGACAAAGATGCATTCCAAAAGATAAGCAGAGTATTAAGAGACAGAAAAACTTTGTTAGAAATAAAGAACAGACTACTGAACTGTTACGTGATATCTGTTCTATTGGCACTGAATGCTGGACAATTTCCTCAAAGATGAAGAGACTTCAAGCAACAGAAATATGGTTCTCCAAAAGGATGCTGAGGATACCATTGTGCAATGATGAGGTTTCAGAAAAAAAAAGAATAGAAACTAAAAGGAAAATTATACTTAACACCAAGAAGAGAAGTTGAAATTTCTGGTGTACATAATGAGGAAGGAGGGCTTGGAAAATTTGACACTCACAGGACAGATTGAGTGCAAGAGGGACAGAGAAAAACTGCACCTAACATACTTGATGAGCTTAAATAAATGGATGGTGGAACAGGGTTTAGGAAAAATAATGAAAAGATAAAATTTATTAAGAACTACAAAGGACAGGAAATTGTGAAGAGCCATGATTGCTTATGTCCTGAGGAGACATAGCACATAAAGAAGGAAACAATTAGTCTGAACGTGATAATTACAGGGCTTATAGCTATGAGAATAGCTGTCAGTGTTTGTTTTTCCCCACCTTTCGCCAACACTATTATACTCTTAAGATCTTTAGCATCTGCTCATAAATTACCTGAATCTTTTCTTTCTACTAACCTTTTCTGGAACTGGAGTGTCAGTTGAACTTGCAATTGTTTCATTTGACTCAACCATACTGCTTCCGACTCCTCGAACACGGATATCATCAACTTGGATTGGTCGGTTTTCAATAGTGAAGCCAAACTCTCGTTTGTACCTGAATATAAAGTCGTCATTGTTTAACCTTTGTGACCAGAAAAAAAAAAAAAAAAAAAAAAAAACAGAATGTCAAAAGGAAGGTTATTCCCTTGATACCACTGCCTGTCCCACATTGGACTTAACAGTCACAATCGTGCCTGTAAGTGATGTGTACAGACTCTCTCTTGATCTTCATTTTGGGAAGCCAAGCCATGATGATGATTATACATTTTTGTCTCCATTGGCAATGTTTATTGTTTTTAAAAAACAATAATTAAATTTTTAATAAAACTCAAACATATAAAAATGGATTTATACATTTTCTTTATTTTTGAGAATTGACAACAAGATATTAAACCCTATTTATTTATTAGATTGAAAAAAAAAAACAAAAAAACTGTTTTCATAGTTATTTATAAAATGGTAAATAATAAATCTTGCATTGTAGTTGGTTTACATATTTTCATAATTTTGTTTTTTTTTAATAAAAAGATTTCTTTTCAAATTTATTTCTTTATGAAATGGTAAATAATAAATCTTTATAAAATGTAAATAATAAATATTGCATTGTATTTGGTTCACATATTTTTATAATCTTGTAAATAAACAGTGCTGAGGGAGCTAAAAGTGCATACAGTAATAACGATGTCAAGAGAATAGTTATTCCCTTTTGACTCAGTTTTTTTTGTGGTTACTGTGACATGGCCCTCAATACTGAATGTTAAATCTGACGTATGATCAATTTATTAAGGAACATATTTTCTTTGTGTTTCCTCTTCTTTATTTCCTGTCTAGATTGAGAAATAGCAGAAGAGCATTGACAACTCGACAGATTGACCTCCTAAAGGAGTAAGTAAAAGTCAGTCACCCAAGCCCATGTGACATGCATCACCAAGTGGGTTGTTAATTTGTATTTTCAGTTTTTTCATAGTCTCTGACGATGATAGGTCATGAGAAAATTGACTCTCACCGTGCACTCATTAGAAATGCACTTATGAACTTATTCTGTTACTTGTTGTGTAAGGAATAAGGAGGTACCATTTCTGAAGATCCTGGATTTATTCAACTACTTGATGTGTAGTGAATAAAAAGATATTATTCTCAAAGACACTGGCTTTATTTGATTACTTGATGTGTAGAGAAGAGAACATTATACTTGAAGAAATCATCTCAATTTCATCTTGGATGTAATTTGATTACCAGAAGGGAAATGATATACATGTATGATTCCAGCATCTCTCTTATATTGTGGAAAGAAGAACTATTGACTTTTATTTGAACATTTTATAGAGATTCTGTTTGTTTGCCATTATGAACATTTGAATTTACAAATTCATGAATCACAAATAAGTGGCTTTTATTGATTTTATGTCTGTTATCCCATACTCTTTCCATATTCCGTTGTTTTTGTTATATAAAATTGTTTATAAACCGTCATCTGTTTGTTGTTCACTGACACCTGTGTTGTGTGTTCTTATCTGAGTGAACACTATTTTTCTTTTTTTGAACCTGGGGTTCATATCTCTATATGTTGCAAATTTGTAACAGTATGAAGGTTAAACATTGCCAAAAAAGTTTAAAAAATATATATATATATATTTTAGGAGTTATCGTGTAGCATCAAACTTAAAAATAATTTTTTTAATTTGTTTTGACTTAATACGATATTATGGCAAAGCTTAACATATATAGACACAAAAAAATAATGTTAAAAAGGTGGTTTTTATCTTGACAAAACTATCACCACATATTCCTTAGGCAATTTTTATTGTTTTAAAAATTATTTTTAATATAACCCAAACATATGAAACCACATTTTATACATACTCTTTTTTTCTTGTACATAGAAGAGAATATGTCTGGATTCTCTTCTTCTATGGGCTTTGTCTCTTCAGGACGTGAGCAATCATGGCTCTCCACAATTTTCTGTCCTTCATAGCTCTTAGAAAATTTTGTGTTTTTGCTATCTCTGTTCTGCCAACCATTTATACAAGCTTGTTTTCCTTCTTCTATATGCCATGTCTCTTCAGGATGTTAATGATCATTACTCTCCACCATTTCCTGCCCTTTGTAGCTCCTAATAAATTTTGTCTTTTTGCTATCTCTCCTAAACTCTGTTCTGCCAACCATTTATACAAGTTCATTAGGTGGGTTATGTGCTTCATTCCTCTGTCCATCTTGCCTTCAATATATCCTGTGAATGTTAAATTTTCCAAGCCCTCTTTCATCATCATCATGTGCCCAAAAAGCTTTAATTATTTCTTTCTGTGTCCTATTTGTTTCCATTTTTTTCTACAACTTTGTCATTGCTTATGTGTTCAGTCCAAGGTATTCTCAGCATCCTTTTGTAGAACCATATTTCTGTTGCTTCAAGTCTCTACTTCATCTGCAAAGAAATTGTCCAGCATTTAGTGCCATATACGAGGACTGATATTATGTAACAGTTCAGTACTCTTTTCTTTGTTTCTAATTAATTTTTTTTTGTTTCTTAGTATTTTGCTTCGCTTTTGGAAGGTGTCTTTCATTATTCCAATGTGTTTTCAGATTTTGGCTTTGAACTTTCCATCCTCTATTATTGAGTAGATTGTTTTCTTGTGAAATGAAATTATTATTCTGATGATGCCAGTCCATTAGCAAAATATACCAAAGCAGAAATTTTCCATATTGTATTCATCATTTATTATATATCTGCTAATCTATCCATTTATATCTGAGAAAAATAAAATGTACATGTGATAAATAAGATACTTTTAACAGCAATTAGAGTACTGAACGCCTTACAGATGAAGAAGAGATTTAACAGAAAGAGATAGTTAAAGTTTCTAGGGCACATAATGAGGAAAGAAGGCTTTGGAAAATTTGATACTCACAGGACAGACTGAATGCAAGGGGGTACAGAAGAAAGCAGTGTGTAACCTATTTAATGAGCTTGAGTAAATGGATGGCATTACAAGTTTCAAAAGTGATAACAAAAAGACAAAATTGATTAAGAGTTATAATAGACAGGAAATTATGGAGAGCCATGACTGCCAATGTCTTGAAGAGGAACAGCACATAGAAGAAGAAGAAGAATGAACTTGAGTAAGAGGATGAAACAACAGGGTTTACGAAAGATAACCAAAAACAAAATTTAAAAAGAGCTACAAAGGACAGGAAATTGTGGAGAGCCATGACTGACTGCCAATTTCCTGAAAGAACACAACACATAGAAGACAAAGAAAAGAATAATGTTTTCTATATAAGTGACAGCAGAAATCAAACAGCCACAATGCACAAAATAAATCCAGTTCATAGTTCTTATTCTCCCAGAACCCAAATTAAAAAAAAAATAAAAAAATAAAATGATTGCTCATAAAACAGTAAACAGTTAACAGGTTAATTTGCATGATCAGACATATTTCATTTTAGGTTACAAGACACTGTAGGGTTTAAAGGACAAAAAAAAAAAAAAAAAAAAAAAAAAAAAAAAAAAAAAAAAAAAAAGAAAAAAAAAAAAAAAAGGGAAATTTCACATCGACTGACCTGTTCAAAAATGCTTTCTTAAAGTTTCCATATTTACTACTTCCTTTGTAAGGTTTACAGTCTTCATCAGCTGAACACATCAAGGCACAGTCCGTTCGGGCATAACGCATATGAAGAAAAGCTTGGGTTGTGATTTGATTTCTACAAATAAAATATAGGTGATTTTTTTTACTTTGTTTTTTTTTTTAACACGTTTCACCTAAAGCAATGTAATAAGGTCACTAAGATGTTAGTGTGTGTAAAAGAAAGAGAAAATAAAAACATTATTAAGGAGAGAGAACAATAAAAAAACAAAAATTAAGAAGAAAAAAGATAATTGACATTGCATTTAAATTTTTGATGATCAAAGTTGACTGCAAAGCAAGAAGCCAGAGGAGAGGTTCCATATGTGAGAAGTCTGAGAGAAAAAAAATCATTAGCATAGAAATTATGGTTATATCTAGTCATTTTGACTGTAAAATGGTGAGACCTAACTGCCAATCTAGTAAACTTAAATTTGTCAAGTGAAGGTACCAAAGAGGAAAGCTTATCAGAACAATTACCATTAAAGTATTTATAGAAAAGGCACAGGGAAGATACATTATGGCGGTGCCAAAGTGACTGAAACTGAGATGCCAGGTCAGGACCAATAACACTGCAGATTCTTCTTTGGATTTTATTAAGAATCTCTAAATACACAGCAGAAGCACTAGACCAGAGGTGACAGCAATATTCAATGCATCAACAAATGCATTAAGGTGATTGTAAATAAATTTCTGGATGTTTTTCCTGATTGAGATTATCTTTGCTGTAATTTTAAAAATTGCAATGCAGTCTGTGAAAAGAAACTCAGATTTAACCCAAAATATTTATATAGCAAAGTATTTTTTAAGAAATTATTGGATTTTTTTTTTTAATTTGACATTATTTCCTTTTTACTATAAATAAAAATTAGCAATATAGACTTTGGGAGATATATCACTGATTGAAAAAGGAAGTACTGGTTTGATCCCTTTTGAGAAGTGCATTTTCCTTTAATATAACTTCTTGATCTCAATGCTGGTTGACATCAGTGTCACAATTCAAAGTAACAGGGAAGTCAACATCTGTCAGCTAAAAATAATGTTTATAGTAATAAGAAATAGTAAAATAGATTAGGTTTCTGAAAACTAATACAAAATTTAAAATATACAAATATGGAATCAAGTACTTTGAAATCAAGATTCAATAGAAAAACAATCAGACCTAGATACCACCAAAATTTCTATTCTATATAATATCAGTCAGTTATGTGCCATGTGTGATATACGCTTAGGCAATCATGTATCCTTTGAAACATGACTGCCGAGGCAGATTTTTTTCCCCACGGTAGGTTGCCATTTCTTTCTGTGGTAGACCAGTTGCCATCCAAGGTTATAGAACCTGATTTGTCCTGCTATTTACCCATAGCTGGGAGGAGAAAAAAAAGGATTCATATCTTTCCCAAGTGTATTAGCACGTAAATGAATGCAATGGATGTGACTGGAATTCAAACTCAGCTCTCCGATTCTGCAATCCGAGCCACTATCCATTACACCACCGTGGCGTAATGGATAGTGGCTTGGACTGAGCAACTGGAGAGCCGAGTTCAAATTCCAGTCACATCCACTACATTCATTTATGTGTTAATACACTTGGGAAAGGTATGAATCCTCTTCTTCTCCAGATAAATAGAAGGACCGACTGGGACCTATAGCTTTGGTTGGCAATCGGTATACTGCAGAACATAACAGTAACCTAATATAAGAATTCTTCTGCTAAGTCAGTCAGGAATTGAAAAAAAAACATGATCACCCAAGCATGCATCATTCATGGCACCTAAGAAAGAAAGAACTGCCTTCTGCATGTATTTCATAAAGGCAGATAAGCAACACAGAAAATGAAGGTTATTTGTATTGCAAACCCAAATGCAATAACTGTGCTTAAGAATTAACAATGGCATAATAAAAAGGATGACTGATTTTTCTGATAAACTTTTCTCTAGAAAACTAAATACTTTGGATAATAAAGTTTTGAAAATTTCTTTTAATATATTGACTTTGCATATTTGAAACTTTTTTTTAAATCAAGTTCACCCCAAACAAGGCAGTAAAGCCACTAAGACACAAGGGATTACTGAGTGTGGAAGAATTAAAAAACAGAAAACATTACTAAGGAGTGAGAACAAAAGAAGAATAATCAGGAAGACAGTAGATAGTGATTGACATTGCATTTAAATTTTTAAAGATTAAAGTTAACTGGAAAGCATGGAGCTGGAAAAGAGTTCCACAAGCAGGAAATGGGAGAAAAGAAACTGTTAGCATAGAACTTATGGTTACATATAGTCAATTCAATTGTAAATTGATAAGACCTTTTCGTCAGTCTGGTACGGCACTTAAAATCAAAGTCTCGGTACCATAGCAAAAAGCTTATCTGAACAGTTACTATGAAAGTATTTATAGAAAAGGCACAGGGAAGCTACATTACAGCAGTGGGAAACTGACTGAAGCCAAGATGCCAGGTCAGGACCAATAATATTGTTGATTCTTCTTTGGATTTTATCAAGGACTAGCAGTAGAGCCCAGCGTTGCCCAGGGATGTAACAGTAAGAGATAGATCAAGTATCAACCATCATAAAGACTGAAAAATAAAATTGACAAAGATTATTGTTTAAGGTTGACAGACACGCAAGTCTTAATTAGTTTTTTTTTTTTTTTTTTTACGAATTGGTCAAACCCAAACTCAAACAAAAACATTGTTTTCAATCGTTATGAGTCTACCAATTGAATAGAATTATACTATAAACAATTGTCTTGTAAATGGAATTTTTAAAGTATTCTGAATGTAAAAATAAAGAAAAAAGTGTGCAAGACAATAAGAAACACTACCTGCCAAAAAAAAAGTGAAGTTTTGTTGAAATAGGTTGAAAAATGTAGGAAATCCGATCCCATATATAAATGAACACACACACACACACACACACAAACAGCCTGGGTTTTATAAGTATAACTCGATATGAGTTGTCCCTCTTTCATTCTCGTGATGCCTCTTAATCGTGTTTTCCAATTGATTTTGTGCAAAAACAATTGTATTTTTCCAATTTTTGGTGCTGTCAGAACCACCACAAGGTAATTTTACGTAGTCCTGTGAAGTTTTGTTGAAATCAGTTGAAAAATGTAGGAAATCCGATCCAATATATAAATGTACAGACACACACAATCTGCGTTTTATAATAAGTAAGATCTCTAGATATACAGCAGGAGCACTGGAATATATGTGGCAGCAATATTCTAAGCATTGTTCAATGGTAGACTTATAGATATGTAAGAGATTTTAGAGAGAAAAATTGTCTAACATGACATAGTGAACAAACTTTCTTGGCAACTGACCTAGCAATGGATTCAATATCCTTACATAATGTTTGTATTACCATTAGAAGTTGTAATAGAAGATTACTTATGCTTTATTCAGATAAATAAAATTTAATTTACTAAACTATAAAGAATGACATTAATGAACATGCCTGACACTGACTGTTTTTACCTCCCTAGTGCCATGTGATGCCCATCTGTGCAAGGGGAAATATATAGTATAGCAGATATACACAGGTATCATGTGTTATCAGTAATGAAGGAAATAAAATTTAATTTACTAAACTATAATAAAATTTACTATAAAAAGAAATTATAGTAAAAAATTATAAAACTATAAAAAATTTAAATATAAATCATACATATTATAAAACCCAGGTTGTGTGTGTGTGTCTGTACGTTTATATATTGGATCAGATTTCCTACATGTTTCAACCAATTTCAACAAAACTTCACAGGACAACGTAGAATTACCTTGTGGTGGTTCTGACAGCGCCAAAAATTGGAAAAACATAATTGTTTTTGCACAAAATCAATTGGAAAACATGATTAAGAGGCATCACTGAAATGAATGAAAGGGGGACAACTCATATCGAGTTATACTTTTTATTATAAAACCCAGGTTGTTTGTGTGTGTGTGTTCATTTATATATGGGATCGGATTTCCTACATTTTGCAACAAAACTTCACTTTTTTTTTGGTAGGTAATGTCTCTTATTGTCTTACAGACTTTTTTCTTTATTTTTACATTCAGAATGCTTTAAAAATTCCATTTACAAGACAATTGTTTATAATAAAATTCTATTCAATCGGTAGATTCATAATGATTGAAAACAATGTTTTTGTTTGAGTTTGGGTTTGACCAATTCGTAAAAAAAAAGAATTAATTAAGACATGCGTGTCCGTCAACCTTAAACAATAATCTTTGTCAATTTTATTTTTCAGTCTTTATGATGGTCGATACTTGATCTATCTCTTACTGTTACATCCCTGGGCAACGCTGGGCTCTACTGCTAGTTTACTATAAAACTATAATAAAATTTGCACTGGCTTTGTTCTTTGCCTGAGCACCACATGATGCACATCTGTGCCAGTGGGAATACACAGAGTAGCAGATATACAAGGGTATCATATGTCAGTAAATATATTAAAGCATGTTCTTTACCAAAGCACTAGATAAGACAAATAATATTTGCACAGCATACCCAGATGCAGAAATTGGGTATAAAAACCAGCAATATGTTTAAAAAGGATGACTGAAGCAGACTCTCATCTAAACAATAAAGATTTAGCAAAATGGTACAATGCATCGTCCAATAATACATGATTCAAGAATCGATAATTAATCGCAACAAATTTTCCCACTGTTATCCTAATTTATTATAATAAATTATGTAGTTAATTATATATATATATATATATATATATATATATATGCAATATAATATATATGTTACATAATATTTTATATAGTGGGTAATTGAATAACAAAAAGGTAAAAATCCTATATGACACATTGTCTTTCAAAAGGATTTTTCAGACAAAATAATGTTTTCATTGATGGGATCATATATATATGTATTTATATATATATATATGTCTATATTTCTGAGATGAAGTATTGCTATTATTTATACTATTTGCATTGTTCAGACTGTTGTCCTCATCTTTATTGCCATATCCACAACGTTTTGGTCATACATTCCAGCCATATTCAGGTGATTGGAATTTTAAACCAAAATCCTTTATTTCGTCCACCGGGGTAGATTGTTCTAGTTCCACATGCCATGCCTCTTTGGGATATCTCAGTATCAGTTATCTCCCTTTAACTCAACTCTCCAAGTTTTTGTTCACCTCTGTTGTAGCCAGGTATTGAATTCGCAACATGACCCACTGGATAAAAGCATTAGTTGAATCTAATTGAATTTCTAATCACCTGAAGAAGGCCTGTGTATACAAAGGCCGAAACATTGTGAGTATGCCAACAAAAATGAGGGCAACAGTTTGAACAATGTAAAAATGGATCATATATATATATATATATATATATACATACATACACACACAGGGTGAGATGGGAAAATTGTTGCCATATATTTTTTATTTTGTGCATTTGCGTTGTTTTTGGTCTTATCAACTGCACAGTATAGTAGGATCAGTTGGGCACCGTCTGTAAAATTTGGAAACGGCATTCTGTACTGCTTGGCATTCGCACCAGAAGCTCCAGTATGAACAGAGTGTCAATCTGACGAAAGTGTAGAGTATTTGGAAAGAGTTTACCTAAGAGATAATATCTATCTAGACGTATTAAAGATGAACCTAGTAAAACCACCATGACTTGCTACAGGCTTCTATGGGCTGGACATCTTGCCCGAATGGCAGGCATATGCCTACTCCAAAAATTTCTTTTCTCAGAACTTGCATCTGGCAAGAGACAAGGTGGAACCCCATGTCATTGATTCGAGGATCAGCTCAGAAATGCCTTGCCGAGGACAGAAATTGATCCTGTCAATTGGGAGATGGAAACTGTAAAAAGAACCAATTGGAGAAGAGCAGTCCACAAAAAATCACATCCGTTGAAAACAACAGAAGGCAACTAGAAAAGAGGAAGAGAGCCCAAAGAAAAGCCAGAGTTTTCCATCTCTTGAACCCTTCTATCCTACTATGCAGTGGCTATGGATGTCTCTTCAGATCCAACATAGGACTCATTTCACACAGAAGGAAATGTCGATGAGCACTCTAATACTCGGCAAAAAATTCTGCTAATAACAAATGGTGTATCGCAATGAAGAGAAATCTTTCATAACATTCCTCTCAGATTTGTATTATTCTGTAGTTTGTCCAGGTTTCATTGAGTCTAGAAAGCAACATGAGTGTGGAAATCATTCAAAAGGTAGAAATATTATTTAATTTACGATAAAAAAAAGAAACATAAAAAAAAATGTATGATTTCAAAATAAACAAAATCATCAAAACTAATTTTTTTTTTTATTGAAAGGCAATTAATGACTATTTCACAATAAGAACGTTTAGCAAATTTTACAAACAACCAATTACCAAGTTTGATGTTTCCTGCACCTGCTGGTTGGTTCGTTGATTTTGTTTACCAACATATCAACTTCTATGGGTTATTTAATTCTGAAATCTAAATATTTTGAATGCAATTGTATGCCTTCAACTACAGATAAAATGTATTGTTAGTAGTCTTGTTGTAAAATGTATTGTTGGTAATTCTACTATATCTACTATAAAATGTATTGTTGGTCATTCTGCTTTAAATTGGTCATATTGCTTTAAAATTGTATAATTTTACTATATATATATGTATTGTTGGTAATTTTACTATAAATATATAGTGTTGGCAATTCTTTTTATATAAAAATGTATTGTTGGTATTTTTACTATAAAGATGTATTTTTATACTTTCAGAGTGTTTTGATTTTTGTTTGGGGGTTCACTAATTGCATATAGCTGGGACCCTAACAAGTGCTACCACTCCTGATCAGGGTGGACCTGGAGACAACAGCAATTAAGACGTGGTTCCATCAATCTCCCAATCAGGGGCCTTGCTCCTATATGTAGTTTATCATCATACCCAAGTTTTGCTCATTTTCTTTGCTCTAAAATTAGGTACTTCCTATACATGAAATTGAGCTATTTTTTCATCCTGGAATTTCTCTGCTTTTTTAACTGCAATCTAGTGATCTATGCATAAAGGATTATGGTATTTTTTATTATTACTATAAAAGTTGTAGGGGACTATAAAAAAAAAATTGGTTCAAGACTATATCTAAAGCATGCAAGAGTTTTATAAGGAAGGAGTTTTTTTTTTTTTTTTAAAGTTAAAGTCTTTTGTAGCAAAGTCGCAACAATATAAAATACTTTACAAAATATCATCAGAAGAAGAAAGACCAAAATACATACTGACGGAAACCTTGCAATTTGAGAGCATCTACACATTTCTGAGCTAAGAAAGTAATTCGTTGATCAATGTGATTAAAAGAATCTGAAATTAGAAACAAAAGATAATTATACATTTAATAGTCCTGTTCTGTCTGTGGCACATGAATTAATTTCTGACCAATAACAATACCTTTTAATTTAATTTTCCTTTTTTTTTGTAATTTTTTTCCCCACAACATATATAGAATAAATGTTTAAATTTGTTAAAAGCTACTTTGGGTTTTAAATTGTAATATTTGTCGTTTCATTTGTACCTTTACTGTCAGAAATGCTTACTTTGTGCTAAAAATGACTAAAGCTGAATGTAAGAGTTGTGGAATACCAGTAAATTTGTTAAGTATTGATAGAAAATCTGAAAACATACCAAGTTTAAAAGCAATCAGTACTTAAATTACCAGTGGGTGGGGTGTACAAAATTTTATTAAAGTTTTTAAAAACAGATATTTCAAAAGTATATATAAATATATACAAAAATGGGATTGGATCAAATATTGATCAAATATGGATCGAATCCGACAATAAGATAAAGAACAAACAGGAAACGTTTATCAATCTAACATGTTTCACTTTTATTAATGCTTCATCAGAGGATAAGATATGGAGAAAAAGAAGAAAGACTTTCTGGTATTTTTTATTTTTGTGTTGTTTGATTTTCATTGGTTAATCAGATTTCACATGCATTTGACTTATTAAACAAACATTAATATAATTTGTGGGGTTCGAATTCAGTGAGGGACGACATCTATCTGAAGTTTTAAAAATTAACGGATTCAAGTTTAACTGAAAAACCATAAATATTGCTATTGTTTTTATAGTTGGTAATATTTTTATTAGTAATCCCTCAAAGTACTTTCAACATAAAAGAATTATGTAAAGGATACAAAAAATATAAAACAATGGTGAGGAAAAGCAAGGATAAAGGAAAAAATTATTTGTGATGCTGAATATGTTGGCAGAAACAGTCACAGGTTGGAGACTAGGATTGATCAGCACATGCCAGCTAAGATCAGTTGAAAGTAGTGTGAAAATTTGCATCCTTTCTTTTACCACTTTCTGCAAGATTTCCTGCAGTTTCCTTTCTGTGTTTGCTATCAACACTGTGTCATATCCATATCTAATGTTGTTAAGTCTGTAAGCATCAATAATGAATCTTGGTAGGACTTCTAATTCTCTCAGGATTGATTTACTGTTAAGATCGAAAAGGTCTGGTGAAAAAACACATTGTCTTATGCCCCTTTCTATTTTTGTATATTTATTGAATTCATATGCACGTAGTTTGCTCCCAGTATAAATTTGCACGTTGGGCATTTTCTTCTACTGACAACCATATACCTTCTTACAGTTGATGTCTTGATTTCATTTACTATCTTCTGCAGGAGTTCCTGTAGTTTCCTTTCTGTGTCTCTCATCAACAACGTATCGTCTGCATATCTAATGTTCTTAAGATTATGGTCGACAATAATGAATCCTGGTATGACTTCTCGCAGGATTCTGTCATTGTAAAGTTTGACCGATTCATTTTCTACAGCTTATCAACCTATAACAAGTTATTAAGAGCCAGAAAATATTTTCTTAGATTGTAAGAATTTATTTTTGGAAATAATATTGGTTGTGATACAAATCTTACTAATTAATCTATAGCCGAGGGGGGGGAGGTGAGCTGGATTCATATCTTTCCCAAGGATAGTTGTACCTAGGTGAATATAACAAACCCAATGTGAATTGGAACTCAGCTCTCTGATTAACGATTCTGAGCTTTTATCCATTACACCACCAGCATATACAAGCTTACAACAACTGGTTTTCCCAAGCAGTCACTTATCTAGGTACTGACCAGGCTTAACATTGCTTAACTTTGGTGATCACACTAGAACCAGTGTTTCAACATGATGTTGCTTGTAATCGTTGAATAAGTCTGGTGAGAAGACACATCCTTGTCTTAAGACTCTTTCTATTTTTGTAGATTTACTAAAGTTCTGTATTATTTTAATATCCTTCCCAAATAAATTAAGCTTACCTAACAGTTCAAATAGTTCTTTGTGGTATGCTTTATCAAACACTTTTGCATAATCTATAAAACATAGATATACATCCTTTTTGTATAAAAATTTGAATTTGGCAGGGGCGATATCACCCCTGAAATAATAATAATGATAATAAAGGAGGATATCTTGTAAAACACAAAACACCAAGTGAAAGAAAGTTGTTTTTGAATAACCAAGATGTTAATATGCTGTAAAGACTTTGAAATGGAAATGTTACAGAAAGTTAATTTAGAACACAAAATACAATCTTTTTGTAAGTGTACAAAGGATATCAGATTACCAATAGAAAATTACTGGAACAATAATAATTTGGAATTTTTAAAAAATGAAATGGATTTGGACACTATAAGAATTGAAGTTAAAATCAGGGATGTTTTGATCTAGAATTTATTTTTAAAACAAGAATGTCTGTAGTTTACAAAGAGCGGCAGAATAATTAATAGCAAAGTGATAAACAATAGCATCTTGTTGTGAACCTTGGAAACCTATAGATGAAAAAGTAAATTGTTTATTCTCAGAGGAGTGAAGTTGTACTTTGGTACTTATCAGTACATTTGCACTAGAAAAATATGTTACCAGTCTGAGACGTGAGGCCGGTTCTCTTAATAAAGAGGTGAGCCAACTGGAAGTTTGGGTTTGTCTGTCTTTGAATGCAGTCAAACTAAGTGAAGAGACGTCAGAGATTGAAAAGGAAGCGTCTGCTGTGTGTTGCTGAAGCTGAGGGCAAAGAAGCGAAATACCGCCACTAACATCTAAGTACAGCTACTCCAACTACTACTATTACTACTACTGAGAACGGGAACATCGAAGGTTGTAGTAGTTGCACTAAGAACAGACCAAAAAGGGTTAAAACAAAGGCCACATCTCTCCTTACTGAAATTATTTGAAGTATTTGTGTTTGGTTATTGTTCACATACAAGAAACATTCAACCTTGTGCAACAAGAATTATTTTTTTGTGTGTTTGCTTTTATATATAAAAAAAACTTTTGCCCTTTCAAAATCAAATCGACTTGGTGGACCAATGGAGAGCTTCCAGATTTCTACGATCTGATGACCACTGTCCAGGATCAAAACAATAACAATATGGCTGGAGAGTGGCTTTGAATTGACATTGGGAACTAGAGACTTGTGTCTAACCTGTAATATTGGACCATACCAGACCAATGGCTGGCCTTGTGGAGTGCATGGGTCCAGTGGGGTGAGGATATGGTGTTACATGGATATAACTAAAATATATCTGTAAAAAGACAATATGAATAATATATCCTTTTATATCTGTATTGCTCTTTCTGATATCACTAGTGTACTCATGCTATCAAAAATCATAGCAATTGTTAGAAAGTTTTAATAGTGAGATGTAATGAAAGAAAAATCTTGAAACAATATATTGGGATTCAATAAGGTGAGGAGGGGTAAAGAATACACAACTAAAATAAAGACAGATGAACCATTTAATCTGTTCCAATTATATATTATAGACATTTAATTGTATCTATGATTCATTGATTACTCTTGGTATCATAAATTGCTTTTTGGTCAATACCTTTTTCAAGTTAAAAATTTTGTGGTTAATATAAGAGTGAATTGGAAATATCTCTTGGAAGAAGAAGATTAGAAACAAAATAACAGCAACAACAAAGCCTATTTTTTTTTTTTTTTTTTTTTTTTTTACAAAGTTGAAGCAAGATGATCACTTAATAGCCAAAAGTATCTGAGTGCCTCACATGAAAGACTTAAAAAAATAATGCAATCTAAGAAATGTAGGAGAAAAGGAACCAATTAATTAAATGGTTCATTTTGCTTAGCAACTCGTCTATATGCAGATAAATGCTTTATTTGTATAGATTATTAAAACTAAGGGAAATAATCACTCATAAATTTATTAAGTTGATTTACCTCCCTTCCCACTACAGATGGGACAGGCAGTATATAAATAAATACACATCGATAATTATTATATAGTTTGATTTGATTCTGAGTATTGAAATTTAATAATGGCTGACAATACCTTACCAAATAATAATAATACATTACAATATTACTAATTATAATACTAGTATAAATAAAGCAAGTAAAATTAAGATTAAATACTAGCTGAAAGTTAATAATAATAATAGACAATGCTTCATCTACAAATAAAACTGAAGATAATATTGCAAAAAAGACATTTATTTGGGGAATCAGTTCCAAATTGAAACTTAATAAGCTATTGTATTAAGTTAGAAATATTGATTTATCAAGGAATATTGTAGATATTTTTGAGATGTAATGAAAAACAGGATGGGACATTTCATCATCCCTGACTCAACACCAGGCGACTCAACACCAGGCAACTCATCTCCATGAAACTCACTACCAACCTAGTCAGTGCAAGAACAACTTAACACTGGTGCTGAATTTATACCTTCAGTGTTGGTTGTCATAGATCAGCTTTGAATTGTAGAGTTTTTGAAATGTTTGGCAGTTTGTCTTAGTAATTTATTAGTTACAACAGCCTATTTGGCTGACTGGTGTTTAATTTTCAAGATTGAACAAATAACCATGCTGAAGCAGCAAATAGAAGCTAGCGAAATCTGATCTAAACATAAGTTGTATGAATTTGGTCATTGAAAAGACAATTGAAATGAACATTGAACTAATTAATTTTATCCACTAAGAGATTTGAAATAGATCTGAATTTAAACTTTGCTTATGGCAAAACTTGTGTTAAGTGCGTGAACAACCTGGCTTATAGCCTTCGGTTTGCTATACAAACGCAAGTTTTGCTGTTGGGGGGACTTGAGCGTTAGACGAGAGTGACGTTGAGAGAGAGAGAGAGACTGTCATTGCAGTGAGTCGGTCCAGTGGCGAGTCAGAGATAAGGACTTCAAGAAATATCATCGTTGTTGTAGCAGTCGCATTGAAAAGTCGCTGAAACTTAACGTTTGTCACTTACGACAACCAACTGAAAAGCTACACTTCCACGTGGGGCTGGAATTACAGTCCACACATATCTTCCCAAGTTGATTTGGAACGAGTTAATCACACACACCTCTCTCTGTTGGTATAATTGGTAGAGGAGTGGTCCTCTGTTCTTATGTTAATTGCTTTTCTATCCTTTCTGTAAACTCTTTCTACTGCTGTTGTTTTCTTATATGAAAGACATCAATATTTTACCCATTGTTGTTTGGCTTCTGCAGATATTATTTCCTTGTTTGCCACATTCTAATTTTCCTGTCACCCACCCTCACAGCCGTGCCTACATCCCTACTCGACCGTGAACGTATGGACAACACCCTGCTTACTGGATCTAAAAACTAACACAACGTGGGCAGCAGGCGGAACTTGGCCAGTGACCGGTTGAACAATCTACGGGTACTCAGGGAGCGTGCGGCCAGCTACACCTGAGTTTGGTTCAGACCGAGTGGGTGCCTCAACCCAAAGAGGAAGACGCTGGAGGTTGAGGGGCTGAAGGGACAAGTGGTAGATTGTTTCTTTAATTCACAATGGTATCCAACTGAATATTTGAGGGGAATTGCATGCAATTTTCAATAAATTTTGAAATTAAAAATAATGTATTAAAAAAGGATCCTTAATAAATTACTTTAAAAAAAAAAAAAAAAGTCGACAAAAAAATTTCATTGGATGTCATTGAGTTGTCCTCATACTGAATAGGCTGGTGGTGAGTTGTCCTGCAGTTTAGCTGTCATGGAGATGAGTTAGCTGGAGTTGAGTTGGCATTGCAGAGTTGTCCTTCACTCAATAAAAAGTACCTGCAAAGAAGAACTCTTTTCAAAGTTTCAGACAAAAACAAAAAAGAAAACTTACCTTGTTCATAAAAGGAAGCACAAGGTTCTTGTTCTTCATGGACAACATCAGCCAGTGCCATGCCATAAGCAGAAAGAATTCCTGCAAATCTGAAAATAGTGAAGAAATAGTCAAAAGCATTATGTTGATGCAAAAGTCCACAGCATTATCTTTGGCAGAATGTTAGCAAAATTTGAAACACGCTGTTGATTGCTTGTGCAATCAAGTCAACAATAGTAAATTATTAACAAGATGCCTTTTTCTGTGTGCTATGACCCTTCAGGACATGGGCAATCACAGCTATCCACAATATTCTATCTTTTGTAGTATTTAGCAATATTTATCTTTTTACTATCTTTCCTATTCCGTGTGTGGATGTGCTGATGGTGTAATGGATAGTGACTCAGAATTGGAGATAAGGAGAGCTGAGTTCAAGTCAGGTTTGTTACATTCACTTACATACAAACCTAGGATTTTACCTTTGGAAAAGGTATTAATTCATCTCCCCCAGCTATGGATTAAATACTAGGATTTGTATCTGGAAAAAATCATTGCTATTCTAAAAAAAATTGATAATGCAATATTCCCTTGCAAAAAAAAAAAAAAAAAAAAAAATAATTACAATCCAAAATATCTTGGCTTTAAATAACTCACAAAAGTTTGATAAGTAGTAAAAAAACAAAATCAATCAACCAGTCCTACTTCCTATTTTGCTATCCATTTACACAAGATTTTTAGGTTACTTACGATTTCCCTATGCTCCTCCTGACTTTGTTATATCCAGTGTATGGTTGCAAAGGAAAGAATAAACACAGATTAAAATTTCAACAAATGTGTATTTACCAATTTCTAGAATATATACATAATACTCAATGTCATTGTATGTAGTTAAAAGGACTTATCTGGTGTGGATTCACCAGTATGCATTGACGAGGTATATACAGTTGGTAGAATGAGTGGAGTGTTGTTGGTGGTATTGATCTATCTTTAAGGTCGAAATTGATGCTGCTGAAGTGTGTGGATGGGTCAGCAGTCATGAGGCTCAAGTTGATGTGGCAATGTAGAGGTGTTAAGCTGAATTGCTCCTTGTTGGCAAAGCATGCCATTTTCATAGCTGTGGTTTAACAGCTACTGGCTATTTTGGATGTGGAAAGAGTTGATAAGACCTAGAGTGCATTTGGGTTGATTGACGGAGATTGCAGTGATAACGACAAGAGAGATCTGGAGGGTGATAGTGAAGCCATGAATCTGGTTGCCATTACAGTGAACTGACTGAGGTCTCAGTAGTGATGGTGAGAGTGGCCTAGAGTGAAGCTGTGAATCTGACATTGTTGATACAGAGAAGGTGAATTGACTCTGTGGTCATGGTGCAGATGTTTGGAGGAGGGTGGGTTCCAAGTGGATATTTATGTTGGGTCACTTGACTGAAATCACGGTTGTGACACCAAGAGCCTATCGGTGTCAACAGCTAACCTGTCAGCCATATTCTGTGTCAGTTATTTATGAGGGGGCTTTCTTTTAAGCAAATCTGATGAGTCCCACACTCATCTTTTTTCTTTGGCGGCAATGTTTGTGATTGGCTTCTTTTATATTTTATATTTATTTTATATTTTTGCAAGTATTTGCTTTGTGGGCTGGATGTAATGCTTGGAGCCCCTGCACAGAAGATTTTTTTTTTTTTTTTGGTTTTGCTTTCTTAGTGCTCACATCTGTTTGACTTATAGAGTGTATCAGAAAGATTTAATTTTCAGTGGAGTATAACAGCTTCAATATATCCTGTTATTTTCAAATGTGTCCCAGAAATGTCGACTTTCTCTTTCTAAGTGTTCTTTTTGGTTTCATTTTACTTAAAACTGTCTTGTTGCTCACACACTCTGTCCAAGGTATTCTCAGTAACCATAACTCTGTTGTCCTAAGTATCCTCTCCATTGGGGAAGAAACTTTTAAAATTTTGTTCTTAAAAATGCCAAATTGGCCAGGTAACCAAATTTCATGATTGTAAACTTTCATGCCTTCCTTTTGATAAAAAAATTTTTTTTAACCAAATAATTTCAGAAAACAATTCCTGTACACAACGATATGTCTTCTTATGTTTGATCATTGTTTTTCAAGCTTTATGGTTTGATAAACATTCTACTCAAAAGAACAAACAACATAAAGTCAAGAATATGGACATAACTTACATCTACAATTTTGAGAAGGAGTTACTATCAAAAACTGTCTGAAATTACTGCATTCATTCTATTTCTTTTCTTATTATGGATGACATGAAACATTGTGGTTAGACTAAAAAGAATGAGTTCAACAGTCTGAACAACTTTTGGAAAGATGACATATCTGGTTGTCTGCATGGCTAAATCATTTATTGACCAGTGTTGTGATAAAAAGCAACAATGATAAGATGGAATAAAAATAGTAATAAAGTAATAGTAATAATGAAGAGTGTATTGACCCAAAGTGTTGGGATAAACAGCAACAATAATAAGATGGCTTGGTTTATTTTGTTTTACAGCATATCAACCTCAATGGGTTATTTAATGCCGACAACTTTTTTTTTGTTTCGTCAAAAGTTTATTTTTGGTAATATTTTCTTCTTCAAAAATGTAAAGCTGGTAATAGTTTTTTTCTTCAAAAATTTATTTCTGGTAATAATTTTTTTACAAAGTATTTCTGGTATTAAAACCTATTTTTACACTTTTATAATGCTTTTTACCTCAGTTTCGGGGGTTAACTATTTACTGTTACGAGGATGCATTTCTATAATAAGGGATTCCACTGAGTTCTACTTGCTATTACAAAAAGTTTTCATTCATGAAGTAGTTGTAAAACAGAGAAATTAGAAATAGAATGTTTGGAAGATTCTAGATCATTCTAGTATATTCGAGAAAAATTTAGATGATTCGAGAAACATCTAGAAATATGCAAATTAGGTGTTAGCCCCTATAAAAATGGGATTTTGGAAAAGGGTTGTCAGTTGATGAAAAGGAATTTCTGCTGTTATCAACTCCGGCTTTTGATTCAAGGACTATTATATCCAACCGAAAGAATCTCTATAAAAAGTTGCCAACCAACAAAAACCCAAAAGAGAATTTCATGGAACAAATTTGGTAAATAGAATTTTGACTAATTTTCATTGACCAAACTAAAAATTAATATTTATTTACACACCTTTGTGGATTTCCAAATATAGCACTTAGATTACTTCACTAGCCCTAAAGTGATAAAGATATTTGATTCCCTTTCCTTCTCCCTCGTAACACTTCACCAGTAACTCTGTGTTTTCTGTTTTGTAGGCCACAATTGTTTATCTTGTATATATTTTATGTTGTGTTTTAGTAAATTAAATATTTGTTTGTGATTTAGCTCTGTGTTGTGATAAATCTTTTTTTTTTCCTTTGTTACAATTATCAACACGTAACATTACCCATAGCTGGGACCCTAACAGGTGCTACCACCCCAGGTCAGAGTGGACCTGGGAACACCAGCAATTAAGAGGTGGTTCCACGCTCCTGATCAGAAACCTTGCTGTTGGACATAGTTTATTGTCTTACCCTGGATGCAGATGTAGTTTATCGTCATACTCAGGACAGCCCCATGGGGGTGGGGATCTTACTCCTCTGCAGAGGTGCAGTCGGCGTATTCTACAGTCCCCACCGACAGGGCGAATAATATGATAGAGTAAAACTAGTAATAATATAATAATAATGAAATAGGGAAACAGCAAATAAACTACCTAATGAACTTGTGTAAATCACATTACTTAAATTTATGAAGGATATGAAGCCATGGTAGCAGGTATCAAAAAAAAAAAAAAAAAAAAGAAACAAAGGAAGAGGAAAAAGTCACAGGAAGTTGAATTGAAAAGTTGAGAAGAAAATTAAAAACAAAATGTATTGGAAAATCATGTTCAAAGTAGTAAGTGAAGTTCCAAGGAGAATCAAACCCAAATTTAACTAGACAGAATTCAGTAAGATTGAGCAAAACCAAGACTACCCATTCTTCCCCATTTTCCTGAGAAAGAAAGCATTAATGTATCGTCGAAGATGTCAAATAGAAAAACATGTTGCCGATAAAGGAACCTGGGTGGTCATTGAAATAACATTTAAAGATCTGGACAAAAAACTGGGAAAATGCATCTGGCTTGAATCGGACACCCAGAAGAAAAGTGTCCCAACAAAGATAGGAATCAAACCTGTATTCCATATGGAGACAGTCATTTAGCCTGATGTGCTCTTCTCTGTGGCTGTGGTTAACAGCACATCAGGCTCAGAATGATGGTTTCTGTATGAAATACAGGTTTGATTCCTGTTAGAGAACACATTTTCTACAAAATTTCTCAAACAGCCAGGCTGTTAAATGTAATACTGTTTAATTAAAAACAGAGGATTTACTCAAATAAGTTGTATCCATAAAAATAACAAACAGAATATATATATATATATATATATATATATATATATATATATATATACTTTCTTTTATAAATTATTTTTGCATATGAAGTTTTTTTTTTTTTATTATTGTTCACTTACTACAAAGCCCAAGGACCACTCAAAGCAGAGGGTTACTAAATGAGATTGTTGCAAGGGTATACAGGGAAGGAGCAAGAGGTGTATATTATGAAGATATGTAGGAAAGATAATGGTTGACTGTCAACATGAAGATGTTAAGACTAGTGATCAGTGATGCATCCCCTTGGGTGTCTACTCCATCATACAACACTTCTGGGGAAGAAGCTCTCTGAGTGGAACTTCCTCCTCACTAATGGAATATGAAGGGAATGAAGACGAGTAAACTCAGTCAGGTGGGTTGTAGCTGTAAAGGTTTTGAACATCTACCATAGTAATTAGTGACAGAATAGTGAGAGGCTAGCAACATTTTGTCTGAGGATAAGAGACTGTGAAGTAGAAAAACTGTTTTACTAGTTAGCATCATTTAACAGAATTTATCCCAGACTGGGACCAGAAGGAATTTTCTAATTATATTTTTAAACAGACAAAAAAAACATAACTGTCAGACTGGGCTACTTTGAAAAGTCCATCACTAATAAATTATGAATTCTACTAATTGAGACTTTTAGGGCTGGTGAACTAACTTGGGCTAATGACGAAAAGAATGTACTAACAATTTGGAATTACAATTTGCTAGCCCAATCTGGCAACCCAGACACACACACAGACAAACGCACATACAGACACAAACAAATATTTATATATTTAGGGTATCTTTTTTGTTTTGTATTTGTAGATGACATACCGGTGGATGAAGACTTGGGACATTCCCAAAGAACGTGCAATTGAACAAGCATGTTGAGCTCCAGCACCCCCAAAACAAGCCAAAATATGTTGGGATGTGTCATAACCTTTGGCCTACAAAGATAAGAATGGTATTAGGCTTAGATGATAATTAAAAAATTATTTTATATAGAAAGAAAAAAGGTTTTTACATATTACTTAATTTTAAAATACAAAAATTTTTTATATAATAAATAGATACTGTACTGAGCCAAATTTGCTAAACTGTATATAATATGGAAAGTATATATATATATATATATATATATATATATATATATATATAGAGTGGATACTGAAGCCAACACAGAGTGGCGATAGTCTGTTTCATGCAATCTCCATGGCCTGACAGTGTTCATGCTTGAAACAGATTGTCACCACTTGGTGTTGACCTTTTTCTTATATTTACACATGCTATTTCACTTATATTGAGCACTTTTACCCATAAATATATGATAACTTAAGACAATATTTTATTATATATTTTAAATAAGGTGTATTTGAGCAGCAATAATTCTTTCAAACATTCCATTGTTCTCTCGTTTGTGTAAATATACAATCCTTGAAGACAAATGTAGTAACATTTGAAAGTACCCCAAAGAAATAAAAAATAAATAAAAATAAATATAAACTTTGGCAAATTTGCTGATGACATAAAACTAATTCAGAAATTTGAAAATTATTCAGTGTTATTATTTAAACAAATATATTTGAAAGAAAAACTTTTTATATATATATATATATATATATATAATGCTTGCTTTACAACAATGGAATCTGGGTTTGAATCTCATCATCAATTTGTCATGGAGGTGACTCCTTGATGTTATTGGTTGGGAAGCTGATCTTTGTGTGCAGAACTTTTGGCAAGTGCCGGAAATAATACCCCAGGTTAACCCAAGCCTTGTGAGTTCAGTTGGGTAGACAAAACTGTTCAGAAGCTATTGATGGTAGAACAAAGTCACAAGTCATCATGACCAATGGTTTGAGTGTATTGGCGTTGTTCAAACTGCTGATCATCACAGATTATGTGTTCTCTCCCCCATAAAGGTCTACTCATTATAGTTTCTTGCATAATCCACAGGTGGGCTCTGTGGGTGCTGAACAAACACAAATGTGCCTGTGCAGATGACTACAAAAGAGACTGGTGAGTTACTTTAACCAATAAATGTGCTCAGAAATTGAGTAACCAGCTATTATATAGGTTACAACTGAAATATCTCCCACATAATGCTAAGACATTGGTGGCACCGGTGTTTTCATCTAGCTAATGTCTTACCATTATTTGGAAGGTATTTCTGCAACCACTGTATATATACACTACAGGCACTACTCTGCATTTCTTGAAAACAATACCTTAAAATAAGATATCTTTGTATTTTTTTTAAGTAACTACAAAAAATTACCATCAAAAAAATTCAAAATTGGATTTGTCCACAATATATTTTGCTAAATTATGAATATTTTTGGATGAGAATTGTTATATTGTGTTTTTCACCATAAACTGCTCAGTAGACTTTTTGAGATTACCAAACAGGCTGGAAATTTGATTCATGTCAAGGGAATCATTTAAAAAAGAACACTAATATTCGATTTTGAAAAGACATGCTATACACTCTGGTTTACACATAATTAGAAAAAATTCACCTTTCAATAAAACAACAATCCAAAACACTCCTCTAAATTATGTCAAAATTACCTCAAAAAAAAAAAAAAAAAAAAAAAAAAAAAAAGGAACAAAATTTTGGAAATTATGACTTGGTCGCCTCAGTCTCCTGACCTCACTTCCACCAAATCAGTATGGGATGAATATATATACACAAAATTTATTAAATTTTATATAAAACTAATTTCAGGGTATATAAATCTACCTTCAAGGTATATGTATAAGCTGTGTTATGAAATATAAAGGGATATTGTGTTTATACTTGGGTTCCATTTTCAAACTGCCCCATTTTATAGATGCTATATATAAATTAAATAGCCTGTATTCCAAAATCAAAAAAAAAATCTGAAAATCGAAGCACTTTCAGTCACAAGAATTTCGAATAAAGGATTCTCAACCTTTAATAAGAGATAATGATCCAAGGGAGATAACTCTAACAGCATGTCAAATGATTAATTGATTTAAGCCGTGAAAAGAGCCGAGAGAAAGACTGAGCATCACCAATAGTGCAGGCATGAAAAGAATAAAAGAAATAAGAAAATAAATGACATGCACCTCAAAAGGATGCAATGTTCATAATAAAGAAAGAAAAAATACCTAGAGTATAGAATGAATTATAATGAGAGACTCTTCCATGCCATGTCCTTTCAGTATACTGGCAATCATGGAGCTCCAGAATTTCCTGTCCTTTGTCACTCTTAATAAATTTTGTCTTTTTGTTATTTCTACTGAAACCTGTTCTGCCATCCATACTCTAACTCAAGCTCATTATATAGGTTATGCATTTTTCCTTTGTCCTTCTTGCTTTCAATCTCTGCTGTGAGTATCAAATTTTCCATGCCTTCTTTCCTCATTATGTGCCCTAGACATTTCAACAGTCTTTTTCTGATGTTAAGTATAAAGTCCTTTTAGGTTTCCATTTTCTCTAAAACTTTGTGTTGCTCACATGTTTGGTCTATGATATTCTCAGCATCTTTCTGTAGAACCACATTTCTGTTGCCTCAAGTCTTTTCTTCATCCATGAGCAGATTTTTCATTTTTACTGCTATATAGGCGGACTGATATTACATAACAGTTCAGTACTCTTTTCTTTGTTGCTAATTAAATTTTCTTGTTTCCTAATACTTTACTTAGTTTTTATAAATCAACTTTTGCTATCCCAATGCATCTTTGGATTTCGGTGTTGCACTTCTGTCCTCCATTAAAACACTTCCCAGATATTTAAATTTTTGTTACTTGTTTGATTTTGGTACACAGAATCATGGAAATATTAAACTTACATTATTTACATGTGGACTATTGTCCTCATCTTTGTTTTTATTGTTATTACAATGTTCTGGCTGTCTACCCTCCAGAAATTCAGACTGAAAGTGGAAAATGCAGCAAACTTGATGACAAACTTATTAGTTTCCCCTTAGATTTATGGGATGCCATTCCTTTCATTAAAACACGGCTTAGAAAAAAATCACAGTGCTGATGAGAACAGAGTGAGGCAAAAAAAAGCTGAAGACGATAATGACAATCAAGTGGCTATTTGGAAATTTTTAAAATGAAAGATCATGATTAAAAGACTTTAAAGCATTTCTTTTAATTATTTTTCTTTTCAAAATGATAATGTGCAATGTAATGTAGATTAATTTGGGTATTTTTGTATAACTGCAAAAAAAAAATTGCTTTATTTCTAAATTATATTTATATAATAAAGTATAGACTATGGACAACATTGCTGTTGAGACGTGTTGCTGAAAGAACCCGTTCTTAAAATTTTTGAAACCCACCACTGGATTTTACCATTCTACAGTTGAAATGGCTAAATGTAACCATAATTCTGAGAGATTCTTCTCTTGCACTTCTTATTTGCAGAACTCTTTTCTAGCTTCTTCCTACCCAGTTAACTTTAAATGCAATGCCAATCATTGTCTTCTGTCTTCTTAATTTTTGTTCTTTTATTGTTCTCTCTCCTAAATAACATTATTTTTCTCATATTCTCAGTAACACTCAGTAACCCCTTGCATCTTAGTGGCTTTATTGTCTTGCTTGGGGGTGAAATGATTAAAAAAAAAATATTCCTTCTAAAAATTGGGTGTGATGTTTACAGATTAACATTTTCCTTGTAAAAATTGGTGATGTTTACAAATATTCCTTGTAAAAATTAGGAGTGATGTGATACTTACAGATAACATATGCCTTGTAAAAATTGGGGGTTATGTTTACACTTGCATGTCTTTTAGTCTACCAATTAATATGTCTACTTACTTTTATATTTGGTCAGCCTATGAACTATTCAAATGACCCTTGCACATAGCAGAAACACTAGACAAGATGTGGCAGCAATATTCAATGCATAGAGGAATGGAAGACATTATAAAAAATATTCTTACAATTAGAAAGACATAACTAAAAGTGATATGTAAATTTAACCAAAACATAAATAGAGATGTCTGTATTCAATAAGAATAAAATAAAGCTTACTTGTGTTAAGGCTCTGATTGGACGGCACATAGTTTCATTGGCAACATGGATAAAACCCATAGCAACTTCTTCAACACTCATTGGCTGACTGGGAGGATCCTGGTTAGTGAGGAAGACATTCACCTGATTGTTGAATAAACAAAAATAGGGAAAAGACTTTTTATTGTTTCTTTACAATCAAGATATGTGCATCACAAACTGTATAAAGGCAAAAGTTTAACAGATAGACAACAAATTTCCATTAATGTAAGTTCGATTAAAAAAAATACCTCATTATAAGATCCATATTCAAGTCCAGATCCATGACCTTCTCACTCCTTGGAGGAACCTTTCCCTGATTGATCACCTCTTCAGGGGTGTAGCCGTACTCACTACACTTGCAGATTGGTGAGGCTATTTAACCCATTTCATCTCATAGTTGACAGTTGAATGTTTTGAACTGAGTTTTCATTCTCCTAAACTGATTGCCACCTAAGGCTATAGGAGCCAGTTTGACCTGCTATTTACCATAGCTAAGGTAGAAAAGTGATGGACTCATACCTTTCCCAAGAGTATTTGCACATAAATGAATGTGACAAACTTGACTGATATTTGAACTCAGTTCTCCAATTCATCAACCTTATGTTACTCCACTATATTAGTTTGATTAATGGCCACAGATAAAGATTTTATTTTTTTATTTGTGACTTAACCAATCTTGTTTAATATAAAGTAATGTAGATCTATTGTTAATTTATACAAAACAATATTGAGTGTGTTCAGCTAAACATTTGGCCACTTTCAAGATTAAAGATCTTAATGGCTAGGCGTGATTTGATTGGTTGATTTGATTCTACAGCTTATCAATACTTTGCAGGTTATTTAAAGTCAGAAAATATTTTTAGATTGTAAGAATTTTTTTAGGTGGATTCATAGCTTTCCAAAGTGTATTTGCATAGAAGTCAATATAATGAGGACAACTAAAATTAGAACTTGGCTCTTTGATTAATAATTCCAAGCCATTATCCATTACACCACCTGCACATCCAAGCTTGCAGCACCTAATATTCCCAAGCGGTCACCCATCTAAGTACTGACCAATTTCAATTTTGCTTAACTTCAGTGATCATACTGGATTAATGGTTAGAAACAAAAAAAAAATGTAATTATTTATGACTTCTTTGTTTTGTTTTTTATTCAATTTTTAGATTTTGGCACTATTCTTTGTATAAGTTACAATGAGTTCACTTATATGGTAATATACAAGTAATATTCTTTTCTGGGAAGACTTTATCCGTTATTAAATATATTCAAAATAATATTTTGAAGAAAGTTATATTCAGATGTAGGTTCTTTTTATTTGAGTTGCTAATTAACCCCAAGCAAGGCAATAATGCCAATAAGATACAGAGGATTACTGGGAGTGAAAGAGCATGAGAAGACTTCAGATAGAAGTGGAAAACGAATCCTAAACTGGAAACAAGGGATAAACCAATACTCCTGTTCCAAACAGCAGGGAGGCAAACCTATCACCCTATTAAAGGAATAAAAAAAAAAGAAATAGTAAAATTTCAGAGTTTAGATGGAGGCATTAGAAATATAGAGAGTTAAATAAACTTTAGAAAGAACTGGAAACCCAATCCAGAACAGGAAACAAGGGATGAACCTCTACTCCTGTTCAAAAAACCAGCATGGAGTGCAAACTGAATGATAGGCAAATATATCTATTTCTATTTGCAAATAACATAAGACTATATGAGTATTTGTTGTAAAAATGCAGTGAATTGTCACAAATTCAGAGCTGCATATCAGCATTTCCCTCTAATCAGCTTTCTTCACCTCTCCATTTGTTCACTCCTACTGACTTTATATGTGTTCGAAGGTAGATATACTAATCTGTAGGCAGCACATCCAGCTATTTCATCAACCATTTTCTGTTATAGACGACAGAATGAGTCTGTCACAGTCTTTTTTTGTATCACTGAGCCAATAGCATCAGCAGGTGCACACCCTCAGCCTTTTTGAAGGTAAGTGGATTTCTTCTTGTGGTGCTTGCATTTCTGCACATCAGTGCACAAGCTGTGATGATATCCAAGATTGGCTGTATGTGAATACACCAGTGCTCACTATGTTCCACAGACTAGTCTCTTCTATCTAAGATTTTGCCATGGAAACTGAACCCTTACGCACTCACTGCCTGGCCATTTCACTGACTACCCCATCACTCACTGTTGAATTCATTATATGGATAATGACTGGGGGACCCACCACCATTTTATATCCATTAACTGGAAAGGAGGATCCTCCAGACAGGTGGTCAAGTTTTTCAAAGGACCCTACTTTTACAGCTATTTAGAATCACGAACAAAACTTTATGTTTGATGATTCAAAGGTGGGATGGAGACAGGATTCCTGAAAAATCCTGGCCGTTAAATTTACACAAAGATGAGCTGGAGACAAAATTCCTGAGAAACCCTGGTTATTAAATTGACTAATCCTAATTATTAAATTGAGGAAAAAGAATCTATCTATTCATCATCTAAGGATGTGTGAGAAATTGTATTGCTACATTCTATAAAGTATTATCACTACATTCTATAAAGTATTATCACTACATTCTATAAAGTATTATCACTACATTCTATAAAGTATTATCACTACATGTCCTAACTACAAACCTACATTTGCACATTTAAAAAGAAGAGTGAATTAAATTTTTATTTTTAATTCCTTGTTTTATCAACAATTTTGTACAAAATACAAGTGCCATCTGGATTATTCATAGGCTTATGACCATGTCACAGTGAAATACTGGTTCTTGTATGATCATCAAAATTAAGCCATGTCAAGCTTGGTCAGTACATAAATGGGTGACCACTTGGAAACACCAAGTGTTATAAGCTTGGATGTACAGGTGTATAACATCTTGGAATTGTTAATCAGAGAGCCAAGTTCCAATTCTGGTTGTGTTTGTTATATTCACTTATACCCAAATACCCTTGTGAAAGGGTATTTGTGTATAAGTGAATATAACTTCTTCTCTCCCTCCTATAACTTCTTCTCTCCCTCCTGCTATGGGTTAATTATTAAAACTTGTATCCCTAAATCATTATCTCCCAGAAATTCTTACAATCCACAGATATTCTCTGGCTTTAAATAACCTGCAAAGGGTTGATAAGCCATAAAAACCAAATCAATCAATCAATCAACAAATTAGTCATGCCAATGGGAATGAATGGCAGATTTTTTTGTTTTTCCGGAACTTTTATTCCTTACTTTTTAAGGTAAGAATGTTGTCTTCACTCAGATTATTTTTCTGAGGGTTTCCTACCTGCTCAGTTTCATATTTGTAAATGTAAACAAAGCAATTTCTAAAGAATTAAGGGATTTATTTTAAATCTGGCACTTTTTCTTACTTCAAACATTATTATAGTGGACACTTTGTATTCGAAATAGATGCCCCCATTTTTATTTATTTAAAAAAAAAAAAAAATTTTTCTTTTTTAATCATTTGACCCCCAAGACAGGTGATAATGCCACTAAGGGAGTGAAAGAAAATGAGAATTTAGAAAAAAACAGAAACCCAATTCTAAACAGGAAACAAAGGATAAACCTCTACTCCTGTTCAAAAGGCCGGGGAAGGAGTGTGAATTGGGTGATAGCCAAAGTTATAAACAGTATGTATTACATCTGTCAGATTGCACATTTGAGAACATACATCTAGTAAGGATTTAGCTAGTAGTAATACTCAGCAAGACTAATTTGCCAACCACTACTCCATAGTAAGTAGTCCATATTGTACTATTTATTACTCTGCAAAGGGAAATGCTGTCAATGTTATAATTTTTCAGTAATTAGAAGGAATGCTCCCAAAGTAATACTTCTGATTTATTTCCACAGAAATACAGGAACCACAATGACACCACTGGATAGAACAAGTTTTTAGTGACAAAACATTATTTTTTTATTATTATGTGCAGTATGTGGTTTGTCTCACACATCACTCTTACCAGTGCTGAATCACATTATCCCAACTGTGCTTGAATTTACTGCTTGATCTCCACAAAGCATCTTAGCCAGCATTAATTTAATTTCAATGCGTGCAAGTTTTTTCACATGAAGGAATTCAATGAGCTGCCACTGCTTTGTATGTGCTTTTACGTCTGAAACCATTTTGCCAGATTGCCACTCAGCTGTTAATTGTAACAAAGCTTATATGAATTACTAATTATTGGCAGAAAGATTCAACCTCTACTGCTATAACCCTAACATCTCTCTCTCTCTCTGATGTTATGGCCAAAAAAAAAAAAAAGGAAGCATTTTTTTTGAGCAACTCCTATAAATATAAAAAAAGCAATTGGTTGTTAATAAAAATAGCTATAGTCTAACTCTGTAATTCTTTGATTTATATAAACAAAAAAAATACACTTCTGATTTTCTTTCTACCAATTTTCCTCTATTCTCCCTGAAAATGACTTGTGTATGTGAAAACTTGGACACAGTATTGATTTGGGATATTTTTGGATCTGCAACAGCCAGTTTTGCAGAAGTTTATTCACAGTTTAGAAAAGACGATCCATAAATTTTTTTTTTTGCTGGTCTGTTTGACTAATTTAATGTATTTATTTGTGTTCTAATTATTCTAACTTAATTTGTAACCCTGTATGTTCGTTTATTTAGAAAATCCTCTTTGAAAAACAAAAAAAAAATGTCTTTGACCACGGGAGAAAGTACGTCGCCAGTATTCTTATGTTCTAGTTGGCAGACATAGAATATCTATCCTTTTTAATAAAACTTATTTAAAAGAACAATTGCTGTTTAATTCGACTAAATTTAAAGAAAAAAAATGGACTAAATAGATATTCTGCAAGTGATATATAAAAAAAAAAGTACAGGGTAAAGTGAAGTTGGTGTGGCAGTGTCTCTCAATAGAATTAGTACCGTAGAACAGGCTCGCAATAATGATGATAATCTGTTTTGCATTTAGCATGTTCCAGAAATTATAATCAAAGTTTTGATTACTCACCTCAGCTCTCAGTTTCTTAAAGGCTTCAGTGGAAGCTTCCTTATCTAATGGAAGATTCTCTGTCTCCCCAAAGATATGTGGGAAATATTCTGGAAGAATCCGGCCAAGGCACAGGTTAGCATCTGTCACAGTTAATGGCCCACCTATAAAACATCAACACTATAATAATATCAATCTATAATATTATTAAACAAGTGTGTGTATGTGTATTCACAGAAGTGGGAATGGATAAAAAAAAATTCAAAGTATGACCAGGCTAGCAGGAGAGGACATGTATGCCAAGCAATGGAAGGAAAGCATTATAAATTTTCTGATGAAGATAAATATCAAAACATGTTAAATTTATAAAGATTTTCCTACTTGTTCCTTTTTCAATCATTTTGTGAGCCATTCTCAAAAATTTCTGATGAAGCTAAATTAAATGTTGAACTAGTTAATGTATGACTGGTCATGTCTATTTACTAGGATGGCTAATTAATGTCCGTTGCAGATGTCTGACCAGACACATTAATGTTTTTTCCACACACACACACACACAAGTTAGAATGGAATTTATAAAGATTTTCCTACTTATTCCTTATTTAATCATTCTGTTGGATTTAATGGAGGATGCAAGTTCAATTAGAAAGGTGTATAATGATGTTGGTTTTATTAAGTTATTTTACAAATAAGAATATCATAGAATTATAATGTCAGCAAACTTTATGAAAGAAAATGATTTTAAACTCTATCAATGCTGGAAGTGAGGAGTGAGTAACTCCAGCCCAGATATGGCAGCAATAGCCCATCATTTTTTGTCTAATCTGGCTCTTGTAAAGATAAAGCATAGCAGGAAGAGTCAGGCACTTCCTGGAGTGAAAGAAGGTGCTGACCATTTTCCCATCATCTTTAGCAATGGATTGTATATACGAGATCTGATCAAAAAGTATTAGGACTGCTGTTATAAAATGAAAACTACAACACATAGCAATTCCACATTTAATCACCTTCAAAGGAAACCCATTCTCAAGCCACACTCTTTATCTGGCATCATTTCCATTGATAAAAGCATTCCTGGAACTCTTATTTTTGGGATAGCAAGCAGCTGCCTTGTTGCATTCTCTTGGATTTCCACGTTTTGAAGTTTTGTTGCTTTCAAGTGGGATTCAATTTTTGAAGAGGAAAAAGTCACAGGGGGTGGAACGTGTGGAATATGGTGGTTGTCAGACAGGGGAATGTGTACTTGGCCAAAAACTGCTGCACAAGCTATGGTCACTGATGGAACTACTGTGGTGTAGTGAGATGACCACACTCTACTCACTTTCCTTCCAAACACTGCTATAAACAACGAAAGTGAGTAATAACGTTGTAACTTAGTGTGCATGTGAAACAGAGTTCAAAGTCAACCTGTGCCAAGCAGCTTCACTTTGCATACTTTAGATCAGTTACCATGGTAACAATCCCAATACTTTTTGATCAGACCTTGCATGAGTTCCACTTTAGGTTTGAATTGAACCCTTGATCCAACAGATATTCAAGGCATGGAATCTCAGAGAACTTTTTTTAGTGATTGGATACTATGATACTAATATGTAAATCAATGTTGATTTTTTTTTTCCTCACCTTTTCTATAACAAACAGGTCCTGGATGAGCTCCAGCTGATTCTGGACCAACAGAAAAAAGCCCGGCTCGGAAAAACAACATGGAACCACCACCAGCTGCCACAGTATTGATATCTAACTGGAAATGAAGAATGATGAAAATTGATTAGGTTTATTGATGTCTAGCTGGAAGCATAAATTTTTGCACTTGAAAAAACATTTGTTATGAAGAACGAGATTCAAGGACTTGTACTCAACTGCCTCCTACAGTAGTAGAAAGACTATACATACAAATATGTAACTTTGTAAACAAAACAATGAGAGCCTCAGCCAGGCTTTCCATCAATTGGCCATTGATTACTATGTAGAGGAGGAAGGTGTGATTTTTCTTTTTTTATCTTAATTGAAGTGTTTCTGTTTTATAGCCAGCAGATGGTTCTTTTTGAAGTCTGGTCTTGTAAGTGGCATCCATTGCACTAACTGAAAGGGAACAAAAGAATAAAGGAGTGGATGAGAGGCTTTTGAAGCCCAAGTGACAGCAGACAGAACATTGATTATTTCTGGGTGCTGGTCTATATTAACAGTCATGTTTGGGATTGGAGAAGTCAGTTCTAGTCTGCCCTTGGTTGGTGACAAACTTGGGAGGTTCTTATTTCATCTGTGCATATTGCCAGCCATATAATGGGATGTGTAAATGAGCAAGGAGTTGCTAGGGGGATGAATGAGCCCAAAATAGCAGAAGTTGTCCCAAGTGTCCACCCAGGCGAAAACCTTAATAAAACGTCTACATATAATATTGGAAATAGGATTTGTTTTCTCATTCCTTGTGGACATGCAGCAGGCCTTTTTCCAGCTTTCAATGCACACTTTCAATCTCCAACAAAAACATTAAACACAATTTATTAGATTGTTCATCTTCAAGAATAAATTTTATATTTACAACATTCTAAAAACTAATACAATTGTACTAAAACTAATGCAACACATTTCTCATTTATAATGAAATACTTATGAAAACAATTTTTTATTCATAAATTTATAAACATTTACTAAATTATTCAAATAGGTGAACCAATTATAAGGAAATCTTTATTTACTATTTTATAAATTTCAAATTAGCTAATGTTTTGCAATCCATTCCAATAAATATAATAAATAGCATGAATAAACAATCTAATAAATAAATAGGGCTTCTTTTTTTTTTTTAATTAAAAAAATTTATAAATTAAGTTTCATCATATGTTTAGGTTTTATTACAATTCTAATCATCACTTTTTAAAACAATAAACAATTCTAATCATCACTTTTAAAACAATAAACAATTCTAATTATCACTTTTTAAAACAATAAACAATTCTAATCATCACTTTTTAAAACAATAAACAATTCTAATCATCACCTTTTAAAACAAACATTGTTGAGGAGTGAAGGTAGTTAAAATAATAGCAGTGTCAAGGGAAAAACTGTGCTTTTGACACATTGTTTTTTTTGTGGGCTTGAAGGTTAAAGGTTGCTGAAATTTCTTTCAAGACATTTTGCCCAATTGGCTGAAATAAGTATTTTTAAAAAAATTTTTCCAAGCATTTTGCTTCAGTAAATATTTTTTAAATTTGAATTCAGTGATTAACAACTGTTTTAGAAGTAAATAGAAAAATGACGTAAACAGATGTTAGTTTTATATTAGATTGTAAACATATGTGGCACTTGCCTAAGCTTTACACCAACTGGTCAATGATCCCCCCACATTGCATTCTGATTTTGTTAGTTGGCACTGAAAGCTGGAGAAGAGCATGCTGCATGTTCACAAGGTAACACAATGAAAGAAAAACACCTTGTTGAGAAACACGAAAGAGAATCCTTTTTCCCATATTATATGTAAACGTTTTATTCAGGGCTTTGTCTGTTCGTCCAGGTGGGTAGGTGATACCTGGGACAACTTCTATGTCAGCTTCTCCTCCTACCAACTCTTTGCCTATCTACACATCTCAATATGGTGGATGGCAGTATGAAAAGGAGTCTTCAGCACTGTGACATGGACACAACTGTCTCCTGTCAAGGGTGGGCCAGCACTGTCCCTGATCCCAAGTATGACTCTTAATATAGACCAGCATCCAAATATAGCCTATTTCTGGGTTTTGTTGCCACCAAATCTGCAAAAATCACTCATCCACACTTTACTCCTGTTACCCTTTAGTTAAAGTAGACATCACTGAGAAGGCTGAACTTCAAAAGCAACTATCTGTGGGTCCATCAAACAGAAACATTTGCGATCAAGATAAAACCACCTCTTCCTTTTTTATGTGGGTGTTCATAGTATCTCAAGATATCTTGATAAAAAACTTTGTCAGTATTAAACTAAGTAAGATCAAAGTGTGGTATCTGTTTTTATTTAATATATCAGTTTCATACATTTTTAGGGAATTTTGAGTGGAATGAAAAGAATCTAATGCTGTAGATTGGATAACGGTTTCAGTTTGAAATTCCCTAAAAGTTATCTGGATCGACAGACACCTGAAGACGGCTGGTGAGTACCCTGGCCAAAATGCCATGACAGTAACAAATGTAAGGATATAAGTATAGTTAGCTGAAAATAAGGCCTCTGACAGAAAGATTGGAAGTTTTGAGGAGTGTGGAACCACCCCTTAATTGCTGTTGTCCCCAGGTCAACCCTGACCAGGGGTGGTAGCACCTGTTAAGGTCCCAGCTATTGGCAAACAGTGAAACCCCCCAAACAAAAGCAAAACACTATGAAAGTATAAAAATACATTTTTATAGTAAAAATATCAGCAATACATTTTTCTATTAAAAAATGACCAACAATACTTATTTATAGCAAAATGACCAATAATATATTTTGACAATTTATTGAAACAAAGTTCAAGCAGTGCAAAAGATATTTATCTGTAACACTAAAAAAAAGGTGAGAATTGGAAATTACCTGGGGTGCTTGTATGGTAATGCCAGCAGTAGTAGACTCAAAGACATGTTCATATTCTCCTGCATAACGGCTAACGTCAGTCGACGTACCTGGCAGGGGTAGAAATAAGAGAATTAAATTTTATGAAGAAAAATTGCCATAACTAACTTACAGCTTATAACAAAGTGAGTTAAAGAAAGAGAAAAGACTGAACATATTTGAAATCATTTCTACAATTCTCATCCTGCTTTCAATTCCATATAGGTTGGTCACACATAGAATACATGCAAATGGTGAAGAGAGAGAGGTGGGGGACAAAGAGAGGGGGGGAGGACAAAGAGAGAGGGGGGAGGACAAAGAGAGAGGAGGAGGGGGGGAGAGGGGGGAGGACAAAGAGAGAGGAGGAGGGGGAGGACAAAGAGAGGGGGGACAAAGAGAGAGGGGGAGGACAAGAGAGGGGAGGACAAAGAGAGAGATGTGGAGGGGAGGACAAAGAGAGAGATGTGGAGGGGAGGGGGAGGACAAAGAGAGAGAGAGGTGGAGGGGAGGTGGAGGACAAAGAGAGAAAAAGAGAGAGAAAGAGAGAGAGAGAGAGAGGGGGGGTGAAAACAAACAAAGACAGGGAGCTATACAAAAAAAAAATCTGGTATTATAGATTTTTAAAAAGATCTGGTGTTAATCATAGTATTCTAAAAACCCAGTATTAATTATATAAACCCAGTATCAATAATTAATTACATATTAAGTTTTAGGATGGCAGGCATTAACAGGTTAATCATCCATTCTTTCCTCTCTTATTCACCATCTTTTCCTTTTCCGGCCAAAACATTTAGTTTGTCAGCCAAGGCAATATCCAAACCAATAGACAATGGCTATTTTTGAATTCCAATGAATGAGGACAGGTAGAAAAAAGTGATGAGCAATAGTGTTCTGAAGTCTGTAGATTTCTTAAGTTAATCTAAAATCATCAAAATTCCTCATGCTAGATGTTGCTGCTATGGTTTCTGTAGCAAGGTTTTTAGAGGATGGAGTGGCTAATCTCATGCCCAACAAGTTTTGAATTCAGAGTTATCATTCTCCTAGATTGGTTGCCAACTAAGTCTAAAAAGTACAGCCTACCCAGCTATTTAATCCATAGGTGAGGGATTGAAAAGAAATTCAGCCCTTTGTCAAGAGTATTTGTGCATGAGTGAACACAAAACCTGAGCTGGAATTTGAACTCAGCATGCTAATACCATATTCCACACTGCTAACCAATATGCTACATGCACATCTATTTATTTTATACTAGTAAAATCTGAGTTTGAAACTGTAGAAATGAAGTAAAAAAAAATAATTTTTGAGAAATAATTCCCACAAATGGCAATTATTTCTCAAAATTCAGTTTTTTTACTTCATTTCAGTTCTCTTGTTCTGTGAGGCCTACTGTACCACATTTGTTTTGAATCACATGGCTAATGTAACAGAATACCCTGCTGCAACAAGGCCAATGTAACAGCCATCACAAGATCAATATAAAAGACTGCTCTGTCACAACAAGGCCAATACACTGCCCTGTCACAACAAGGCCAATATAATATACTGCACTGACACAAGGCCAATGTAATACACTGCCCACTCACAACAAGGCCAATGTAACAGACAGCTATCATAAGAAGGTCAATGTAACTGACTGCTCTGTCACATCAAGGGCAATGTAACACTGTCATTGATTTGTTTCATTGTTACTGAATCAGAAAATATCAAACTACAGCAATTTCTACAATGAAAAAAGATTAATTTTTTAAAGTAATATAAGCCATTAAAATACTTTTACCTCCCATGTCAAAGCCAATGACTGGTAATTCTGTCTCTTTGTGGAATGTGGTTAAGGCATATCCAACAACACCACCAGCTGGTCCTGACAGGATGGCACGAGAGCCATTAAATCTATAAACAAACATAAAACATAGATGAGAAAAAGAAAGTAATTCAATAAGCAAAAAAAGAACAAATAAAGAAAACAACCACTTTGATTTACTTTTAGCTTTTATTGTAATTGAGTATATTTTCTGAGGTAAGGTATAAATAGCAGGGTAGAATGGGTTCTCTAGCCTTGGATAGTAACCAATCATGGATAACTCTCGAATTAGAAGTGTGGAAAAGGCAATGGGAATCTACTCCTCTGTCTCTTCCCAAAATCATGGCAATTCAGAGATTAAAGAAAGGAAGTGGTAGAGAGTTATGATTACCTATGTCCTGAAGAGACATTGCATTTAATAACAAAAGTGAGAGTTTATTTAAAATATTATTCTGTTGCAAAACAATTTCCATGTTTTCTTTAGTGAAGTAATATCAGTGTCAAGTTTGTCTTTGGTTAAAAATAATCTTCCTTGAGTTTGATTTTTTTTTCTTAAATTAAATTTAACCTAATAGAAAACCTATGTAGAGTATTACTGTTAAAATGGTCATGATGAATGAAGTGGATGATATGAATGAAAGAGAGGTAAAGATTATGAGGATAAGAAGGATAGATAAGGATTGACTATCGATAAGAGATCAATATCTGCCAAGGGGAGGGAAGTTATTAAAGTGTCTTTAAGTGTTCCTGAAACCAGTTTTGTGTTACCTGTATCTGATGGGGTCTTCTTTTATTATGCTGGAGCAAACCATCACCACCAAAATACTTGGTGAGCATAAAAATTGAAAAATTTGAAAATAATCTGAAAGTAATTATGTTTACATCACACCTGTCAATTTCTGTAATGTTCCTTGTAAGCTCCAGCAAAATACATTCTGAACCATTACTGATCATCACTAGCTTGTACAACATGTTGGATCCATAGCTTTATAAGGTTTCTTCCAAACATGAACTCATACTATTGCTAAAAAAACTATCCCGTTTATGTACTATGGCTGACACAGCTACACTACCTTTTTACCTATTATGTTACATATGTCAAATGGCTGAGTTCATTTCTTCAAGTGGGGTGGATGGAGATCAAAACCAATCTACTTCATTGTGGCAATGGTAATATTAGCCTTTTCCTTATAAGGAAACATTCAGCATTCACTAAGCAAACTGAGTGATGATAACACAATAAAGACCTATGTTTTATATAAAAACTATCCCATTTCAATTAAAAAGAAAGCTAAACTCAAACTCTGCAAAAAGTCAGAGCTTGTTACTTACTAAGCATACAAAGACACCAGAACAAAAAAAAAGCAATATTTACAATCAAAATGATATCAGAGAGAGTAACAGTAATGCAGAAGAATGTGCACTTATGTTTTATAGATTATGCAAAAAACATTTGAATAGGTATGACATAAGGATCTATTTGAAGTGCTAGAAAAGCTCAATCTATTTAGAAAGGATGTTAAAATATCCAGAACTTATATTGGAAGCAAACCACCTGCATACAGATAAAAAAAAAAATGAATTGAGTAGCTACACAAAAAAAGAAAGGCATGTAAAGCAAGGATGTGTCTTCTCCCCAGATTTAGTAAACTTCAACAGGAATGCTATTCTAAGGGAGCTGGAGACCCTATCAAGATTTATTATTGGTGAGTGAAATCTTAAAAGTATAAGATATGCATATGACACTGTGTTGATGACCGACTCAAAAAAAAAAATCACAGAAACTCCTAGACAGAGTGGTAGAAGAAAGGACTAACCATTAACTGCACGAAAACCAAAAAATATGGTCATCAGCAAAAGAAAAAAGCCCAAGATGCAAGTTACAAATTGGAGATATAAACATCAAGCAAGTGCAGAAGTTCAAATATCTGGGAAGTGTTTTAACAGAGGATGGAAGGTGTGAGTGACACTGTCCCAAAATCTAAGCAAAGTGCTGAGAAAACATAAAACTTCACTAGAAACAAAAAGGAGAGTGCTGGATTGCTAAGCTGTCTTCATCCTCTGGAATAAATGCCAGACAATCTCCCCATGGATGAAGAGAAAACTGGAGGCAGCAAAAACATGGTTCTACAGAAGGATACTGAAAATTCCATGGATGGAGTATGCAACAAAGAAATCTTAAAGAAAATGGCAACAGAAATAACACTTCTAATCAGAATCAGGAAAAGACAGCTAAAATTCCTTGGACACATAATGTAGAAGGACTTGGAAATCTTAGCTCTCACAGAGCATATTAAGGGCAAGAGAGATAGGGTATGGTAGCCTTGCTATCATACCCTATCTCTCATACCATACCTGATGTGCTTGTGTGAATGGATTTGGGAATAGTGTGTATGTGTGTGTGCACGCTGCCAGCAGAGGAGAGGGTTAGGGGCTTAGCATACATAGAAAAATAGATTTAAGATAGGAAGTTTTGGAGAGCCATGAATGGATGAAGGGATATGGCTCATAGTAGAAGAGGCACTCCATAGGGACTGAACTCATGAGTATTGATCTGCAAGACCTGCTCGTTAACCATCACACAATAGCAAGATGACCATAGAAAGATGTTTGTCAATTTTCTATCATATGTGTGTAGTAATTCCAACTGTTTTCATCACTAACTTTTGCAACATAGGTGTCACATGGTTAGTGTGGATTTTGCAATAGATTGATTTAAAAAAAAAAAAAAAAAAAAAAAAATGAAAAGTTTTTATTCTAAATATAAAACTTACTTTTTCATTGGTGTAAGTCCTCCATCTGATTGCATGAACAATGTGTATACACCCTGTAAACATATAATACATTGGTCATTTCTAATTTACACTTCTATAAAAAAAAAATACTATTGAGTATTATATATAAAAAAATAAAATAAAATAAAAAAAATGTTTAACATTTATCTTCCCGAGTCAAAGTTTCACAGATGTTATCTGTTTATTTTTTAATCTTGAGCGCTTCTGCATTGCTTAAAAGTGTTATCCTCCAACATAATAAAGACCAATCATTTTACAGCCTACAATACTAAATGACTTCAAACATTACTGCATCTCTCTACTACTGCCATCTAACTAGCATCAGTTAACTATTTCTATGAAAGCCTGCCATTAGCTTTAAATCTGCAATTAAAATTTACTGTTGAGAAATCAGTTTTCATGTAATACTTCTTCCAACTTTCTCTGTATGATGCTTGTGGTAGTTTTTTTTTTTTTTACTGCCTTGAGGCAATGTTTTCAAAATACTGCATCTGTCCTCTCATTTTAAATTAGCAACATCAGTTTCTTCAAAGATTTTCTTGCTGATCAGTCCATTTTCTTGCCAATATTTTCAATTTCCTTATTGATTGTGTGATGAATTTTATTCAACTTTTCAGTTTTGTTCCCATCACTCATTAATTTGACAACATCTTGTCAGTGTTGTAGTCTTTTTTAGCACCCATGTTGATATTTGAAATTAATTCTAAATATTTGAAATTCATTGTAGTTTGATAATGGCTGAACAAAAAGCTGAAAATAATCAAAAACTTACAGTCAATTCTTGCATACATTAACTTTTTTTTTTACAATGGTTCACCTTGTACAAGGCCCATGTGTCACTCGAGGGTAGAGGGTTACAGATTAAAAAGCACAGTTTATGGTACTATGTGAGGAAGATAATGGTTGACCTTAGACTTGAACAGGTTAAGATTGTAGTGCTCGAGGAAGCATCCCCTTTGGAGAGTTCCACAAAGCAGCAGTTTTTGGAAAGTTGCTGAAGTGGACAGATCTCACCATTGGAATACAAAGGGAATAAAGGTGGTTTGCTACAATGTGCATGACTTGGCGGGTCATAGCCATAAAGGTTAGAACTAGTGGGATTAAGGAATGTAATCCGTCTGAACACTTTGCATGGAGATAGCAACTACTGACTGACAAAAACGGCAAAGGTAAAGTAAATAATTCCAAAAAATATAGTTTGATGTGATAATAGCAAGTTATATTTTTGTACAATTTTAAAGAAATCTTAGAAGTATTGTTGAAGTTTACTCAGATGTTTATTATGTGTGCATGTATAATTAGTTATGGAGACATGATAATTTTACATATTGGTGAAAATCATGACTAAATATGAAATGCATTTTTATTTACTGTTAAATTTGAGAAAATGTACAGCAAAACTTTGGCAATAGATCCCTCAAGCATACAGTAATTAGACAGTAGATGCAAGCATGTTTCAGAAATGGTTTGTGATATTTGAAAAAATAAATAGAAAAGATGAAAGTTGAGCCCAACAATGAAGAATACATTAGATGATACCTCAGAATTTGAAAAATTATGAATTTGGAAAAACTTTTGAAAAGAAGATGCAACACAAACAACAGATTGATTTGCAGAAAAAAATTAAGTTACTTTGGGTTGGTGGATTCGATGACATATGAACCCTTATTGGATTATTTATGTTGAATTATGTATTTTTTTTTTGTTAATTATACTTGCGTCTATAGGTAAACACTGGTGTCAAATCAAATGCAGGAAACTTTTCAAAATAATTTTATATAATCATCAGAAACGGTGTGAAGATTGGTAACCTACCTGAAGCTGATTTTTGAAACCAGCAGCAAAACTAGAAACATATTTCTGGACACATGGAGTGAGATAAGCATCTGCACAAGCTGGAAATTATAAAAAAAAGAAAAGAAAAATACACAACAATTAATTTGCTCAAGTAAGATTATTTTTTTTTTTACAAATATCCTTGTTAGAATTACTTTCTCTTTCTGACAGATAGAAATCAAGTAAGTTTATTTCAAAACAAAATTTAAATCCACTGTGTCTTTATTTGCAGTGTTACTGGCTGTGGGCTTCTTATAAACTTTTGGTTTTGAAATTCTAGAAGAAAATTCCATGTTCTTGCAAATAGTCAGTTTCTGCATCACAGATATATGGAGACTTCAAAATGGGATTGCCACAGTAGAAAGAAAAGGAAGAACTAAAATAATAAATACCCACTATACCATGACATTCTTTACTAAAGGCCAAGTCACTGTGCAACTCTCAACTAGAATTGCACCATTTTTCAATGTATTTTCTTCAGTTTTAGTGTTGTTACCAGAACATTTTGACAAATACAGCTTTTGGTTTTCCCAATTTTTATGTTGGCCTTTGGAACTTAGTTACTGCTTCTTCTCTGGTTTGTCTTTTCCCATTTGTTAAAAGACTGCCAACAGAATTGCAGGACTCAGTGTTAAGTCCTCCATACTGAATGCTAATATTTCACTTTTTTATATTAATGTTCCCCCTAATACAAGCCCCAATTGGCTGTTCATTAGCCATGTTTTCTATTGTTGTAGTTGATAAGCAGCCAAATGTATACAATGATGACGAACAAGATACCATTTCACTCCCCATTTTTTTACTTGTACAAACTTTAGCTCAATCTCCCTGCTTGCTGAGACATACTTGGTGAGATAGTGCAGCCACTAATGCAACACCACATGAATGACCCCTCCCATTTCTTAAAGGAAGTTTGACTGGAGTCTCCCTACCATCTTGGCTCTCAAAACCAATAGTAATATTACTAAAAAGATACAAGCAACTGAATAAGAATGAATCACTGGTGGATCAAGTGAAGCTTCTAGACACCAACCCCCAGTATGCACATGTCTGTTACCCTGATGAACTGGAACACTAAGAGAATTGGCTCCAGTGGATGAATCAGGGCCCACAATTCTAAGTAAGGGCCATCCTCAGGACACTTCAACTGACTTTGAAGAAACAAAATCCTGATCTCCTTTTGAAGGTTACAAGGAATCCTTGAGCTCTGGTCCCTCAAGAGGTGACAAATGGGTTTCACAGAAGAGAGCACACCCACCTACCGATACTTCAGAGGATGAGCAAGCAACTCTTAGAAGATTATGGAAATGCAGCAGGATTAAATCCAGTTCTAGCAATTAAGAGGAAGAACCTCATCATGCTCCTGGCAATCCGCCACAGGCTCACAGAGAGCAAAGGATGCTTGCTCAATTCAAGGACTTCTTCCTTCTATAAGAATAAGGCAGGGGAGAATGTGGTATGATCCATCTCCTCCATTAATGGATCTGTCCTGAACACATATAGTCAGGAGAACTCTGTTATACAGAGTTAATTAAAACTTACTGCTAAGCAAATTCGTATTGTCTTAAACAATTCTACTATAGTAATGATCAATATATTTTTTATTTATGCCTAAAATCAGTTTTATTTATGAGAACTTGGGATCTGATGAAGGCTTTAAGATAAGATTTTGCCAAAAATTATTAAAAGAAGCCGAACTAAACTGATATAATTGTGGCTGTAAATAGTATATCCTTCTATAGATATACTGGCTGTAAATATTATATCTTTATTAGAATTATACAGTCTGCCAAAAAAATGTATACACACTTCAGGAAAAAAGTTCCCTCCACATTCTCTTGATTTAACACCTGCAGACTTTTACCTATGAAGGACAGTAAAGGATGTGGTGCATCACAGAAAAATGACTACATTGGTGGCAATTAGACAATTGAAAATGCATATGCAGCAATCCCACTGGACACTTTGGCCAATGTTGACCAAGCAGTAGTTAGCCATAATAATAAATGCCAAAAGTCACCATTTTCAGCATCTTTTGTGATTGAAGAGTCCAAATGTAACTTGTATTAATCTTGTGATGTTTGAATAAATCTAGTATTATAATATCTATACAAGTTTTTCCTTTCCGGAAGTGTGTATCCATTTTTGGGACAAACCATATATTTACTGTAGATTATACTGTATTAATGCTTTTTTTTTTTTAGGTTTAAAAAATATTTATATAGTGAGTTTTGATTGTTTTTTTATGGTTTATCAACCCTTTGTGAGTTATCCAAAGCCGAAACATATTTTGGATTGTAAGAATAATTCTTTTTTTTCTTTCTTTCAAGTGAATATCGCATTAACTATTCTATTTTATAGATAACAATGTTTTTATCAAACACATATCCTAATATTTAACCAACAGCTGGGGTGGGGGGGTATGCGATGAATACATATCTTTCCCCAAGTGTATTTGCATGTAGGTGAATGTAAAAAAAACCCAACTCTCCAACTTCAGCGACACTACCTGTACATTCTTATATCATGAGAAATGGTCTTCTAGGTTACATCCAGATTTAATGAACTTTCACGTACCCTTTCTGTTATCAGCCCCCAAAATCCAGTGTTTACAGCATATGAAATAATGTTTATTGATTAAAGAAATTGTTTCCTGAAAAATACAATGATAAGAAAAAAAATAATAAAGATTTTACCTGTGTATCCTCTTGGGACAATCTTCACCATTGGGATGACCTGCTCTGACAGAGAAATGTGGGTAAAGCCCATTTCTTTGGCCAATTGCTGTATATGTTTTTCATGTTCTGGGTACCTAGAATTAAAAAAATGTTATACATGAAGTTTGAACAAAAGACAAAATTTATATATATATATATATACATACATATATTCAACTATTATATTTTGCTCTCTTTGGGGCAGCTTCATGATTATATCCTAGCACTTGTCATCCTTCTGCATGATGAGCTAGACCAGGGGTCAGCAACTCATTAGACCCAGTGGGCCAGATCGTGTTATAATGACAGGTCACGGGCCGGACGAAGTCCATTAATGAAAAATTAAGGAAAAATACATTTGCAGACCCCTGTCCAACCTAAATATTAAAAACCATAATGAAAATAAACATTGAGAAATCAGAAAAACAAAAGAAAATCTAAAATTAAAAAACATCTAACAAAAATTACTTTTCCTCAAGGAACATCAAAATACTTCAAAGTGAAAAAAAATCTAGTAGTCAAAACTTTTATATCTGTTGTGGTGGGAATCAAATGCTCTACTCCTTTGTCCAGTGGCTAAGGGAACTTCAGGAATAAAATGAATTGGATGAAAGGCATAAGCTATAATCAAACATTTTTATTTATTTTCTTTAGAAGGATAAGGGAATTCCTTGGTATTTGGTGTACCAAAAAGTTCATTAATATGGCAGATATTGCTAGCAGTCTGGAGAAATGTCCATTAGTGTTAGTTTGAAATCAGAAAACAGTAGGGATAGTAGTAATCTTAGAAATAGGTCAGTGTCACACTACTGTGTTTTTCTGGACAGAAATATAATTAGCAGATGACCTCCTAACTGCACGTTTATGTGTCATGCATGGCTTGTTTTGCCGCAGTAGCGTTCTTTTGTTCTGTCTTCTCCTGCCATCTGTCCTGCTTCTAGCTCAGAGGTGTCAGGGGTTTTTTTATCTTTTCACCAGGCATGAGAATCTGGCATGAATATTGGTTTCGGCTAACATCAAAAGTTTGTTTGTGTCAATTTCTTTGATTGGTCAAAATTATTTTATTTTCTGGTGTTACTTTCTTTCATCTTTTTTAAATTTTTAAAAAATTTATTATAAACAGAGGTTATGCGTGGAGCCTTCTTGATTTTTGTTAGTTTTTAGTCATAAATTAGTAGGCTCTGTTCCTGAAAACTTCTGGTGTTTTTCAATCAGGTTCAGTTTTTTCTTCTTTTTATTTAAGGGTTGCCTTCTCATTAGTTGAGAAAAGTATAGAAAGAGAAGTTTAGAGACAGAGAGAAGTATAAAAAGAGAAGTTTAGAGACAGAGAGAAGTATAAAAAGAGAAGTTTAGAGACAGATTAGAAAAGTAAAAAGAAGTTTAGAGACAGAGAAGTATAAAAAGAGAAGTTTAGAGACAGAGAGAAGTATAAAAAGAGAAGTTTAGAGACAGAGAGAAGTATAAAAAGAGAAGTTTAGAGACAGAGAGAAGTATAAAAAGAGAAGTTTAGAGACAGAGAGAAGTATAAAAAGAGAAGTTTAGAGACAGAGAGAAGTATAAAAAGAGAAGTTTAGAGACAGAGAGAAGTATAAAAAGAGAAGTTTAGAGACAGAGAGAAGTATAGAAAGAGAAGTTAGAGACAGAGAGAAGTATAGAAAGAGATAGAAAGAGAGACAGAAGACAGAGAGAAGAAAGTTTAGAGACAGAGAGAGACAGAGACAGAGAAGTATAGAAAGAGAAGTAGAGACAGAGAGAAGTATAGAAAGAGAAGTTTAGAGACAGAGAGAAGTATAGAAAGAGAAGTTTAGAGACAGAGAGAAGAAAGAGAAGTAGAAAGAGAAGAAAGTTTAGAGACAGAGAGAAGTTTAAAAAGAGAAGTTAGAGACAGAGAGAAGTATAGAAAGAGAAGTTTAGAGACAGAGAGAAGTATAGAAAGAGAAGTTTAGAGACAGAGAGAAGTATAGAAAGAGAAGTTTAGAGACAGAGAGAAGTATAGAAAGAGAAGTTTAGAGACAGAGAGAAGTATAGAAAGAGAAGTTTAGAGACAGAGAGAAGATAGAAAGAGAAGTTTAAGAGAAAGAGAGTTAAGGGATTTAAACAGGTTTTAAAGAAAGTGCAAATGCCTTAGTTTAATTTGAATTCTTTTTATTTTTGTTTATATATTTTTATATTTTATTTATTTTTATCAGGACTCACTACACACTAATCTAAATATCATACAGACTTTGGTGTTAAAAGAGAAAGTTTTAGCTGTGATGAAATGTCATCACTTAGAGACTGCTATAATGACACTAGAAACTTCAGCATTATTCTCATAATATAGTATATATTTTTAATTAACACATAGAATGGTTTGATACAGGTGAGAAAGAATGAAAGGTGCTACAAAGTACTTACATATAAGAATGCATCAGAACAACTGCAAGGCTACGGATGCCACGATTGTAAACACCTTGAAGGTCACGTCGTAACTGTTGTAGCTTTACAGGCTGGTATCGATGCAACTATGAGAAAAGAGAACAAAGAGAACAGTAAAAAATTTTTTTGACTAGTTACTAAATTCAACAGCAACTTATTTGACACTGCATCAATATATTTCTTATTGCTGTAAATATTATTTTTAGTTGGTACACATGTTTCAGTTGCTACCCCTGTTTTTTATTTTATTAAACAGTCTACTAAAAAAAAAAAAAAAAAAAAAATTGTGCCTTTAATTTTTTCCACCAGGGAAACTACTTTTTGACCAAAAATGTGGTGCTGCCAGTTTGGCGGGGGAGCCTGCCTGGCAGGGCAAGGGTTGAATAAACCTATTAATAAAAGACTATTTTTAATCTGTTTCTGTTATCTTCAGTTTTGCATCTGAAATATAAACAGTAACTTTGTAAAGGATGTTTTTTATCCATCATTATTTCTTATTACTATAAATGTTATTTTTAGTGTGTACAACACAAAGCTGTGTATCCATTAAAAATAATGTTATATATATATATATATATATATATATATATAAATAAATTTATTTTAGGATATTAAAACATTATAAAAAAAATCACTACACAATTTAAATTATGTTTCAACACCATAATGTGTCTCTTCAAGTGATATTAAACTACTGGTGAGTGAAAGATTAATTCGATTTCAAAAAGTAGAATACTTTAAAAAAAAAAATTAGACTTGTGCACTTTGCTGTGATTAACCAATCAAATGTGACCTACACTAAATTCAAATTCACCATAAAAAAATTTTTTTTAATATAGGTCATGACACAAAATTGTCTGTATGACAAGCATATAAGTGGCTAACATTATGTTGAATTATCTCCCCATCTCTTTAGCTTTTTGGTAAATTTTAGCATCTGGTTCCGATGCATCTTATGAAACAATGTAACAATCTGTATCTGTCCATAAGGAAATTGTCTAGTTTTTTATATGCAGACAACATCACCTGAAGAGACACATTATGGTATTGAAACCTAATTATAATTTTGTAGCAATTTTTTATAACATGTTTTAATATTCTAAAATAAATATTTAGCACTACTATGTATTGAGGCCTCTTAAATTAAATGTTATGTACAGTGGAATCATACATCATTTGTTCTCATTTTACTTGGGGAGATATATATATATATATATATATATATATACACACACATGAGATCTGTCTGAAAAGTAAAAGGACTTGTGTCACAAACAATTTATTCTAATTTCAAACAACAAACTACATAGTTCCCCCTTCAAAGTAAACCCCCTCGAGTCTAATGCACTTTTTCATCCTTCTCTACCATATTTCTAATCACTGCTGGAAGGATTCTTCTTGGATACCGCACAGCTTTGTTGTTACGGCCATCTTGATAGCCTCCACACCTTCAAAATAGGTCCCCTTGATTTTCTTCTTGAGCTTAGTGAAAAGAAGAAAGTTACATGTAGCAAGATCAGGTGAATAGTGAGGTTGTTCCAGTACAGCAATGTTCTTCTCAGCCAAGAACTGTTGGATGCTCAGGATGCTATGAGCAGGTGCAATGTTGTGCTTGACAGCAGCCATGATTTATCCTGCCACAACACTCAAATGCATGTAAAAATGCAATGGTTGCAGAAAGCTAAGATTACAGTAATATACACTCAAGATATCATGTTAGATGATAACACAATCTGCTTATCCCTCTTTTGCCCAGGAGTTTACACTACACACTCAGTCCTGTTACTTTTCAGACAGACCTCATATATATATATATATATATATATATATGCCTCAACATTGCCCAATAGAGCAGCTTTTAAGCTAACTCCTGCACAGGGCTCTTGATTGGGCCTTCATCACAATAGGTAGGGAGGTGTATATGTGACAGGTAACAATAAACTACAGAAGAACTCAAAATTGATCGCTGCATTCAAGTATTGCATTAATATTTAAGCTTACCTTTTAAAAGTTCAATGATAATTGTTCGACTGCCACTTAATTTAAAAATGTAGGTTTAATGTATGTAGGTCCTTACATTCTGTATAAACAATTATTATTTTTATTTCATGACTTTCGGTGGATTTTGCAATTAATTTTGATTATTCCCAAATTTATTTCCAAGTTATAAGAATTGTTGCTGTACAAAAAAATTTATTGAAAAAAAAACAAACAAAAAAAAAAACACCAAAAACAATTGCAGTAATGAAAACATGTGAATCCAAAATTTCAGAATTGTGGGTCTGGATCCAGCCCAGAATGTTTTTAATTTGCTCACAGAGTCAGCGTCAACCCGATTCCAAAATGGTATGATATGTTGTTGAAAACACAGACAATTTTATTTTGAAATACTGTAATTTGAGAAAAGTAATTTTTTCTTTTGAACATGAACTATTCAAAATTAGAGATTTGTGTCCCTTGAATTATTTTTATCAGTGGAAGCCAAGATGACAGAATCCGAAATCAATTGCAGTAATGAAAACTTGAGAATCTAAAATTTCAGGATTGCAGGTCCAGATCCGACCTGGAATGTTTTTAATTTGCTCATGGAGTTGTCCTAAATACACAATGGAATATATGTTGGGCTACGACCTCTAGGAGTAAATTTGAAAAAGCGTGACACAGTGACATTCACATTTGATAGAGAGATTTCTCATGAATTTTTTTAATCTCACACTATTTCTTATTGCTATAGATATTATATTTAGTAAATAACCATGTTTGAACAGAATCATTTTTTTTAAACATTTTAATTGACATCAACTGGCTTGGACAATTGAAAGTCTTAATAAAAAAAATATCCCTTTTAGCTGGGATTGAAACTGAATTTCTTTTACATGATGAAAACAACTCCTTGCCAAGAGGCACATTTTCTTGACTGCCCAGACTAGTAGATGTCAATTACATTGTTTAAAAAATAGGGATGTGTAGTTACTAAATGTGACGAAAGACATGACTTATCTCAGAATTTGAAATGAGTGCGATTATGTCTTGCTTGCAAAGTGATGACAAAAAGAAATATAGCCGCTATTGAAGACACAATTTATACACGCATATCTCGTCCAAAACGAGATGATATTTGCACACATGCAAATTTTGGCCATATTGGAACAGCATAAAAAGCTGGGTGCCAGCAGCACGACAGAACCAAAGTCATTCGGTGGACTGTGTGCATTAGAGCTGGACGTGCAGATTGACAGACAGACAAAGAGGAAGTTGAAGTATGTGCGGCTGAGTTGGTGTCTGTTTCACAACTGCCTAGTGTAATGGCTGAGAAAGGAAGTCACACAATCCATTTCCTTGAGGCGAACGAAGAAGAAGTAAAAATAGCTGGCCTGCCGGCGAGGACTGCACTGCATATTTTGACTTCCCCATCATCACCATTTTTTTCTACATTAAATATTTTCATAACGTCAAACATTATTGTAGTGGATACTTTTATTTAAAATAGACACATCCATTTTTATATTTTACTTTAAACAGTGTGTATTACACCTGCATAATTGAGAAATCTCAATAAAGAAAATGTATTCTCCGGCAGGAATTGAACCTGTGTCTCCTTTTGTCGGAGAAACCACTGTTTGATCCAATGTGCTTTACGGCTCAGCCTATGAAAAGCATCAAGGCTTCATTTCTCATTTATTTTTATGCCGTACTTTGATGCTCTTCATAGCTGAGTGGTAAAGCACACCAAATCAAATGGTGGTTTCTCCTATAAAGGGGGATGCAGACAATTCCTGCTGGAGAGCATATTCTCTTTATCAAAATTTCCCAAATATGCAAACCAATAGACGTAATAAACACTGTTCAAAATAAAAATAAAAAGGGTGTGTCTATTTCAAATAAGAGTATCCATTATGATAATGTTTGAAATTATAAAAATGTTGGATTAAAAATAAATCCATTAACTCTTTACTAAATATTATGTTTATAATAATAAGAAATTATATATATATATATATATATATATATATATATATATATATATATATGATGGACTCTCCCAGTGATTTTGGTGTATTTGGATCCGACAACCTCATTCAGTTTTTATGTATGTGTTGTATGTGACACTTCAATCCTGCTAGTGACCTGCATACAAGTCCACATATTGTGCAACAGCAAGGATCTCAGAACTTAGCAACAGGAACATTTGCTGATGCTTTTTGCCACTGTCCTTCATCTTTTCACCGATCAATACAACGGATTTCAAAATTTCCGATACCTCTCTGGCACAAATATCTCCAGTTATTTCTATCCAAGGCAACTCACTTGAAGTTAGTACAAGGCACATTGACAGCTGAGAGGTTACATATATATATATATATATATATATATATATATATATATTTGTTGTGTTGGAAATCTACCACCCCTCTTGAAGATGAACTTGTCTGCGTCTGTGAACAAAGACTTTAAATAGTGGCATGTCAGTTGACATGGGAGAGACAGAGAGAGAAGTTCTTAGCTGAGCTAGTTATTGACTACTCAGGCAATTTCTGTACCTTTTTACCAACCTATTAAAAGCCTTTTTATTGTTACATGTTATTTGGTGTTTGTCTCTACTAACCCCAAATCAACATCATAACATATATATATATATATATATATATATATAGATAGATAGATAGAGAGAGAGACTACTGAGCAATTTGTAATGGTAATGGAATAATGCTTAACAACCTTCTCTTAGAGACCATTATACTAATAGTAGTAATGTGGATATTCACTGGAACTCTCACTCTTGTGACTGACTAAGAAAAGTAAATACCTACAAACAAATTCAATGATCATGTAGCACAGAACTATTCAAGATTGGCTGAACACTATATAGAAGCTTTGATTTACAATGAAAAGACAAGTTTTAACACTCCAAAATTTGATTTTTCAAAATTGATGTAATAGAATAACCTGTCATCCCCATGAGTGACTACACTATAAGTAGTAACTACCTATAAGTATCTGTAAGTCAACAAACTACAGAGATTAGCTGGGATCTGTTGAGTTCGACTCAGACTTACGCAAGGACTACCAACCTTCCAATAGTAGCACTCACTACTAGATTGACTTGCAATGACCTTGTGCATAACTGTTACCTTTATTCTTATTGTACTGGTTTTGTACAATAAACCTTTACTTATTTTATCCACCTTGTTTTTCAAGTATATATTCCTATTAGCATGGAATATAACAAAAATATTTTGGTTTATTGTTTATTGAAAAGTGTCTCAATTTGTGTACCTGCCAAATTATTTAATCAGCTGCTCCTCGGCATATGGCCTACACTTTTGCAAAATGACATTGAAACTCTGAGGATTTTTAGAGATATTTTATAACAGAGAAATAGGTGAATTTTTTACCTCTGTGTAACTTTGTTGGTTGAGATAAAAGTGATTAACTGTGGTTGTTGCAAGTTGCAGAATGACATTCCTGCAACATTTATTTCTACAGATGTTTTTTCTTTCACTTGCAACAGCTTCTACAAGTTGAACAATAAGGATTGTTTGGGATTAAAAGGATGTGCAGGTGATGCAATGGATAGAAGTTTGGAATGGGAAATCAGTGAAGTGAGTTCAAATTCCAGTCAAGTATGGGACATTTACTTTTGCACAACAAATACACTTGGGAAAGGTACGAGTCTGTAGCGATTGCTGTTTTTCCACGCCCACATTTTATTCACCTGTGATTGGGTAATAAATCACTACTACTTTTATATAGGACAATTTAGCCATTGCAGTCGTTTCTTTGAATCCTTTGGTTTTGAGCTTGCTTGCTTGTTCTGTTAGTACGAATGTAGTGATTGGTTAATTTTTAACCAATCACTTATTTTAGTGCAAGATAAAGTTTTCCTGCATTGCTGTGGGAGCCTACCCTTTTTCCTCAAAAGAGGCAACTTTTTCACAAGATCAGTAAGATCCAGTAAAATTCACCTATATGCACCTGTCTTGCTCATAACATTTCAAATGCACACACAGACACAGAATTTTGTAATATAAACTTATATTTCTCTTTGTGACTTAGCCAAGCTCAATCAACCAGGACTGTTGATTTCGAACCATTCTATAACACAACACATTTTTTGATCAATTATATTCTTGTGTTATCTTTTCTAACAAACAGATCCTTGTTCTAATATTGATTCCTGAACATTTTTCTCTCAAGAGAACTTCCTTCAGACAATCAATTACAAATCAAAATACAATTAAAGGGGGACTTTTTCCCCTTAATCTATACATTGAATACAATTTTATTGCATGTTTGTTCTTGTATGTTATTTCAATATATACTTGTTGATTCACAGTTTGGAGTTTTTGTTGTTTACTTGAATCCTGTATGTTGAAAGCATAATAATATAAATAGTATTGGTCTATCTACAAATGGACAACTTTACAATCGGTAACCCCAAAGTTCCAAAAATAAATCTTTCAACCAATAGACCCTTATAAGCCCATCTCTTCTCTAGGGCAGACTAGCTAGGCTCTCTAGCCGCTGTTGTCATCCAGTCTAGGAGAACCACAATTCTGAACTCAAAACAGTTTGTAGCACTGGCGAGGCACATACTTAAACTGTAACTAAGATTTTCTCAGTATAGTTTCACTATAAACCACAGGTTGGTTGTGGGTGTTGGAGAAACAGATACGTACCTGAGCAGGTGGAAACTGATTAGACATCCATCTAAGTTCTAAAGATAAAAAATTACACTGATATACAGCAGGTCTTCAAGCTGATACAGCTCTCATGAAGGATAAAGAGATTTTTCTCATTCATACTCAAATTCGTCCTGGGTATGACAATAAACTACATCCATGTCCTGAGCATGATGATAAACTACATCCGCGTCCTGGATATGACGATAAACTACATTTGCAATAAACTACGTCCAGCAGCAAGGCCTCTGATAATATGTTTTTGAAAAAATAATGTTGCCAGCTGTACATTTTTGAAAAAGAAAAAAAAAATATTACCAGCTATATGTTTTTGAAAAAAATAATGATATTACGAGCTATACTTTTTTTGAAAAAAATAATATTACCAGCTATACATTTTTGAAAAAAATATTACTAGCTATACATTTTTGAAAAAAAATAATATTACTAGCTATACATTTTTGAAAAAAAATAATATTACTAGCTATACGTTTTTGAAAAATAATAATATTACTAGCTATACGTTTTTGAAAAAAAATATTACTAGCTATACGTTTTTGAAAAAAAATAATATTACTAGCTATACGTTTTTGAAAAAAAATAATATTACCAGCTATACGTTTTTGAAAAAAAATAATATTACCAGCTATACATTTTTGAGAAAAAAAAAAAAGTTGTCGGCATTAAATGACCCATTGAGGTTGATACACCGTAAAACAAAACAAAACAAACAAAATCATACTCAAACATGTAATATCATATAATCTTATTACTCCATATACCTTTTCTCCAGTCTTGCCAGTGACCACTTGGCAATTTAGATCCAGTTCGCATTTGTCTTGCTTCAGTAACAATCGTTCATCTACTTCAATAACCTCTTCATAGAGAACTTCTGGTGTAATAATTTCCTAGAAAAAAAAAAAAAATAAATAAAAAAATTGGTAAGGAAAGACATGAGTGTACAATGTCAGTGGACTACCATTCATTGACTGTTCACATGAAACAAAAAAGAATTCTCAGGATATGGAATATCAGAACACTAAATCTATGTGGCCTATTAGAAAATATACAACAGGGTGATATACCAGAAAACCTAAGTAGATCCATTTTCCTAGCACTGCCTAAGAAACCAGGTGCAAATGATGTGAACTCCATCAGGTAATCAGCCTAATGAGCTATATAACAAAACTTATCTGAATTATGATGAATAGAGCATGCAGCAGAATTAGACAAGGAATAGGATAAAAACAGTACAGATTTGTTAAAAGCACTAGAACAAGGAATGCAATATCTATGCTCAGAATAATATCTGAAAGAACAATATAGAGGCAAAAGATGTATATCTATGTTTATAGATTATGCAAAAGTATTTGATAAAATATGCCACAAAGAACTATTCGAACTGCTAGGTAACTGACATATTTGGGAAAAAGATTAGAATAATCTGGAACCTATAATGGGAGCAAACCTCCTGCATACAGGAGAAAACAGAATTTAGTAAATATACAAGAATAAAAATGTGTCTTTTAAGAACGGTCATTCTGAGAGAGAAGTTTTATCAGGATTCATCATTGGTGGCCACAATCTTAACGTTAGATATGCATGAACCAATCTTGATAGCAGACATAGAAAGGAAACTACAAGAACTCCTACAGAAGGTACTGAAGGAAACCAGGAAGAAAGTACTAAACATAAATTACAAGAAGATAGAATGCTTGGTTGTCAGCAAAAGGATCAGCTCAACGTGTAAATTACAAATTGGAGATACCAAAATCAAGCAATATCTGTCTATATTTCTGAGATGATGTATTATGCACACTATTTACATTATTTGGACTATTGTCCTCATCTTTGTTGCCATGCCTGTGTCCCATTTCAGGGGTTTCTCCCTCATCCGTGAGGTAAGGTCGGAGGAGAGTTATCCTCCTAGACTCTTCTTCTCTCACATTGGTATCTCATACCAATCCTCTCAGTGGGTGTTAACAACTTCTCCGTCTTTCTCATACATTCACTTCTGCCTATCATCCATGCTACCACTTGAGCAATGATCTCTTGGCAGTGTGGGTGTGGCTAGACTGACCCTCTTAAAATTATTTTCCAGAATTTTGTTTACAAAATCCTTTTTTTTTTTTTCGGTCAAAATTTTTTTTTTTTTTTTTTTTTTTACAAACCCCAGATTGCCAAATAATTCTTATCACATCTTTCTTTTGAGGGACACCCAAAATTAGGTCTCTCTACCGACTCATCAATCACTGTCAAAACCTGACATCTGGCTTCTTTGCTAAGTCAACTTTTAACTGGGAGGTCCGTGTTTTACCTGAGAATCAAATTCTTTGTTTTTCTCATGCCTTAAAATCTTATCACCAGATGCCCATTTTCAATGATGCTGTGTCTGACATCAACAGTTTGAAAAAGTAATAATACGATTTCCCTCCTCATGCCAGAATTCTAACACATACCAGATGGTTTCCCTTTGTTGGTGCTAGGAATCAAAATTAAATGATATCTCTGAAAGATAACTAATATCAATTCTCTCTGCTTGTATCAGGGTCGTCTGAAATTTTTTTATGACTGCCATTTGTCGGCCGGCTTTGTTTTTCTTTCTGAATTCTGTTTCCCTTGGTGCGTCATTCCCTTACCATGACATTAATCAGTTTTGACAGAATCTCATATCTTGCTTTTTCTTACGGATTTTCTGTCTTATGCGAAAAGTATCTTTCTTTGTAAATAAAATAAAATCTTCTTTTTTAATGTCACTCAGAGCTATATTGAAAGATAGACTTTCTCACCTTAAGTCTTTCCTGTTTTTAATTTCTATGGTTAATTAGTTAGCCAATTATCATAGCTAAATAGTGTCACACATGGCGACAAAGATGAGGACAATAGTCCAAATAATGTAAATAGTGAAAATCAAGCAAGCACAACATTTTAAATATCTGGGAAGTAATTTAAGAGAGGATGGAAAGTGCAATACTGAAAGCCAAAGATGCAGTGGAATAGCAAAGAATGTCTTCCAATAGCTTAACAAAGTGTTAAGAAATAGGAAAATTTCATTAGAAACAAAGAACAGGGTACTGGATGGTTAAGTGATATTGGTCCTCCCAATGGCAGTGAATGGTGGACAATCACCTTCCAGATGAAGATGAGACTTGAAGCAACAAAAATCTGGTTCTACAGAAGGATACTGAGAAAACCATGAACTGAACATATGAACAACAACAAAGTTTTAGAGAAAATGCAAACATTCCTTAACATATCAATTAGCAACATTTAATTAAAAGAGGTTACAGTTAGCTTTTGGGCGGATCCTGGAGTTAGGGTTGTGGGGGGGGGGTCGAGCATTGTAATCATGTTTCACCAATTTTCCTATGTCTTTATTGGATTTGTGAGAATTTTTTTCCATTAATTTAACATCTACTATCATTTCCTTAATATATTAAATCAATTGGATACAGTTAATAAAAAAGTTAGGGCTAACATTTCGGCGCGACCTAAGGTTATAGTCGAATTGGGGTTAGCATCATAATCTTATTTCATCAATTTTCCTTTTTTTTTTTATTAGATTTGAGTGAATTTTTTACATTAATTATCATTTCCTTAATACATTACATCAATTGGCAACAGTTTATAAAAAAGATGGTAGAAGTTAAATTAATGGAAAGTATTCAAGCAAATGCAATAAAAATACAGAAAATTTGACAAAACGTGATTACTACCCTAACCCCTACCTCAAACCTAACACTATGGCTGCCCAAATGCTAATACTAATTTTTTTTCTGATAAATGTTGCCAATTGATTTAATATATTAAAGAAATGATAGCAGAAGTTAAATTAATTGAAAAAATCCATGCAAATCAAATAAAAAACAGGAAAATTGGCAAAACATGATTATGACACGAACTATGACCAACCCAAAAGATAACACTAATTAATTTAAATTAAGTGTTGCCAATTGATGTAATATATTAAAGAAATGATAGCAGAAGTTAAATTAATGGGAAAAATTTCTGTAAAACAAATAAAAAAACAAGAAAATTGGCGAAATATGATTATGACATTAACCACCACCCCCAATTCTAATCCTAGGACCCCGCCCAAATGCTAACTAACTTCTTTTCATTAAATGTTACCAATTGATTTAATATATTAAGGAAATGATTGTAGAAGTTAATAGAAAAAATTCATGAAAATCAAATAACAAAACAGGAAAATTGGCAAGACATGATTCCGACACTAACCCCCACTACAACCCTAATAGTAGAACCTGCCCAAATGCTAACACTAACTTTTTTCAATTAAATGTTGCCAGTTGCTGCAATATATTAAGGAAATGATTGTAGGAGTTAAATTAATGAAAAAATTTGTGCAAATCAATTAAAAAAAATAGGAAAATTGGTGGAACATGATTACAACACTCAATCTAGGACCCACCCAAATACTAACCCTAACTTTAATTAAATGTTGCCAATTGATGTAATATATTAAGGAAAAGCTAAATTAATGAAAAATTCATGCAAATCAAATAACAAAACAGGAAAATTGGTGAAACAAGATTACTATGTCAACCCCCCCGCCAAATGTCCTGAAGGGACATGGCACATAGAAGATGTCATGATTTTCATTCATTCACAGTTCTTGTGTGGGTAGTGCAAAAGCTACAACACAAAAGCTACATTGAGCCATGTTCAAATTTCCATCTGTGTTGTTTTCACTTTTACATGTACCTTTAGGAAAGGCACAAATTCATCTCTTCTCTGTACCCTCCAGCTATGGATTACATAGAAAGGTTGACTGGACTCTCAAGCCTTGGGTGGAAACCATTCTAAGAGAAAAAACCTCTGAATTCCATATCATGGAGAAAGCAACAGGAAACCACTACTGTCTTTCACAAGAATTCATGGTAATTTCACAAATAATAAAGAAAAGGAATCTGGGGAGAGACATGATCACCTGTGTTCTGAAGCAACGTGGCATAAAAAGAAAAAAAAAAAAAGCTCTTTCAATGAAGACCAACAAATCAGCAACAATCAGCAACAGAAGACTATCACAAATTCTTCTGTGAGGGGATGTGTTAAAATGTTATATTTTTCCTCTCTAGGTTTGTCAACGAAATCAATATCTAACATTTTGAGAACATAAAGAAGTATTAATGGATTGATATTTTGAATTATTAATAATAAATTTGTTATATCTATTCACATGCTTATGCCCATATCACATTGAAACACCCATACTCATCCAATCACCAAAGTTAAGCAAGGTTGAGCCTGGTGAGTAGACAGATGGGTGACCACTTGGGAATACCAGGTGCTGTTAAGTTTTGATGTGCAGATGTAATAGATAATTGTTTGGAATAAGAAATTGGAGAACCAGTTCAAATTCCAGTCAAGTTCATTACATTACCATTGGGAAAGGTTAATGAATCAATTTCTTCCTGCAGCTATGGGTTAAATAGACTGGGTCCTATAGCTTTGGTTGGCAACTAGTCTTCCACAAAAAGCATCTAACTATTGGGTATTTTCTTGCCAAGTCAGTCATGAATTGTAAAGAGACATGATTGCTTAAATGTGCATTTTGCATGGCTTCTAAGGAAGGAAAAGATTCATATGCAATAAACCAACACTGCTTACTTCCTAAATATTTTTTAGTATTTATTGTGTTACAATTTAATCATTAGAGTAAGAATTTTTTATGTATTTATTTTAATTTGGTCAACATCAATGTCTGTAAGCCTGTCATAACTTTCTCAAACTTGCAGATCAAAATTTCTACTTCTAAACAGTACTCTCAGCTATGGCACTATCTCCATAAATGGCACATTTTTTTGCTGTTTGTACAGCATTTGTTTTTTACTTTCCAGAAATAAAAGAGCAACAAATGATGAAAATGTATATTACTTTCCTCCATTTTCACTTTTAACATCGAAACATTTAAAATTCACAATCCACACACAAACCATATAAAAAAGACACATTGAAATGTAACCTTTCAGAATATGTATGTAAGTATGTAATAAATTTCAATCACATGTGGAAAATCATGTCTTCCAACATCACCTGTTGAAAAATACTATGTACTTTGGTTCCAACCCAACATAACCAACTGTCCCTTTTGTAATTTTGAGTCACTATCATTCCAAGAGCTGTTTGGATAGCTGAACTCATTCATTTTGTTGCTTACTAAAAGAATTTTTATAGGTTGAGTCCAAGTCAAACAAGTGTGGATGTTTTTATATGCATTGCTGTGAAGTTTGACATTATAAGTTGATCCATATGTTTTTCATCGTTTTTCCATATGTTTGATTTTTATTTTTATTTCCTCCTCCTCCTCGTTTAGTCCTGTAGACTTCACTGTAGGGAGGTACAACTCTCAGCAACATTGGGCATTGTTGCTGTGATTTCCATAGCAAGTAAGGTTTTGTACACAGTTTTCACTTGCAGTAACTGGTGTTCCCAAGTGGCTCCCATCTAAGTACTGACCAAACTAGACACTGTTTAACTTCAATGATCAAACAAAGATGGATGTATGATTTGATTGTGTTTTTTTTTAAATTTACACTATATGAAAATGAAACAAAATGAAAAATCCCCCCACCAATTCCAATAGAGATTGTATACCTAAGGATACCTAGATAATCTGAAACGTTTGTGTAATAACAAAATTAAAAAAAAAATCAATTTAAAAAAGAAAAGAAAAAAAAAAAGAGAAAACATTTGGAAAAGATAAATGCATCTCAAAATTTCAGGTATCAAAATTAAACATATTATCAATGTTATCTTCTATCTTCTTAATTCTTGTTCTTTTGTCCTTTCTCCTTGATAGTAGTTTTTATCATATTCTCTAAAATTCAGTAACTGCTTGCATCCTAGTGGTTTTATTGCCTTACTTGGGGTGAAATTATTAAAAAAAAGAGAAAGAAAAAGTTTACCAAGACGGCCCTAGTTTAGATAAAATGTTGTAAAACAAAAGCAACAAACTTGGAATACTAATTTCAAAACTAAACTCATCTCAAAGAAAATATTCTTGTAAACCTGAAAAAGTTCATGAAATAGACTAGCCAAAAGTGGGTAACAACAAAATGAATGAGATCAATAGAATGAATATCTTCTGAAATAACCAATTGAAAGTCATTTACATAGACTTATGAGTGATGACTTATTTTTCATTCTACAACCCATTTCTTACAGACACAACCTTGCAAGCCTGTCATTACTCTGTTACTATTTCCATGGCAAATGCTCAGATGAGCTCCATACCACCAGTTCAGACTTTACAGCTAGGACAAATTATGTCACTGTCACAGAGTTGAATCATCCTGGTTTCCTTTTTGTTGCAAAGAAAAGTTTCACTTAACTTTTCCCCAAGAACCGTCACTTTGTGGAACAGACTCCTGTATGAATGCTTCCCTTAACCCTTCAATCTAGACCTCTGAAAGTCATGTGTCATTTATCAGCATTCCACATTTCCACACCTCATTCAGTTTTAGCATTTTGCTGACTGTCAGCCTTTATCTTCAGTGGTTTTCAAGCTTTGTATCAAGTGAATTTAAAAAAAAACAAAAAAACATTGCCTTAAGTAGAAAAAAAAAGAAATTACAAAAGCCTTAATTCCTTAAAAAAAGTCATTGCCTTAAGTAGAAAAAAAAGAGGTTGCAAAAGCCTTAATACCCCCCCAAAATAAAAAAAGAATCCATTGCCTTAAGTAGAAAAAAAAGAGATTGCAAAAGCCTTAATACCCCCCAAAAAATAAAAAAAGAATCCATTGCCTTAAGTAGAAAAAAAAAAAAGAAATTGCAAAAGCATTAATTCCTGAAGGAGATTAACTGCACACTGGAAGTGGCTCATAATTTTAATATCTCCTGTCGAATAAGAAATTTACAAAAGATTTAAGAAAATTATACAAATTCCCTTTAATATTCAACAGAGGTAAAATTGTGATACGTGGAAAGGGAAGAGGTGGTTTCAACTTGATAAGTGTTTCTGTTTGACAGACCAGTGAATGGTTCAGTCTTCTAAGCAGCATCCAAAAGGGAATGGGAAGTAAAGAAATATTTGGAGATCAGGTGGAAACAATTGGTATATCTAGGTGTTGGTTTATATTAACACTCAAGGCGAGTTCTGGTCTGCCCTTGACGAGAGACAGACAAGTTCATTGCGCAATTCGAAAGCCTCAAATTCATATTGCCAGCCACCACATTGGGAAGAGCTGACATAGCAGAAGATATCCCAAGTATCACCTACCTAGCCACTGAATAAAACAGCATATAGTATGGGAAACAGGGCTTGCATCCTTATTTCTCAATGTGGTGTTTGTCTTACACCATGTCACCATGTGAACAAGCAGCATGCCCTTCCTCTGTTTTCAGTGCACACCAACAACACCAAGAATCAGAATGCAACATGAGGTGGCCATTGGCCAGTTTTCAGAAAGCTTGGGTGAGGGTTGTTTTGTATGTTTACAAAAGTTCCGACTGCTGTCTTTGTACATATGTGAGGGAAATCTTAAAAGTGTCTACAGATTTTACTCATAAAAAATGTTCCAATAACTTGGGCTGAATTTAAATGTGAATTAAGTTTAAGTATCTAATGATTTTTTTCTTTTTCTTTCAGATTTAACAACTTAAGTCACTGGCAGTTTCAACCATGGAAAGATTAACAATCAAACAATGTGTTAAAGTTATTGAAGCCTATTACGAAAATGGACGTTTAAACAGAATTTGAATGAGAAGTTCCCAGGTTGCATCATCTCTTGAAACATCAAAGTCAGTTGGCCACCATGATCATGAGACTTAACACCTTTAGATTTCTTCCTTTGGGGTCATCTCAAAAGTAAGGTCTATGCCAACAACAATTCAACAACTGAAGAATGAGATAATAAGGCATATTGGTGGGATCGAGGAGGAACTATGCAGAGACATCATAAAAAATTTTGACCATCAAATGGAGGTGTGCCACTGAAGCCTTGGTGGACATTTGGGTGATATTATTTTTCACACATAATTGCCATGACTTAAATAACATGATCCAAGAGAGAAATAAATTTTCGCCAATAACACTAATTTATTTACTGCTGACTTTGAGCTGTCTTAATGAAACAACCTTTACAAGCCCTGGTACGCTTAAATATTTATTTAGTTATGAATCTCTAGGAGAGACAAAATAATAAATAATATCTGCTAATTCCTAGATTTCTTCTTTTTTGCATGAGAATGGCTTATAAAAAAATGACAGAAAACTTATCCGACTTACCAGGTCAAATATTTTTGGTCGTGATTGATTCCCAATATGCAGTAAATCTTTGAATCCTTTTGTGATAAGCAAAGCCACTCTTTCACCTTTCCTTTCCAGCAGGCTATTGGTGGCCACAGTAGTGCCCATTCGAATCCAGTCAATACAGCTGGTATCGAGGGGTTGGTCAGCAGGCACAGGACGTCCAGTTTCCTGAAAGCAAACAGCACATGGAACTTAAATTTATTAGCTTAAATGGTAATTCCAATTACAAAAAAACTATTAAAAATAATGTTTACAATATAGTGTTAAATTTTACTTTCAATTGCATAAAATTGCTCCTTTTTCAGATTACTTCAGTTAACTTTAAGGAATTTCTGGTTTAGTTCCATTATGATTTTAAGAAGGAAAACAAAAACTTGGTATAAAGAGTTTCTGTTCTAGTTCCATTATGATTAAAAAAAAAAAAAAAAAAATTTTTATAAACAAACTAGTCATATGAATGATTTTGTGAAAGACAGAATGAAAGACAAAATGAAACATGGTAGAATCTGGTTCTTGAAATAAAGAGTTAAGCACTTTGTATTCTTGTATTTGTCATGATAATATCCGAAACAAACGATACAATGGAATAGCAATGATGAATATTATGAGTAATAATAATAATAATAATAATAATAGTTCTTGTACATGTTTACATAGAATAAACTTTGAAGTCAATGCCTGATTAGGGTAACTTTTGATAGATCCTAATACATTTAAAAGATGATTAGTCATAAATATGAGTGTTATATGAATGATGGGAGTCATTCCTTTTATTTTTCTAATGCTTAATTTCAGTTTTACTCATTTCTCAGTTATTTGCAGCTAAAAACTGACAGCAAAATTGTTCTCTAATTTAAGAAATAATATTATCAATTAAAATTTTTCAGTTCGTTAAATTATATAACTAATTTTTATGACATTCTTGAAAAAAAAAAAAAAAAAAAAAAAAAAAAAAAAGACCATTTTCCTGAAAACAAAGATCAGACAGTTGCATGTCCTGACCTTCTTAATTGATGCCTGCAACTCTTGGACATTAGCAGCAGAAGTACAAGCAATAAATATGAAATTTTACAGAACTATTCTCAGCATCACCTAGATAGACTGCATCACAAATAACACTATGTGAGACACTATCAAATAAAAAAAAAAGCCCATTGAAAACATCATGACAATCATCAAGAAGAGGAGGTTGAAAAAAATCTTTCCATTACCATTCTACAAGGTGGAGACTTAAGAGTTTGGCAATTTCTTGTCCAAAGCTCCAATTACACTATCTGCATAGCAGACTCAATATATTAGTTCATTAGAAATTTGTCTCATTTTGCTAGAAATTTTAGTGAAGAGAAAGGACAATAAAAGAATAGGATTCAGAAGGACAGAAGATGTCAACTGCTGTTACATTTAAATTTTTCACGATTGTAGATGACAGGAAAACAAGATGCTAGAAGAGAGTTCCACAGACAAGAAGTGCAATAGAAGAAACTATTAGAATAGAACTTACGGTTAAATCTAGCTATTTCAACAGAATATTTAGATTAAAAACAAGTCCATCGCAGGAGTCTCTATAAAAGTATTTTGTTATGCAAAATACTTGGCATCCTTTCCCAGTTGTCGACGAATTAAAAAACTGCTCGTCCAATTTTTAAAAGCGGTTGGTGTTCTTGAATCAAGAGGAAATAATGAATGTATTTTGGTTACCGCGTTTGTCAGCGAGTGAGTTATTTTTCTGACTGGTTATGTTCATTGGGATTTGTGAGATAGTACCTGCCACTCAAGTTTTCGGCATTTCTTTCTGTCCCCGATATTCGAGTCTGAACTTACAGTGATTTGTTCTCTGCGTTGTGGAATTAATCTGTGACAAACATTTCCTTTGCTTTCAGAACACTTACACAAATGAATTGGATGCCTTCCAAATATTAATCCAACAAAAAACTTGTACATGATCAAAAGTGATGTTTTTTTTTATTCATTTTACACCAAACAAGACAATAAAGCCACTGAGACACCAAGGGGTTACTGAGTGTGAGAGAATATGAGAAAAAGACAATAAAAGAACAGTAAACAAGAAGACAAAAGATAACAATTGATGTTGCATTTAAATTTTTGAAGATCAAAGTTGGCAGGAAAGCAAAAGAGTTCCACAAGCAAGAAGTACAAGAAAAGAAACAGCATAGAACATACAGTTACATTTGGCTATTTGCCCTGTAAAGTGAAGAGACCTAGCTGCCAATCTAGTACTATGCTTAAATTCCTAAAGTTGAGATACAAAATCAATATATATTTGAGAAAGAAAAACAATATTTAAGTAAAGATACCAGAAGAAACAAAAACTGCTGCAAATAAGGTTAAAGTTAAAACAGAAAAGTTAAAAAAAAGATTCAACAATTAAAGGACTGACGAAGGTTGTAGAATATAAAGTAGTCCATATGTAAAATAATAATTTGTTCAGGTATATAGTATATTGTGTTAATCAATTATGTTTATATGGTCTATATATTTTGGATATATTTAAGAATAAAAAAATCATGTTCCACTTTGTTTGCATAATAAAACTTTACGCCACTCAAAAGAATTGGTTTGACTGTTTTGTTTAACAGTATATCAATCTCTATGGTTTATTTAATACTGAAATCTAAATAATAAAAAAATCTAAAATAAAAAATAGTTATGTACAAAAGTACGTAATTATTTTTTATTTTTTTGAGATAATAATGGTTTAGTGATATAAGTCTTACTAATTAACCCATAGCTTGGAGGAGAAGAGGTGGATTCATACCTTTCCCAAGGGTATTTTTCCATAAGTGAATACAAACTGAAATTGGAGCTCAGCTTGCCGATTAACAATTCTGAGCCATTATCCATTACACCACCCTCATATCAAAAGCTTATATCACCTGGTATTTCCAAGTGGTCACCCATCTAGGTACTGAACAGGCTCAACGTTGCTTAACTTCGGTGATTGTACAGGAACCAATGTTTCATCGTGATATGGCAGTAAGCCTCATTCAAAAGAAGTTATCAGTATTTTTAGTAAAGGTAGATGTTGTTATGAACTGAAATTCACAGAATATATTTTGCATATAAATATATTGTGAAAATTTTACCTACAATGGTTAGTTGTTTTATTGTGAAAACACAGACTTACATAATACAAATGATGAACTGGAGATGTCAAAATCAAACAAGTAGATAAATAAAAAAAGTAGAGAAGCGTTTTAACGGATGATGGAAAATGTGACAAAAATCCAAAGGTACATTGGAATACTGAAAGATGCCTTCCAAAACCTAAACAAAGCATTAAGAAAGAGAGAAAAGAAGACTGAACTGCTATGTAATATCAATCCTCCTACATAGCAGTGAATACGGGACAATTTCCTTACAGATAAGGAGGAGACAAGGCAATAGAGATGTGGTTCTATAGAAGTATGATGAGAATGTCATTGATGAAATATGAACAATGAAGAAATTTTAAAGAAAATGTAAATAAAATGGACGTATGCTTTCAATCAGAATATAATGAAGGCGAGAGGGGGTAGAAAGAAACAGCAAGTAATATACCTTGTTAATGGATGGCAGAACAAACACTATGAGGGATAGTAAAGAGACAAAAAATAGGAAGTTGTGGAGAGCCATAATCACCTACGTCCTGAAGAGAGACGGTACATAAAAGAAAAATATCTACATGGCTTACAATAAAATTATGCTTTGTGCTCTTATTTGATCATTAAACAACATTACATATAAGTGCTTTCATAAGTGGCCCTTTAAGAACATCAGATGATGTAAGTACATTGTGATCTTGTTCTACACTAAGCAAAGCTTTGTAAATTTAACAACAAACAAAAAAAAAAAAAAAAAAAAAAAAAAGGGATGTGTGTATGCACATATTTTATAACTTATCTGATCAATTCTTACCATAAAACAATTTTCTACTTCAGACATCGACTGATTACAAATAAAGAGACCCAGGAGATGCTGTGCAAGTTTAGTGAGTCATCGTTCATTATATAGTGTATTAGGTTTAACTGTACTTTCGTCAAGTTCAATCAATGTATCTGAAATTGGTTGGACCCCTATTTTTTTTTTTCCGAATCAGAAGAAGTGACCTCACTTGATCAAGTATCAGTTGATCAAGTGCCAAAATATCAAATTATGTTGATCCATTGCTCTCCTGACAGTATCACTGATATATCTTATATCATTTTTCTCTATAAATGCTTTTGCAGATAACATTGGCCCAGTAGAGAGCCAGGCATGGGTCAAATGTACTTATAGGATGACCCAGAAAAAAATGTTCTGTGTGATCAAATAGAGGAAAAAATAGATTTAATGCACACACACAAATATATACACTGTGTGCCAAATTATTATCGAGGTAACGTTTTTTTTCTAATATTTCAAAAACCGTCCAATCAATTCACACAAAATGTTCACACAACATTGGCAACACCGACCTGCGCAATCGCTGAAATTTTCATACTGATCTACGCAATGTAAACAAACTGGCGCCATATTTGTTATCAGCACAGTAATTTCAGCGTGCCAAATTATTAGAAAAGTGTAAGAATTTAGTGAAAAGATGGGCTGTAAAAGCAGTTTAAGTGATGCTGAAAAGAAAACTATCACCTCAGAACTCTCAAAAAGTAAATCTAACCTAGAAATTTCTAAAATGATAGGGTGGTGTCATCAAACAGTGAAAAAAAGTTTACCATCCTGTTTACACAAGTATGCAAAAGGGTAGATAAAGTAAGCCAAAAAAAAGGTTATTTCACGTCCAGCATGTCACGACTTAAACGAGAGGCCATGAAGAACCCTGGACTTACCAGTCAAGAGCTTTTCAGTCGCATTGGAGATCCTACTGTGTCTAAAAGTACTCGGTGTCGGTATCTGAGGGAAATAGCAACAACAGTCAAACCTGTATTGAAGCCTCCGTTGACGAGAAATCACATTCAAAATCGATTGAAATGGGCTGAGGACAATATGAAGATTGACTTCTCTAAAGTTTTGTTCACTGACGAAACTCGAGCAACACATGATGGGCCAGATAGATGGTGCAAAGGCTGGGTAATGAACGGACAGAATCGCCATCAGCATTTGAGACGCCAACAAGGCAGTAGAGGCATAATGATCTGGGGTGGTATTATTGGAAAAACATTAGTGAGCCCATGGAGAGTACCAGATGGCGTTAAAATGACTGCTGATGCATACATAGCGTTTATGAAGGAGCATCTTAAACTGTGGGTGAAAAGGCAAAGAGTTGCCTTCAGAAGGGCCATTGTTTTTATGCAAGATAATGCTCCCTCACATGCTGCTCACAAGACTACTGAATATTTGAAACAGGCTTCGATGGACCTCGAAAAATGAAGTGGCCAGCAAATTCTCCTGATTTGAACCCAATTGAAAACCTTTGGAGCATCATGAAGCGAAGACTGTATGTCAACGGACGACAATTCAGGAGCAACGCTGAGTTGTGGGAAGCAATTCTTGACATATCTCGCGGCATTACAGCAGATGACATCCTACAATTAACAAATTCTATGGATCGTCGACTTCTTCCAGTAATTTCAAAACAGGGAAAGCACATTCCTATTAATTTGTTTAAAACTGTGCCTTTGTTTGTATCTGTTATTATTTATTTGATTATCTTATTTATTAGCTTCTTTTGATCATAAACATTCACGTGCAACATTAATAAACGTTTTGTTTGCTCAATTCTGGGAATTTTACTAAACCTTTCTAATAAATTGACACACTCAAATCACCGCGCTGATAACAAATATGGCGCCAGTTTGTTTACATTAGCAGATCAGTACGAAAAAATTCAGTGATTATATATTCCGGTTATTTGCCAACGTTGTGTGAACATTTTGTGTGAATTGATTGGACGGTTTTTGAAATATTTGAAAAAGTTATCTTGATAGTAATTTGTACGCAGTATATATATATATATATATATATATATATATATATATATATATATATACACACACACACACACACATACATACATACATACATACATGCATGCATGCACATGTATATGTATATACTATCTGTATATTCACAAACATTTGATCCGAGGAAGGTGGGGCACAGATATTAGACCTTGATCCAAGGCAGAGAATCAGAAAGTGACAATCCAGACCTCAGCAGAACATACATTCACATCTTAGAAATAATCCCATTTTTTTGACAAATTTCTTTTGGTAAAAAAAGTTTTTTTTTTCATCCCTGGGAAAGATAGTGGAGTGGTTTCTCCATTGTCTTCACCACAGTTTGGAATTCAGAATGTTCTTTCTCAAGATTAGAGAGCTCAGTCTACACTATTTAAACCATAGCTATGAGATGGAAATGAAATGGATTCATGCTTTTCCCAAGAGTATTAGTACAAAGTGAATTCAACACACTAGGCTAGAATTTGAACTTGGCTCACCAATTCCATTTCCTGCAAATTTATCTGTTACACTATCCACATATTAAGGACACAAAGCTAATAAGTAGAGTAAAAAAATACAACAAAAAGCAAATACACAACTGTATATATTTACATTTTCATAATTGACAAATATATTTAAATATACATAAAAATATGTATAATATATGTAAGTATATATTGAAAAAAAGCAAAAACACACAACACACTGCAGAAACTTTAAACAAATGAAAATGTAAGGACACTAAATTTTAAAATTTGTGGCATCTGACAGGGTCTAGACACTCAGCATAGTTGATCTCATTCACTTTCTCAAGACTGGCTTTGGTTTTTAAAAATAACAGTGATAAAAACAAAAGGTTTAGGAAACTGAACGAGACTCATTAAGTTGTATGTCTCAACAAGTCAGATGCCACAAATTTGTAAATTTAAAATTTAGCATTTCTATATTCTCAGCATTTCCCCTTGGTGTCTCATTATAACAGAAATTTTAGTTTATATTTCCATCCACAAGAAAATTATTTGAGTCTGATGAAGTCCTTTTAAAGGTTGAAACCTATTACATAGATTTTTTGTTTTCTGTTCTGTCTTTCAATTATTCAGCATTGTAATGATATATAAAAATTCATATATCACATTCTTACAGTAACAAATGACGTAAAACAATCATTCAAAGAATTGTTTGGACTATTCAAAACTTGGCTAACAGTCTAACTCTCTGCCTTTGGGCAGAGAAAAACCCAGATGAGACTACACCGAAGGGCAGAGTCCGTTTGGGGTAGTTGACTGCCCCTGAACCCGTTTATGCGGGTTCAAAGAGGGAATATTTTTGGCCAAGCCTACGGGCTCGGAGATCCCAAGTTAAACCCGGCCTTGTGCCACATGTAACCCTCGTTTTTAGCTAAATATCACTATTCAACTCATTTGGGTGTCTTTTTACGTTACCCTGTGTTGGCCAATTCACTCTACATTATTTTTTTTTTTTGTTCACCACCAACTACAGAAGAAAGGAATCATTTCTCTTACCTAATAGTACAGCTGAAAACAGCTGTACAAGAGATTAACTGAAACTTTTTGCTAACAAGAAAAACAACATAAAAAATGAGTTCAACAATTCAAACAACTTTTGGAATGCTAATGGCTGTTCTCAAAATTATAAAAAGCTACAATTGATCTATTAACTTCTGCAGAGGATTTTTCCAGACTTCTGCGGTTATCTATAATATGAGGTATTTTAATCAGTCAAGGGCAATAAACCATACAGTGAATGCCTGGTATCTTAATAATTTAATCATCACCTCCGTGGCCTAAATTCTAAAGGCTAAATAAATTAACTCAGACTGTTTCTGCTTAATGATTTTTCAAAATGGGTGCCTGTTTATTTTGAAATAATTTCATTCATTATTTTGAAATGTCAGCATGCTGACATATTTGTTTTAAAATACAAGGAAAGAACATTTGAACTCAGGTTTCAAAATAAACAGGCACTCATTTTTAAAAAGCACAAAACAGGTTGTTGATCAGTAAATAGATAAAAAATGTTATTTTAGGTTTATTAAAAGGTTCCTTAAGTATTTAAAATAGAGCATTCTTACATATAAAACAAAAAGAATACACAAGTTATATATAATACTTGGAAAGTAATATATATTACAATACACCTCCGAGGATTATCTGAGAAGATCAAAAGTATTTGGGTTAACAAAAACTACAGTAATCTCCTTGATCAATTTCAACTTAACATCAAAAAGCTAATTACAGAACTAGAAAGGATTATAAAAATAGACATAATATGTTTATATTATTCAATGAAAACTGTTTGAATGAAGATATGTTGCCTAAATATATATATATATATAAATGGACACAGCTCAACATTGAGAGGTGATGATCTGCTTCATGCTTGAAAACAATCTTCAGGCCATCTGAAGATTTTCTATATTTTATATATGCATCCATAGTGATTTCTGGAGGGTCTGTCTATGAAACTGAATGCTGAAGGTAATATCAATCAGTGAAGTGACAAACTTCATACTTGTATTAATTCTAATTCTCTCTCACTTATATATATATAATTTTTTACTTAAACATTGTTTCTAATGGATACTCATATTTGAATAGATACTCCGTTTATTTGTTAAACAGTATCTTTATTTCTCTTGCTTCATAATCCTTTCAGTGGGCTTGTAGATAACTTGGCAGCACCCATCTCCTCTCCAAGAAGTTTTGTGGGCCACTAGGAACCTCTTCTCACCACAGTCAAACAGAGAAAAATGCACAACAGCCTGTGCAAGGCCATCATTCAAAGTACTGTTGAAGGTGGATGTAGGAGAGGGCACCAATGTAAAAACTGGTTGGACAATATCAAACAATGCACAGGTATGACTATACCAGAATTGCTGATGGCTGCCGTTGTTAGACCGTTGTGGAGGAGATTTAATGTGGCTTCTGCATTCAGATACTCCTATGATTACAAAAGTCAAGAGGATGATAATGATATTTATTTCTTTTCGTTTACTAAAAATAACGTTTAAGTAATAAAAATCTGTCGGATTAATAAATAAAATATATAATATATTATAATGAGAAGTGTCCTCACTTGCAAAGTATGAGTAGATCCATGGAAATTCTATGACGGCAGTTTCATATCATTAGGCCTGATTTGGTGGCACAGAGCTGAGTTGAAGACCGAAAAAGCTTTCACTAATTTTAAAGTGCAATAAAGTGTAACGGAAAAAAGAATTAATTAAAAACATTAGGTTTGATCTCCGCCATTACAGAGAGCATGAAAATTAGAAGTCCTATGATTATTCAAAGTTAGTCAGACAACATCAAAGAGTGGATGGACACGACAATGCCAGAACTCCTGAAAGCCACTGCCAACAGATCAGCCTGGATGAGATTGTCTGTTTCTTCTACACCTACCCCCCCCCGACTGCAATGATTGAAGCAGTCAAGAGACTGATGATAACAAAGAACGCACAAATGATTTACTATCAGCCTTTTACATATATTACTGACAAATTGTGTTTACAACATAAGTGGTAACATTTAATTTGCATAAGAAATTTGAAAAAGTATATTTTAATATTTTACCTGTGTTATTCATTTTTAAATTGAATTTGGAAACCCCATAAGACCCATAGGGTTACTGAATGTTAAAGAATAAGAAAAAGAGAAACATTATTGACGAGCAAAAACAATAAAAGGAGAGAGATCAAGAAGATAGTAGATAATGATTTACATGACATTTAAATTTTTGAAGATCAAAGTTGGCTGGAAAGCCTGAAGAGAGTTCCACAAGGGAGAAGTATAAGAAAAGAAACTGTTAGCATAGAACTTTAACTGTAAATGGAAGAGACCTTGTTGCCTGTCTAGTACTGGACTTAAATTCATAAAGTGTAGGTACCATAGCAGAAAATTCATCAGAATACTTATCATGAAAGTATAAAAAAGGTACAGGGAAGCTACATTACAGAGATATTTTTTTTGTCAGTAAAGTTTTTTTTTTCTTTTGAATTGTCATGTTTGTTTAGAATTAATTTATATTGGCCTTGTCAAAATTCAGTGATAAGTTAGAAAACCTACAGCATTCATAATAATAAGCATTGTTATCATCTGATATTTCTCGTTATTGCAAATTAGTCAAATGAAGTCAAAATTGTATGGCATTATCTAAATAAGCCAAAACAATCTGCTTACTTAGATTTTCTTGAAACTGTACTGAATTATTTAGACAAGTAAAATAGTATTAAGTTTGCTGAAGTTTGCCGTTTATCTTATCTCATGAGAGATAAAATGTTTGGTCAAAATTTAGACATTTGATAATGAGACTGGAGTGACTTCTCTTGGGTGATGCAGTGCGTGCAATGCCCTGATTACATGCCCTTTTTCTCTCAGCCATGCTGACAAGATCCAAAGGAATACAAGGTATTATATTTGGGGTTGGCTTGGCTGCAGGAGTTGTCAGAAAGTTGTCAGTGTTGACAGACAACCACCTTTATTATTATTATTATTATAATAATATAAACATTATTATTATTATTATTATAATAATATAATTCCTTAATATTATTATTAATTAAATCTTAATTCCTGTTCTTTTATTGATCTTTCTCCTTAATGTTTTTTTTTCTCATATTCTTTTACATTCAATAATCCCCTTGCAACTTAGTGGCTCTATTGCCTTAATTGAATTCAAATGAATCATGAATGAGGTCGACTGTTGTTGGGATCATTGACTCATTCCACAATCCTTTCTCTAGTTGCATAGTATGCACTTTGCCAGAGTTACAGAGTTTTGAATTCAGAGTTGTCCTTCTCCTAGACCAGATGTCACTCAAAGGTATAGGACTCAGTCTGTCTTGCTATTTACCCATAGCTAAGGGGAGAAGAGATAGATTCATACCTTTCCCAAAGGTATTATCATGTAAGTGAATGTAATGAACTTGACTGAAATTCAAACACAGATCTCCAATTCTTCAATCTGAGCCGCTATCCATTACTCCACCATAACCAAAAAATTATTTAAATGCTTCTCATATGGTCAGCTCTATGTAGCTATATCCAGAGTATTTACTTTTCCCAGATCATAGAATGGATATTTGACTAGCATGAAAAATCCATTACTTGCTTGATAATCAATATGTGCCCACCTCACACACAATGTTTTGCACAGCCAGATAAACTATATGCATATGCAAATATAAATGAATATATTATACACATACATAATTATATATCAACAATACAGATACACTAATTATATACATACAAGGAGGTATAGTAATTTTTATGGTGTCATAGAAGAAATTAATGAGAGCGAATGCAAACAAAGCAGCAGTCAATCTATCCCCTGAGAACCAATAAAATTAGATATAATAAAATTATACAGGCACATGTAAACTTATAGCTAGACCTGCATGTTTAGTAACTACTGTCAGATGGAAATAAGTCTATTGGATTTTCTTTATAATCCAATCCTATATCAACCTCACAATCAACAACAACAACAAAAAAAAAAAGCAACAGTTTCCCTATCCCCAAGCAAACAATAAAACTTGTATTGTACCCATAAAAATGTCAAGATTGTTAATGTATTGATGAAAACTTCTGCCTAGGATCAGGTCAAGCCAAAAATTGAGTACTGCTGCTATATATGCACAGGAGCTGCTCAGTCTTCACTTTCTAGTCTTGATAGAGTCCAATGCGGACTTGTGGGTGATGAATTGTTTTCCACCTTAAAACCCCTTTCCCACAGATGAAACTTTAAAAACCTCTAGTGCAATTTCCATGGAAAGTGTTCAGAGGAACTACATTCCTTAGTTCCACCAGTTCTTTCACAGCTAAGACCCGTCATACCATGTACATTGGAGAAAACCACACTCATTCCCTTTGTACTCAATTAGTGAGATACAAGTTCCACTCAAACAGCTTCCCACAAACCTCTACTTTGTGGAATTGTCTCCCAAGAAGATACTTCCCCAATGACTACAATCTCAACTTGTTCAAGTCTAGAGCTAACTGTTATCTTCTTTACATTTTTCTTTTTACAGTAAGGTTTACTCTGTACAAGGCCTGGGAGCCACTCGAGGCAGAGGGTTATGTTAAGGGGCAGTTTATATGGATAGGAGAGGAAGATAATGGTTAACTATAGATTTGATCAGGTTAAGATTGTAGTGATCAGGGAAGCATTCTCTTGGGAGTATGTTCAACAGAGCAATGGTTTACAGGCAGAAGCTGTTCAAGTTGAAATTACTTCTCGCCGATGGTATACAGAGCAAATGTGGGTTACCTTTTACTCAGTAACCTTCTACCTCGAGTGGCTCTTGGGCCTTTACAGAGTGAACATTATTGTAAAAAAAAAAAAAAAAAAAAAAAAAAAAAAGAAAAAAAAGATACTGATCCATTATTGTACATTTTTATAATTTAGGATGTGGCACCATGTTTTCATTAAAAACTTATTTTATGATATTTTATTTAATGAGAATCAAAACTGCTGGATGCAGGTAAATGTATATTTCATATTACTTGAAACATTATATTTAGTGGATACACATGTTCAAGTAGACATCCAGTTTTTCAAGCAGGGTAAATTTACATGTACCGGCCCGTGCATTCAAATTTTAATAAAGAAAATGTTCCTTCCAGCAGGCTTCAAACATATGTCCTCTTTTGTAGAGAAAACTGCTATTAAGCCTGATGTGATTTAAACCACTCAGCTACAGAAAGGAATGTTCAGTTACCCTATTTAAGAAATGCATATCTCTTGAAGCCTACATCTGCTAACTTTATTTCTGTATTTATTGACAAGGTGATTTATGGTGGTGCCAGGAGTCACTGATGAACTGTGCCAAATGAACAAATGGGGGTCAATGTTCTTTGCCTCTTCAGACTTTGGAACTTGGCCTCAAATACAGGCAGCTGGACAAAATTAGCATCTTCTTACGGACAAGACAAAACAGTGAGTGACCTGACCTTATTCAGTGTCTGCAATACCTAACAAAATACCTTTTAAACTGACAATTTAGTTGGTATCAGTGATAACAGGACATAGAAACCTTTTAATATCATTGTATAATTCTGCAGCTCAAAAATTATTTAAAGTTGGTATTATTTAACAGTTGTATTTTTGTAAAATCCTAAAAAATATATCTTGCAGAAGGTTTTCAGTTTTCTATGTCCTATTATGAGTATTGACATTAAACCTAATAATACCATGTATAGTTTATTTTATTTTATTTTTTTAAGGCAATTCACCCCAAGCAAGGTGGGAGTGCCACTAGCATGCAAGGGGTTACAGAGGAATGATAACAAGAGTAAAGAGGCGTGGTTGAGGAAAGGATACAGAGAAGGACGGGGAACAAGCTCAGGGTGTCAGAGGTTGATTGATATTACACTTGAATATTTGAAGATTGTAGTCATCGGGGAAGCAAGTAAAGGGAAGGGAGTTCCATAGGTGGGAAGTGTGGGAGAAGAAGCTGTTTAAGAAGAGACGGTTACATTTAACTGTTTTGGCACTGAAAGGGTGGGACTGAAATGCCAACCTGGTAGCTCGTTTAAATTCATGTTGTCCATGAATCAACGAAAGTAGCGTGTCGGAACAGTTGCCATGAAAATATTTGTAGAAGAGAGAGGGAGGCCACAGCACGCCTATGGGATGGCAATTGTAAACTAGATGCCAGATCAGGACCTATCATCTTGCATATTAAACTAAATGCAGGTTTGAGTAAAGATGTACCTAATGACTTTATAATTTCATAGTTGAGTCCAGATAAGTAAATTATATAATATGAAGAGATATGTTTGCCTATCTTGTCCTCACTGCTACTTGGTCTTTTGAACAGGAGTAGACATTTATCCCTTGTTTCCTGTTTAGGGTTTAGGATTGGGTTTCCAGTTCCTTCTAAAGTCTACTTCAACTATATACTCCTAAAGCTTATCCTTACATTAATACAACTCCACACAGTAACCTTCCGTCATGAGCAGCTCTTTGGCCTTGTATTGGATTTTATTTATAATCCAACATTATTTCTTCGACATTAGTTTGAACACTCCCAGAAAGCACATTTGTTTTTTTTTATTAAGATGCTTGAATATAGGCCAAAACTTACACCGTTTAAAAAAAATAGAGATGGCAACTCAAATGCATGTATCTGCTAAATATAATGTTTAAAGTAATAAGAAATAAGGTTTAAACACAGGAAACAATCATTAAAATGAAATTAGAAGAAAATAATTGAATCAATTAAGTAGGATTTTAGTATCAAGAGAAATTAAGCTCATTTGTGTTTAGTTCTAATCAAAAGTGTATGGATCGGTTATTTTGATATTGTAGAACAAAGTCTAAGTAAACAATCATTTCTTTTTAAATAAAATAAATATTCAAATTCAAGCTGTTTTTCATTTTTAAAACATTCTATTGAAAAGATTTCAATTTCTAATAAAATATCAAAAGAAAATTTTAATGAAAAATGTGCTTTCAGAGATTATATAATTAAAAATGCACAGAGAGACAATGGCATAAAGTGGGTTATCATGATTATTCTGAGGGTACAAATATTCAAATTCAAGCTGTTTTTCATTTTTAAAACATTCTATTGAAAAGATTTCAATTTCTAATAAAATATCAAAAGAAAATTTTAATGAAAAAATGTGCTTTCAGAGATTATATAATTAAAAAATGCACAGAGAGACAATGGCATAAAGTGGGTTATCATGATTATTCTGAGGGTACAAATATTCAAATTCAAGCTGTTTTCATTTTAAAACATTCTATTGAAAAGATTTCAATTTCTAATAAAATATCAAAAGAAAATTTTAATGAAAATGTGCTTTCAGAGATTATATAATTAAAAATGCACAGAGAGACAATGGCATAAAGTGGGTTATCATGATTATTCTGAGGGTACAAATATTCAAATTCAAGCTGTTTTTCATTTTTAAAACATTCTATTGAAAAGATTTCAATTTCTAATAAAATATCAAAAGAAAATTTTAATGAAAAATGTGCTTTCAGAGATTATATAATTAAAAATGCACAGAGAGACAATGGCATAAAGTGGGTTATCATGATTATTCTGAGGGTATTCAAATTCAAGCTGTTTTTCATTTTTAAAACATTCTATTGAAAAGATTTCAATTTCTAATAAAATATCAAAAGAAAATTTTAATGAAAAATGAGAAATATAATTAAAAATGAAGAGAGAGAATGGAGATAAAATCATGATTATTCTGAGGGTACAAATAGAAGAGAGGGAAAGGTGAGAAAAGAAATGAAGAGAAGAATGGAGAGAAAAAACGGAAGAGGATGAAAAAAAGAGAAAAAAAAAAAGGAAGATGAGGAAAGGCGAGAAAAAAGAAGGAGGAGGAAAGGCGAGAAAAAAGAAGGAGGAGGAAAGGCGAGAAAAAACAAGCATGAGGAAAGGCGAGAAAAAACAAGGATGAGGAAAGAAGAGGAAAAAAGGAGGAGGAGGAGGGAAGAAGAGAAAAGAAAATGGAGAAAAAGAAAAGGAAAAGAGGACGGAAAAAGAAGCAGGGTAAAGTAAAAAAGGAAGGAAAAAGGAGAAAAGAAAAAAGGAAAAGGAGAAAAAGATAAGGGAGAAGAAAAACAAGAGAAAGTAGAGGGAGGAGGAAGAGAAAGAGACTGAAGAATGAATAGAAAGAACTATAAAAAAAAAAAGAAAAAAAAAGGCATGTATGAGGGAAGAGAAAGAGATAGTGGAATAGTTGATGATAAAGACAGAATAAACATAATATAAAAGAAGACAGAGGGTGAAACAAGAGAAAAGAGATGACAGAATCAAAATCAAGGAAAAGACATTGAAAACAGAAGAAATACTAGATAATGACAGTGAGTAAAAATAAAAAGGAAGAAGAAAACGAATAATACTAACCAGAGGAGGAAATGATAGAGAGAAAAAGTAGAATGGCTATGGAAGATAATTCAGTTTAAGTGGAACTTGTACTTAAAATACAGTAGCATTTTTTTTTTTTAAAATCAGATAAAGATTTTTGTTTGGATTAAGAACCAAATCTAAGAAAATATTCAAATAACAATTTAAAAGGCAAATATTATTTTCTTTATTTTTCTATTGTAATTTTTATTGATTCTGCAGTTTTAAAGAATTTTTTTTTGTTTTGTTGTTCTTATGTACTGTTATTGGGGAATATGCTAAAACATTTTCAAAAGCTTACAAGATGTGGGGACTGCTTTTATTTTTATTTTTTTTATTGAGAAGAAAGGTTATACTGAGAATATTCAAAACTGGAGGAAAAGAACTTTGAGATGTGATAGAAAGAATAGTGAAGGGCTGAAAAGAGATGAAAAATAAGTAGAGAGAATAAAAAATGTTAAAAAAAGACAAATTAAAAGATGAGAGAGACAGGTTTAAGAGAGAAAAATGAGATTTAAAAAAGAAGATTAAAAGAAATGTATGAAAAAAGAATCAATAAAAAAAAAAAGAGGAAAAATGTTAAAAAAGACGAAAAAAGACTGGAACAGATAGTAAGAAGAAAAAAAAAGTAGAGAGAGAAAAAAAAGGAAAAAAAATATGTGGAGGCGTGCAGAAAAGTTTTCAGGCTGACCTACTTCCAAAGATCAATCTGTTGAACTTCAGGGCAAATATGTCGAACAGCATATACATTTTATAACTCTAGGTCATATTTCTTAGTTGAGCTAAAACTTTTGAGCAAACTGCCTCATACAAAGGTAAAAGAGACAAAGGTAAGACAAAGAGAGAAATAGAGTGAGAGAAAAGGAAAGTAAAGGTAAAAGAGACAAAGAGTGAGAGAAAAGGAAAGTAAAGGTAAAAGAGACAAAGAGTGAGAGAAAAGGAAAGTAAAGGTAAAAGAGACAAAGAGTGAGAGAAAAGGAAAGTAAAGGTAAAAGAGACAAAGAAAAGGAAAGGAAAGTAAAGGTAAAAGAGACAAAGAGGAGAGAAAAGGAAAGAAAGGTAAAAGAGACAAAGAGTGAGAGAAAAGGAAAGTAAAGGTAAAAGAGACAAAGAGTGAGAGAAAAGGAAAGTAAAGGTAAAAGAGACAAAGAGTGAGAGAAAAGGAAAGTAAAGGTAAAAGAGACAAAGAGTGAGAGAAAAGGAAAGTAAAGGTAAAAGAGACAAAGGTAAGACAAAGATAGAAATAGAGTGAGAGAAAAGGAAAGTAAAATGAGAATGTAATGCTGAATGGAAAATAGAAAGAAATGAAAGAGATTGAAAAGCATAAAAGAAAGGACAAAGAAAAATATAATAAAAAGATTTTCTTTTTCAAAATGAAGGGAAAAAAATTGAAGGAAAAAGGATAGAGAAAAATATAGTAGGAATAAATGTAAAAGATGCAAAGAAAGATAAGAAACAAAAGAAATGAAAGAAAGGGTTTCAATCAAAAGAAGAAAGGATGAGAGAAATTGAGAGAGAGAGAAATATTAAGATAAAGAAGGTATGCTTAAGAAGAGAGAAATAAGAGTGAGAAAATGACAATACGGAATGAGTGGGAAGTAATTTTAAGCAGGTGGTAAGATCCAGTTGAATAGATTTTAGGAAGCAGACTATAGATTTCCAATAGTTCATATATGTATAGGTTCATTCATATGTGTCTAAATGTAAGTGTATACTTATATATATATATATATATATATATATATATATATAATAGCTGGTTACTCAAGGATACCAATCTACTAGGGCAGCTAGCCAATCCTTATTGAAGACGCTCGCTCAGACACATTTGTATTTTGCTCATCCCTCACAGAACCCAACTGTGGTTTATACTGCAACTATGTTGAGCAAACCTTAGTTACAGTTTCTGAGAGAGTGCGTGTTATCTAGAATGATCAACAATTTGAACAAGGCCAGTGCACTCAAGCCCTCAGCCACGATGACTTTTGGCTTCATGCTAGCACAGCTATCAAGAGCTCCCAAAGTTCCATCTACCAAAGTTCACTCACAAGGCTCGGGTTAACCCGTGGTATGGTTTTCAGGTACTTTCCAAAGGTGCCGCATGCTGGGATTAACCTTGATCCAGTCCGATAACATCAGGAAGTCGCCTTCCTGACAAATTGACCATGGTGAGATTTTGAACCTTGGTCTCATGGTCAGAAAGCGAACGTTCTAACCACTTGGCCACACGCCCATAATATATATCTCACAAGCACACACAAACTCTACACAACATAGGAAGTTTGTGTGTGTGTATATGTGTATACTAATTCCTTATAATAAGACGGTATGTATGTATGGAGAGGGAATATACATATGCATATGCATGCTAATAGAAACACACTGCCAGTTCAAGAAAGACATTTGTGTCACTACCACACAAAAAACAGAATGTTTAACATCGAAAAAACATAAGGAAAATTAATTCATTTTAATATGTGGAAATATCCACTCTTTGCCTAAGAAGGTTGTGAGACCTGAAATGTGTTGCAAAAATTATGGAATATAAAGCATAATATATATTTTTAAAAAAATCCACATTACAACCAAAAACATTTGCAGTTTCTCTCTTTTCAATACACAAACACACATATATATATATATATATAATAAAAGGCTTAAAACACTAATATTCCATGGTTATAATTTATTACATTGGAATCATAATCAAATTCATCAGACCTATAAATAAAATTATTATATATATATATATATGAGAAAGAGAGAGCACTTTAACGAGTTGCAATGGTTTGTAAACTTGTCTTGCTAGTGCAGTTAGAGTAGTGCATTCAATCCCCACTGTGTGTCCCAGATCTTAATCATTGTACCACGTCTTAGCTAGGCTTAGAAAATCACCATACACACAGACACATGTGTGTGCGTGTGTGTGTACACACTTGCACACACAGCTTGTCTTGCGCTTAGAATATGCTAACTTCATCTCTAGCAGAAGAGTAAGACACTCCCAAAGAGGCCACTTTTAGATGGATACTTGCAGACTTTATCATAAAATAGACTAATATTTATTATTATTTTTTTAAATCTAGTGCAAACCAAACCTGTGTATATGTTGTTGACTCCAGTACAAACCAGGTATATTTCTATCTTTTTTGACTTTTGGTGGAAACCTGACCTAAGTCTCATTGGTCTTTTGATTCATTGGCATTTTTGCCATTTGAGACATATGTTCAACATTACATACCTCAGTAAAAGTTGACAGGTCATTAAATAAACTAACCAAAACCTACATATATATATCTGATGCAAAAATAGTGACAGCTTTTTTTTGTTATTTTCAATATTGATGCTTATTTTAAAATTATTGAAGTAGGTTCATGTAACACAACATTTTAAAGCATCAATTTCACACTAATGATTTCTGATACTAATTTAGTTTTCATTGGTTATTGTTCTTTATTTTACACTGTCAAAGCAAATAGAATCAATTTTATTGTAGGAGTTCAAAATGAAAACTATTCTAACTGTTAAGTATGGAGGAGTGATGGCTCAAGAGGTAGAGAAAAGGACTGAAGGACAAGAAATTTGATGGTGAATCAATGTCATAAGAATAGAACATGAAATAATCTTTATATTTTATGGATAAATAATAGAATAAAAAGAAAATATTATTTACACTCAGTCAGTTATGTGCCATGCATGATACACACTTAGGCGATCATGTATCTTTCGATACATGACTGACGAGGCAGATTTTTTTTCCCCATAGTAGGTTGCTATTTCTTTCAGCAGTAGACCAGTTGCCATCCAAGGCTATAGAATCCAGTCTGTCCTGCTATTTGCCCATAGCTAGGGGAGAAGAAGAGGATTCATACCTTTCCCAAGGGTATTAGCACATAAGTGAATGTAATGGATTCAACCAGAATTCGAACTCAGCTCTCCAATTCCTCAATCTAAGCCACTATCCATTACTCCACCATGCCTATTTACAGTAGCAATTTAATATTAATGAAAAAGTAACCTATGTAGCACTTAACAGTACTCCAGAGTACTTCACACAGACTCAATCTACAGAGTGTCCTTAAAGTCTGGATACAACGGCAAAAATGCATATTTTCAAGAAATGAAATTTTTAATATCTTATTGAATTGGAATATTAACAAATAAGATCTTCAATATAGTTTCCATCACTTGTAATTGAAAATTTAATGCACTTTGCAAGATTCACATGAACTTGATGTAACAACTCCGCATTGCTGTCAATTTTAGCACATTCACTCTTTATGCATTCAATCAAGCGTGTTGCATCTGTGATTTACAACAAGTACACCTTCTCATTTAGTATTCCCCAGAAAAATTTTTTTCTTTTTTCAACAAAACCAGGTTTAATCTGTAAAAGTAAAAGAAATATAGTTAATGAGATTTTCTAAGTGTCCAAACTTTAGGAAAATCCCATACTTTTGCCAAACAATCTGCTAATCTTCTTTTTGGGATTGTAATCAGCTGCTTTGTCATGTCCTTAATCTTATACCCAGTCTAAAATCTCTTCTTTTTTAATAGTGATTTTAAATTTTGGAAAAGTCAGAAGTTATAAGGAAGCCAAATCTGTTTATTTTACACTATCAGAAAAAAGTGGGGAAAAAAAGTAAATTCAATTGATTTCATTGTATGTGTTCAAAATGGGACATTGGAAACTGCTTGCAATATCAATCAAGCATTTGGTCAAGGATTCAATACTGCTCCACAAAATTTCATAATGGAAACAATAGACTTATGAAACTATAGCTAGTGTAGAAGTGTTGTCCAGTGACTATTACATGTGACTGAATCAATTAGAGGAGGCTCTGAACCAAGAACTAAGACATCTCTTCATAAATGCTCTCCTTCTGCAAGCGTTTCAACACAGCATGAGCATAGAAAACATTTGAATGGAGAAGCTTGGGCTGTTGCTTTGACACCTTAAAAGCATTTGACAGGGTTTGGCATACTGGTCTTCTTCACAAGTTGACAGGTTATGGTAATCAGGACAAACTCTTGAACTGATTGAGTCTTTCTTATTAAATCGCAAAATGAAAGTTGTCCTGAATGATCACACTTCTAGATCTTTTTGTGCTAATGCAGATGTTCCCCCAGGCCTCTATCCTTGGACCAACTTTGTTCTTAATTTTTATCAATGACCTTCCTGATGACAACAGGTCTCAATTTGGTATCTATGCTAATGACAACCATTTACTCCTCTCTCGATAGTAAGTCTGATCAGTTCAAAAAGGTCAAATTGGCAGCTAATCTCAAAAATGACCTACAGTCTGTTAACTGGAACAAAGGAGATCCCTTTCTACCTCCCACCAGCATGACTGATGCTAACCTCTAGGAGAGTGACTTATTGTGCCTTCTTGGGCTAACATTGTTGGCTGACATGAAGTGGAAAGATCATATTGAATCCATTGCTAGATTTGCAGCAAAGAAAGTTGGTTCACTGTTGTGCTAGACAATTTTTCTCTTCAGAATTTGTCTTATATTTTTATAAGTCTACCATTTGTCCATACTTTGAATATTGCTGCCCTGTATAGTCCAATGCTCCTGCTACATATTTAGAAATCATACTTATTATAAAACCCAGGTTGTGTGTGCTTGTGTGTGTGTGTATCTGTACATTTATATATTGGATCGGATTTCCTACATTTTTCAACCGATTTCAACAAAACTTCACAGGACTACGTAAAATTACCTTGCAGTTGTTCTGACAGTGCCAAAAATTGGAAAAACACATTGTTTTTGCAAGAAATCAATTTGAAAACACGATTAAGAGGCATCACGAGAAGAAAGGAGAACAACTCATATTGAGTTATACTTATTATAAAACCCAGGTTGTTTGTGTGTGTGTGTTCATTTATATATGAGATCGGATTTCCTACATTTTTCAACCGATTTCAACAAAACTTCACTTTTTTTTTGGCAGGTAGTGTTTCTTATTGTCTTGCACACTTTTTTTCTTTATTTTTACATTCAGAATGCTTTAAAAATTCCATTTACAAGACAATTGTTTATAATAAAATTCTATTCAATCCGTAAACTCATAACGATTGAAAACAATGTTTTTGTTTGAATTTGGGTTTGACCAATTCGTAAAAAAAAAAAAAAAAAAAATCTAATTAAGACATATGTGTCCGTCAACCTTAAACAATAATCTTTGTCAATTTTATTTTTCAGTCTTTATGATGGTCGATACTTGATCTATCTCTTACTGTTACATCCCTGGGCAACGCCGGGCTCTACTGCTAGTTCTTGATAAAATCCAAAGAAGAATCAACAATATTATTGGTCCTGACCTGGCATCTTGGCTTCAGTCAGTTTCCCACTGCTATAATGTAGCTTCCCTGTGTCTTTTCTATAAATACTTTCCTGGTAATTGTTCTGATGAACTTTCCACTATGTTACCTAGACTTTATGTATTTAAGTGCAGTACTAGGTTAGCGACAAGGTATCATCATTTGCAGTTGAATTGGATAGAGGCAACTGCAAGTTCTATGTTAACAGTTTCTTATCCCTCACTTCTCACTTGTAGAACTCTCTTCTGGATCCATGCTTTCCAGCTAATTTTGATCTTCAAAAATTTAAATGTAATGTCAATTGTTATCTACTGTCTTTACTCTTCTATCCTTCACAATGTTTCTCTTTTTTTCTTATTCTTTTGCACTCAGTAAACTCTAGTGTCTTAGTGACTTTACTTCGGGGTGAAACAATGAAAAAGGAAAAAAAAGAATGACACCATAGCACTAGCCAGAGATGATAGAAGGAAAAAATAAGAAAAGAACCAATCTCAACAACTATATATAATCACTTGAAGATAAAGAGAGTATACACACTCTTTTGTGATCAATGACAACCAACCGAGGGTTAGTACTGAAGCAAAATGACAGCTCAAGAAATAACTAAATGTCAATCATGAACAGTTTGTTTTACATCTGATCTGAATTGGATTGGAAAATAAAAAAGATAAAAAAATTCTATTCTGCAACCCTTTTGTGTAAAATTATGCACTTCTTAGTTGTAATTTTACATTATGGAAAATAAGTTTTCATACAGCAGCCAATGACATTTTGAAAAGTGGATGGTGCATCCAGTAGAAAAGTTAAGAAAATGCATGCATGAAAATCTGATGAAGTTTATAAAATGTTCATAATGGCCATCTACTCATTTTCTGAGCACACCCATTTCTTATAGCAAGTAACCATCCCTATTGCAGTTGCCTGCTCAGTCACATTTGTGTCTCTTTAACACCTAAATACCGCACTTGTGCTTTATACTGCAACTATGTTGAGCAGACTTTAGTTACAGTTCCCAGGAGAGAGCATATAATCTGGTATGATCAATAGTTGAACATGTCCAATATCCTCAAACCCCCAGTCACAATGTGTTGTGACTTTGTGCTAGCACAACCATCCATAGTTTTCAAGCAGTTCTTCCCACCGTTGTAAGGTTGCCTCTCTGTGTCTCTTCTATCAATATTTTCATATTCGAACAATTGTTCAGAATGAGCTCTTCACTATCGTAAGTAGACTAGTGTCGAGATGTCATCAATTTACAGTTGAGCTGGCTAGATGTAGCTGTAAGTTCTATGCTAACAGTTTCTTTTCTCACACTTTTCACTTGTGGAACTCCCTTCTGGCTACATGTTTTAATACAAACTTTAATCTGCAAATATTCAAATACAATGTCAATCACTATCTGCTGTCATTCTGATTATTCTCTTTTCTGTTTATTATTAATGTTTCTATTCCTAATTCTTCCACACCCAGTAACCCCCTTGTGTCTTAGTGGCTTTTTTGCCTTGCATAGGGTGAAACTGATTAAAAAAAAAAAAAAAAGAAAATTTTCGTCTACCCAACTCGCCAGGCTTGGGTCAACCTGTGGTATAGTTTTCAGGCACTTTTCAAAAGTGCGGCATACCAGGATCCTCTCCCTTATCTAGAAATCATCTCCCTGATGGGTCTTGTGATCAGAAAACAAACAAACTGCTGTGCCCATAAGTCATTCAGGTGTATAAGATATTATGTCAATCAAATATACGTTTCAATAAAAACCTTTTAGATTTATTTATAAACAAATATTCATGCTTCACTTAGTTTGTACACATAATAAAACCGGACTGCATCCAAAAACAATAATCAATAATTTTAATAAAGAACAGATGTTATAAGCTGAAACACACACAACATGTTGTTCATATAAATATATCCCAAAAAGAGGACATGTTAAAACATGAAGAAAATTTTACAAAAAAATAGGTAACCAAAAAAAGCAACATTATGCTTAAGTGGTAATATCGAAATATGTGTAACCAAAAAAAACGCTAAACTGGTTTACCAGTCCTCTCTCATCAGAACCCATTTGAGGATGAGAAATGCACACAATAACTAAAATGAACACAAAAGACCAAGTGTTATATAATAAATATATAGCAATTACAGGTTAATTACATTTAAGTCTAACACCCACTTGTTCTGCTTACAGAAAGATAGCTGGTAGGACTTAATGCAAATAGATTCCAACACCTTCAGAATTCGTCTTCCTCAGTACTGAGAATGTATCCTAGTTGTAAAAACAAGCAGATTTTTTAACAGTTGTTCAGCTATTGCTGAACTGGTTGCATTCACAGAACTACACAAATAGCTCACCTTACCCTTATAAATGTTGTCCATTTTTATTGCTTTAATTTTGCACCACAGCAAAAATAAATGGTGTTCAAAAAACTTGAACTGATTTTAAATGTGAATTAAGTTTAAGTGTTTATATGATTTTTTTTTCTTTTTCTTTCAGATTTAACAACTTAAGTCTTTGGCAATTTCAACCATCGAAAGATTAACAATCAAAAAACATTAAATTTATTGAAGCCTATTACGAAAATGGATGTCCAAACAGAAATGCATTTCCTGCACTTTGCAATATTTTTGGTCAACATAATCAACCAAGCAAAAGTGCAATTGGAAATGATTTAACCCTGTTGTGGAGAGGTTCAATTCCTGTGCATGATAACAAATAGAGGTATCTGGATTTTCGGCCACAGTCTCATGCACTGCAGCAATTTTTTCAGCTGAACAGCGTAAATGAGCACACAATGGTGTTTTTACATTTGCCACTGACCCAGTTTGTTTGAATTTACAAACATTTTTTCCAATTGCACTCTTGAAACTTTAACACATTGTTTGATTGTTAATCTTTCCATGGTTGAAATTGCCAAAGGTTTAAGTTGTTAAATCTGAAAGAAAAAAAAAAAAAAAAAAAATCATTAAAAACTTCAACTTAATTCACATTTAAAATCGGTCCAAGTTATTGGAACATGGTAGACAATGTACACTGTAGAATTAATTCATAAGTTAAATATCTTTGAAATTTTACTAACATCGCTTAATACTAATTTTACTGTGAAGACATTGACTCACATAATCTGACATCATGTAATAATTTAGGGGGATCAGTTTATTAATAACTACAGAAAACCGATCCCCCATTTTATGCCCAGTAGAAACTTTTGCTAATATTTAATATAAATATATCTTGAACATTTTCCCACCATCAGTTGATTAATACCAATTTTATTGTGAAACTATTGACTTGAATTTGAGATGTGCTGTTAACCTAAAAACCAACTTTTCTTCGGTTTCATCTTCACACCGTGAAATTGCATTGAAATTTTTTACGAAATCGAAAGATTTCATTTTTATATCACTACTGAGTGGCCATATCCAAAGGAACACTATTGAAAAAGACTTTCAGATGTTAATAAAATTAAATTTTAACAACATTTATACCATTGTAAGACAAAAAGATTTAACAAAAATTTAAAACATTTAGTTTTAGGAAATAAGCCATTTTAAATAAAGTTGTTGTAAACAAGAAAAAAGATTTTTTTATAAATAAATTTGTTTTTTTTTATCTAGGGAATGCACCTAAATTAGATATTAAGATTAATTAAAATATTTCTTAATTTCACTTTTAAGATGTGTATATTTCCAAATATGTGAGTCTCTGTTTTCTACAAAAAAAAAAAAAAAATGCTTCTTTCTAGTGAATACACCTAAAATTAGATATTAAAAAGTGAAATAATTTTTAATCTCAGTTTTAAAATGTGTATATTTTCAAAACTGCAAGTCTTTTTTTTTTAAACCCAAAGTAAAATCTATTCTTTTTTAGCCACTTGGGTTCGGTGGGTGTTCTGCCTTTAAAATTCTTCTAAACAAAGAAAATTAATTCATTTTATTTTTACAAATATCTTTATGGTTTTCTGGCAAATAATACAGTTATTAAAATGATTAAAATAATTTTTAATTTCAGTTTAAAAATGTGTATCTAAAAAGAACAGGTGATATTGGCAGATTTGGAAATCTACACATTCTAAAAAAAAAAAAAGCTTTTTTAATTATTTTCAATATTTAATTTTAGGTGTATTTCAATTCACTAGATAAAAACAAATTTATTTACAGGAAAAATAACCCATTGATTTTCCATGTAAGAAATTTATTTGCAATACCCCAATAACAGTTGACTGGCGTACAAGAAAAGAATTGCCTTTTTTTTTTTTTTGGCTTACTTTATATATAATTTTTTAATGAATTTGCTTCCTTGGGTTAGAGAAGAAATGAACATCTTCCAACTTTTAGTTTAAGTTGTAAAATTTCAAGAATATTGATAAAGATTGGTCACTTTGATTTTTTTGTGAAACAAGGTAACGTGTAAAAAAAATTTAGTCTGGAAAAAAAAAAATAAATAAAAAATCATTTCACATTTTTGGCTGGTCGAAGCAATATACTGTTTTAACTCGCTGTAAAAAAATAATTCAATGAAAAAAAAAAAAAAAAAAAAGCACATATTACATATTTAGAAAGATTATATTATTTTCTTCCCAGCCATATGAATATTTTTGAGATTACACCAGAAATACGAGATATTGTGAGTTGAACGGATTAAGTATTATCAATCTCAAATGAAATCAGACATCGACTAGAAATCATTATACAAGAAAATGAGTGGCTTCCTTAGAAAGCAAAAATACTAAATTAAAAACCGAAAAAACCTAATCGAAAACTGCAGTATCAAGGGGAAAAACCAGAACTGATACAGAAACATAAATTGCCAAACTGCCCAACTCTAACTTGAATAATAAAATCTGATGCAATGCAATAATTCAGGGGGTATCAGTTTATTATATAATGACAATAGAAAACCGATCACCCACTTTATGTCCAACAGAAACTTTTATTGCTATTTGACAAAATATATTTTCAATATTTTCCCATCATCAATTGTGAAAATGTTTTAAAAGTAAAACTAGTATTTAGTACCAATTTTAGTCTGAAAACATTGACTTGTATAATAAAATCTGACATCTGGGGATATTTTTTTTTAAATAAATTCATACTCTGGTTTTTCTTGGGAAAGGAAATAACAAAAAAAAAAAAAAAAAAACTATATCAAAATTTTACAAGCATTATGACATTTTTTTTAATTTAAATAAAATTAGAATATAAAAATGTTGAATATTTATAATAATATATTTTAGATCATCTAAAATGTGTTTCATAATAAATCAGATTTTTTTTTTTTGCAAATAACCCAAAATCAATGTACAGGGTGGTCTAAAAGTATTGTCACCTCCACATAATATAATGTTCTATTTCAGATGGTTGAGAAGATCCTATAGTTCGGAGGAGTTTTCAATTGATTACCCACAAAAAAAAAAAAAAAAAAAAAAAAAAGTGAGTTTTATAATAAAAATGACTTTTTTGCAAGTACTCAATAAATGCATTGTCAATATTTTTCAGTTGATTTCTCACTAGAAGATTCTATGAAATTGAAAAAGAAAAATATAAAAAAATTGGTAGATTTATTCTAATTTAATCGTATTTACAAAAGTTTAATTGATAAAATTATGCTAATTACATGGAATAAGTAAAAAAATAAAAGCACACTTGATGATTGAGTGATTTGTTTTTTAAGGTTTATCAACCCTTTGTAGGTTATTTAAAGCCAAAATACATTTTTGATTATAAGGATAATTCTTTTTTTTACAAGTGATGAATATTGCATTAACAGTTTTTTTTTTTTGTATGAATGACAATTATTTTTCCATATGCAAGTCCTTCTACGTAACCCATAGCTGGGTGGAGAAGTGATGATAGTTATCCAAACCAGAGTCTCATCATTAACATACCAAATGGAAACCAAGAAAACTGTGGTGAGTAATTCTACAATCAATCACCTCTGTATATTGATTATTCTAATAAGTAAAATTCCTATCTATAAATTTTGATATCATTCTACAAGACATTTGGACTGATGAACTCATTCTTTGTGATACTTCAGTATTATCTATGAGGCTCGCATTGCTAGGAATGAACCAAGCCATTGTGTATAATATTAACCACCATTTTTTTCTGCTGAAAAAGAGTACCTTTCTCTCCTCACAGTTGAACACCTTGTTATACTCAGCTTCAAATTAGATCTCTTTCTGATTCACTCTACATGTTGGCCAATCATGAATGTTGCCAAAAAAGAAAAAAAAAAAATGAACAAATGATGAATTTAAGAGACACCACATTTGCTTTTAAGAAGGCTGCTGATACTGACTGAAACAGATTTGTAACAGGAAGTGCAACACCTGAATTTGACAGCAGACTGGAATGAAGGACATAATCAAGACCAACCACCAAGAAGAGCAAACATAGGTGGTCTGGTCATGTCGTCTCAGGTAGATTAATAGAGCAACAGAGTGAACACCAAGGCAGTGGAAAAGAACTAGAAGATAGCCAAAGGCAAGATGGCGTGATGATCCGACCTGATACCTCAGCTGCACATGGCCCAGTAGAGGTTAACCAGGGAGAGATTTCTCTAGCAGGACTGAGAAGATAGTAGACCTGGAATTTGGATTGACATAAGACGAGGAACATAAGATAATAATGGAAGAATTGAAGAGGTTAAGATTGCAGTAATCAGATAAGCATCTTCTTGAGAGTCTGTTTCACAAACTAGCAGTTTTTGAAAAGAAGCTGTTTGATATGGAACTTCTTGCTTACCAATGGAATATGAAGTGAATGAGGATGATTAGAGTTTGCATACGTGGCATTGGTGGGTTCTGGCTGTAAAGGTGTGAACTAGTGGAACTAAGAAATGCAGCTCATCCAAACATTTGCCATGGAAATAGCAATAGGCTTGCAATGTTTTGTTTGCACAAAAAGGGCTAACTATAATTTGTAATTTTTACACTATTTTCAAACTAGGGCTGAAAATAATTCATCACCTACAAAAATGAATAAAACATTTTTTAACTGTCCCAAGGCAGAGTATTGTGCAGCTTCAGCTCAGATACAACATCACTACTCTTAAAAATAAGAACTAGATGAGATATCTCTAGACTTGTGGAGTGGAATGAGAACAGTCTACTGCCATAGATTAAATAAAGGGTTCAGTTCAGAATTCCCTGTAGGTTGCCAGATTGATATACACCTGATGAAGTCCAGAGGGTACAACAGCTGAAATGCTGTGATAGTAACAACAAAGATGAGGACAATAGTCCAAATGTAAATAGTGTAAAAAAAATATGAAAGTGAATTTATACATTTTTTTTGTTGTTTGAGAATTTATGACAGAAACACTATTTAATTATTAGATTATTTACAAGAATAATATTATTATATTTTTTCAACATTCTAAAAAATGTGAACCAACTAATTATTAGTTACTAATATAATGTTTATCAGTTACCAATTTATAAAGAAATAAATATGAAAACAATTTTTTACTCATAAATTTATAAAAATTTACTCAATCATAAAAATGTGAACCAATTACAATGAAATTATTATCTACAATTTTATAAAGTTTGAATCAATTAGCAATTCGCCGATGTTTTGCTAACCATTCCAAAAAACACACTTTGAAAATTTTGTAGGTTTTTAAATTTTTGAATAAAAAAATTTCTTCTCAAATTTATTTCCTTATAAAATGATAAATAATGAATCATTATAAAATGGTAAATAATAATAAGTATCGCATTCTAAATGATTTACAAATTTTACTGTACATATTTTTATAATTTTGTAATAGCGGTGACAATAGGAAAAAAAAAAAAACGTTTCTTTTTAAACACTTTTTTTGCGGACACAAGAACTTAGCAAAAATTAATTCTCATGAACTGACCTTATTTTTTGTGATAAGATCTTTTTTTAATTTCCTATTATTATATAAACGTTATTTTTAGTGGGCAAGGGAGATAACTACGTCTATTACTTGCTAATTACAGAGCTATTTCTGTTTTAAGAAGAAAAATTAACGAAAAATCATCCTTAACTGCCTACTCTTCCATGTCAGCCAGTGGTATAACAGAGACAATACTTTGATAATAATTAATAGTAATAATTAAGATTAATGAGACTTAGCATTTGTTACTACTGATTAATATATTATGATTTAAGGTCAATATTAGTCTTAGAAAAGGTGTTTCTTAAGTTCAGTTAGTTCAAAACAAGTTTCGTCTGCTAAATTGAAGAAATACTAAAAAAAAACACTGAATTTTTGCCCTGAATTATTAGCCATTATTAAAAATTGTGAGTGATAATATGACAGTGATGATTGTTAAGATTTTTAATTAATTATTATTTCGGTTTGTTTTCACTATTTTTTTTTCTCGCCTTAAAAAGTTTAAACCGCTTGGGAACATCAAAATACTGTAACCAACCGCCAACAACCCGAAATGTTTCAGCTTTTTTAAATAACCCACAAAAAAGTGTTGAAACCGTAAAAAAATGACAGAAATCAATCAAGCAATATAGGCATTGCGATCAGAAATAATCAGTATTTCTTTAATAATTTGAAAAAAAAAAATAAAAGAAACTTCTTGTCGCAGTGCCTTCTTATTATTGTGCAAATTTTTCTTTAGGTTCTTTCTTAATCTTTCTTTACCTACCAAAGTGAAAACCTGTATTTGTTTATTTATTGCGATTTATTTTACATACATGTTCTAAGACTTGGCCCACTTGGGGATTAATATTCATTCAGTAAAAATTATTCAAACTGAAGAAAGAGCATCATTAATAAATGAAAGGTCAAAGAAATGAATTTCAAAACCGTTCATTCATTTTCATTGGATGCAAAAAAAAAAAAAAAAAAGTGACCCTTAAAAAATGATTTCACGAATTTGTTTTCTGTTTCAATTCACTGTTCCTGCTTCAGCTTACTTTTTAAAACATTTCTTTTTTTTTTCTTTCTTTCTTTTTTTTTTCCCTTACAGCTTCAGACTTTAAGAAAAATACGTAAGTCACTCACATCAAATATTATGCTTTCGTTAGGTTGAGCAAAAGAAAAATGTAACAATCAGACAAGTAAGTGAAATATAAGTTTTTTTTGTTTTATATAAAAATACAATAGTCGTATTGTTACGAGTGAAAAATAGATTAGGACTTCGGCGCTATTACACTTCCCCTGCCAATGGATAAAGTTTCGTGACAATTTGATATCAGAAGTTGAAAAAAGGCGAATCCCAAAACCTTTGAGTCCACATAAATTCCACTAGATTCACATTCAGAAATCATCCCCCTGTTGGTGAGACCATTCAGAGTCTTAAATTTAGCCTGGGCACGCTGCCACATTGCTTCAACTTGATTCGTGGTGACTCCAGTTTTTGGATCCACAAAGTTCTGAGTATGGTTGATGATAGTTTCGGGAGCGGGGGGTACGAAAGTGTAATAGCACCAGGACTTCTTAGAAGTGTCCTTCGTTTTTTTGTTTTTTTTTATTATCAACACTTCCCTATATTAAAAAAAAAATCCTCGGTGTGACTGGTAAGTGGTAAGGATTTTTGTAAAAATGCTGTTTATAAACAAAAGAAAAAAAACAATTAATAACATCAAAAAATCTCTATTTCAATTTTTACAGATTTCATTTAAAAATGCCTCCTTTGATGAACAAAAAGAAGTAAAAATATCCATATAATTCATAAAACTAAATTCAGTAACATAGTCTTTTTAGTGTACATACAGTAAGTAAAGAGTCTGTTTTAAAAAAAAAATCGTTACCGGTCACTAAACCAATATTAAAATTATAATTATTATTGGATTAGTGTTTTACTATTTATTTAAAAACAAACTATTTCATAAAGTGACATAATGTCATTTAGAATCAAGCATTGACTTCGCCGTGGTTCGAACTTACGACAACATTCGCAGTTTGATTTTTTTTTAAAAGAGCAATTCGCGTGCAAATTAGTCGTACAACGGGGGTGGGTGTAATTCGTAAAATGCGGAGCGTATTTTAAGGCAAGCTAAACATTATTACAATATGATTATTTTAAGTTAACTTAGAGCCAGTGAGTGGACATCCAGACTTTCGGTGAAACCCTCCATACTAACAAAAACACTTAATCTCATTTTAGGGGTCTTGTAAAAAATATGTGTTCATTGTACGCTGTCCAAGAAAAGATATCCCTTTTTGCAATAGAAAGTTAACGTTTGCAATATGAATTATAAGTAAAAAAAATAATAATAAAATAAAACGATGCACTTTTATTAACCAAAATATTCACCTGTTGGATAATTCTTCGTATGCCTTCTCTGGGTGCATCGTCGTAGTTATCTGGGTCGACAGAAAGAAGTTTCAAGACTGTGATCTTGCCACTTGGGGTACGACACCACACGTCTGTAAAGGTACCACCTCGATCTATTGCGAATTGGAACTTATTGGGAGTAGCAGACGACATAACCTTTCTTTGGAGCAGGCAAAAGGAGAATTTATTACTATGTGTCCGCAAAGACCGGACAGAAAAGAAATAGAGGAAAAGTACACTTTAAAAACAAAGTTCAACCCTTTCGTTCTTGTATCCGGTCGCCGGATAAGATAGGAACATTTTAGGCACTTCACCGATAAGCGGTGATTACGCTTACTCCAGCAGCGATAAGTAAAATTATGGAGGACTTGAAGAGATACAATTAATAAAATAATAAATGAAAACTCATTAATAGATTTTATTAATACACGCTCCTAATCTCCACTATTTTAACTATCTTCACAAGATCTGTATTTAAAATTGTTTCACATTTGTACAGTTTTCTAAAGTTATAAGAAACTACTCTAAAATGTTAAGGACGCAGTGAAGACAAGAAGTACAGAAAAAGACATGAAATTTGTTGGCGAATTAATGACATGTAAGAATAGAACATGAAATATTCTATATGTCTTATAGATAAATAATAAAATAAAAAGAAAACATTATTTACACCGTAAAATAATATAAGTTTATGAATTTACAATATGTGATCTCTCCAGAAATGACCGAGCTATTTATTAAATTTAATAAAGAAAAAGGCACTTTTCTCCATACCAAACTACTTCACTTGGGACATATTCATTTCAACATTCTTTCTAATTTTGCAAAACAGCCTACAAAGCTCTCTATCAGTATTTCCATCAGCTGCTTTATCACGTTCTTCTTAATCTTACCCACAGTCTGCAATCTCCTTCTTTTCAATGGTGATTTTTAGGTTTGATTCATTCATTTTCTATGGCTTATCAACCTTTTGCAGTTTATTTAAAGCCAGGAAATATTTTTAGATTGTAAGAATTTTTTTGAGACAATAACGATTTAGTGCTACAAGTCTTACTAATTTACCCATTCTTTCTAATTTAAACAGACTTACACAAATACATTATATATAAGCAAATAAATTCTAACAGACTTACACAAATACATTATATATAAGCAAATAAAATCACGCTCAGCTAAAGTGTGACAGACAGGGAATCAGTTTTTCTTTTATATTAGTTTATTGAGTTTAAAATAACAGTGACAGACAGGGAAGAAGAGGTGGATCCATACCTCTCCTAAGAGTATTTGTATGTAAGTGAATATAATGATCCCAACTGGAATTGGAACTCGGCTCTTGGATTAACAATTCTGAGCCATTATCCATTACACCATCTGCACATCCAAGCTTACAGCAACTGGTATTCCCAATCTGGGTACTGATCAGGCTCAATGTTGCTTAATTTTGGTGATTGTATGGAATCGGTGTTGCATATAAAGCAGTAATTCTTGCAAAATATAACCTTCTAGCTATTGTATCAATTTGATTCAGCAAATTTAATTTTTTTTTTTTACATTCTGCATAATTATACATTTGAAAAAGCCATTATTAATTTCAGACTTGCTTCATCTTTCATATTACTTTTACCAGTTGATTCATTGATGACAAGATAATCAAATTTCAAATCTAAATTGTTTGTCCATTTAAAATACTACACTTATTAGAAATAATTGTATTCAATTTAAATTCAGAAGAAGCCACAAAAATGATTTTTGAAAGCTGCACATTTTGGCTCATACTCTTTTCCTATTAACCAGGGGTTGTTGCTAGACAGAAAGGGAAAATAACCCTCATGACACAGATATCTGTTTCAATTTCATTGAAATTGTCTGTCTATACATTTGCATGTGTACATGTATATTTTAATTCAATAACACACCTAAAACTTATTTCTACAAAATTTTTAAAAAGACTTTAAAAAATAATTATATTTATTAATAAATAGTTTTTGAAAAATTTAATAAAATCTCATAATTATATAATTTTTTTTCCTTAGAGTTTAAAAAAATCTAGGTTTTTTTCTTGTCTCCAACTTTTATTGCTCAGCCTGATCCATGGTGGTAGGGGGAAGACAGAGTAGGAGAGGAAGGTATTGTTCCATTGTCTTATTTTAAACTCAGTCAAATTATGTGTATGTGTGCATATGTGTGTGTATGTGTATGTATGTGTGCTTGTGCATATATTAAATGGCACAAGCACATGTATGTCACTCTCACACAACAGACTTACACAAATACATTATATATAAGCAAATAAAATCACGCTCAGCTAAAGTGTGACAGACAGGGAATCAGTTCTTCTTTTATATTAGTTTATTGATTAATTCGTTTTCTATGGCTTATCAACCCTTTGCAGGTTATTTAAAGACAAAAAATATTTTTAGATTTTAAGAATTATTTTTTTTTTTTTTAGATAATAAAGATTTAGTGGTACAAGTCTTACTAATTAACCCATAGCTTGGAGAAGAAGAGGTGGATTCATATCTTTCCCAAGGGTATTTTCACATAAGTGAATACAATGAACCAAACTGGAATTGGAACTCTGCTATCTGATTACCAATTAACAATTCCAAGCTTACAGCACCTGGTATTCCCAAGAAGTCACTCATCTAGGAACTGACGAGGGTCAATGTTGCTTAACTTTGGTGATAATATGGGAACCAATGTTTCAACATGATATGACCATAAGCCTTTTATATTAGAGATTTTGTTTTTTTCTAATGAAGTTATATCAGAAGGTATCAACATTGAGAATAAAATCTAATATTTCCTAGATATCAGATTGTAATTCTAAACTCTTATCACTAATGTATACAACATGCAAGTGTAGGACAAACTAGATATTTTGATACATTACCATAGACATTGTATTGCTTATCATCAGTGGTTAAGTAAATGCTGATATGCCTAAGTGACAATTCATTTTCTTAGTTTCAAGATTCTCTTATCTGCATTTGATGAAATATTCAATTCTCATTTTTGGCACTTAGTTACTCAGCACAACTTGTGCCAGTATAAAAAGTGTCTCATAATAAATTTTTTTGCCAGCTGTTTTGCTTTGAAAGCAGCAGAGATTCTACTCTTACTGGAACATAATTTCATAGACGTATGTGCACGTGCTCTTCTACAATTTTCTTATTATTATTTACATTGTTCAGACTGTTGTCCTCATCTTTATCGCCATGCCATGTTGTACGCACTGGCCTTCTTCAGGTGATTGGAATTTTGAACTGAGCCCTTTATTTCATCCACCAGGGTAGATTGTTCTAGTTCCACATCCACTGCCTCTTATGTCATGTCTCAGTTATCTCCCTTTAGCTCAACTCTCCACGTTTTTGTTCAGACATTAAACTTACAATTCATTGGGTCAAGTCACTGAATCCAATCAATGCTTTTATTAACTGGGTCATGTGTCCTTGAGGTCATCAGTGTATGAATGTTTTGGGACTTCTTCTTCCTTCAATTTTTATAGAACTACTTCTATGTGCCATATCCCTTCAGGACATTGGCGATCATAGCTCTCTACATTTTCCTCTCCTTAATAAATCTTGTCTTTTTATTATCTCTCCTGAAGCATCCATTTACTCAAGCCCACTAGGTATTTTATTCATTTCCTCTATCCCTCTTGCCTTTAATTTGTCCTGTGAGTATCAAATTTTCTAAGCCTGCTTTTCTCATTATGTACCCTTGAAATTTCAACTGTCTCTTTCTGATGCTAAGAATAAGTGTCCTTTTTGGTTCCATGACAGAAGAAATGTCAATTTCAAATCTTCTTCTTTATACGTTGTGTCTCTTCAGGACATTGCCGATCATGGCTCTCCACATTTTCTTGTCCTTTGTTGCTCTTAATAAATTTTGTCTTTTTGTTATATCTCCTAAACTTTGTTCTGCCATCCATTTACTCCAGCTCACTAGGTAGGTTATGCATTGTTTTCCTCTGTCACTCTTGCCTTCAATATGTCCTGTGAGTATCAAATTTTCCAAGCCCTCTTTCCTTATTATGTACATTAGAAATTTCAACTGTCTCATTCTAATGTTAATTGTTTTTGTTGCTATTTTCTCAAAAACTTTGTCATTGCTCACATGTTCAGTCCATGGTATTCTCAGCATCGCTTTTTAGAACAACATTTCTCTTGCTTCAAGTCTGTTCTTCATCTGTGAGGAGATTGTCCAGCATTTACTGCCATATCAGAAGACTGATATTACGTTACAGTTCATCACTCTTTTCTTTGTTTCAAATGTAATTTTTCTGTTATTTTAATACTTTGCTTAGCTTTCAGAAGGCATCTTTCTCTACCCTAATGTGCCTTTTGGATTACAGTATTGCACTTCCCATCCTCTGTTAAAATGCTTCCCAGATATTTAAATTGTTGTACTTATTATAGGTACACAATTTAATTAATGTAATAAAAGACAGACATAATTTATGGAAGTTAACAGGTTGTGTGTTTGTGCATATTTTATGCAGGTGCATATTCATATATAAACAATTAAGAAGAAGCATACAAAAATTTGGGTTTCTACTACAGGCCATTTATTCTTTTTGTTCATAGAAACTGTAGGGAAACAAACATCTCTTGGGTATGTCCATTTTCTTTTTGGTCCAGGAGTTAGGGTAAGTTGTATTAATGGTTGAGTTCAAGTCAGCCTTGTGCAGAGTTGGAACTACCAAAGAAGGATTGTATTTACTTTATCACTGAGAGGTTTATATATGGTTATGAGGTGTCTGTTTTATTTTTCTTGGTCCAGAAGTTGGGTTAAGTAAGTATAAGCATTGTTACAATGGTTACACTCAAGTCAGCCTTGTGATGAGTTGGAACAACCAACAAGAAAGCTTGATTTGCTTCACAGGTGAAGGTTTTTACATCCGAAACTGAAAAGAGAATTCAGTTGTCAGTGGATCAGGGAAACTAACATTCCCAAGTGGGAAGGTAATTATGCTGTGGTTCTACATCTTGGAGAAAGAAAATGAGGCAAGAAAATTTTCATCTCTTTATAGAGACACATAAGGACACATAATGAAGAAAAAGGGCTTGGAGAATTTTTAGTGCTACCTAACAGGGTTTAGCAACACTAAGTGGGGTAATCCTATTTCTGATTTGTTCTTAGCATCATGGGAAAATTTTATTTATCAATTTCATTTCATTGTCCCATAAATTAAAAGGGACAAGAAGAATACTTAACTACAGCAGTTGGTAATATAAAAATAAAAAAAATGAAAAGAGTAGTGCAATAGGTGCTTGTTGAAATTGCATTGTGTTCACCAAATGCTGCGGTATGTGTATGTTAAAGTCGTCAAATGTTGTGGGCACTACTAGTTTGACTAAAAGTCATGACAACAATATTTTGCATACATGTAAATGAAAGAATAAAGAACAAATAGGAAATGTTTGTCAAACTAATATGTTCCTGCCTATACATCACACTGAAAATTGAAGTCAACAGACATGGTGGCATATTTAATAAGTACAATATGATTTAGAGATAGATGACTATGATACATCAACAGAGATGTCTGTCGTTTCCTGACATGGAACACAAGTAAATAAGCTACTAACATCGAATGAACATATAAATTTGTCATGGGAATTAAGTGGACAATTTTGTATATAATTGGCAAATGTAAATGAATATTTAATGTAATATTCTATATACCTATATGACAAAGGTTGTAATAATTCAACCATTTACTGAATTTATGTCAGATGGATCCAATTATCAACAAAATGGGACAATTTTTTTTTTAATTATTTCACCCCAAGCAAGCCAAGAAAGCTGCTATGGTACAAAGGGTTACTGAGTGTGAGAAAATAGAAAAAAAAAACATTAAGGAGAGAGAACAATAAAAGAACAGGAATTAAGACAATAAAAAATAACAATTGAATTTGTATTTAAATATTTAAAGTTAAAAAAATTTAACATAATGGGATATAGTTCTTATGAATTTTAAATGATCTATATAATCCCCACTCAGTCATACCATACTTAGTAACCCCACCCCAAAAAAAAATGTATGTGTAACAAGAAGTATAGAGTGATTCAGCAATAGGCTAATTTTTATTGATTGATTGATTTGGGGATATTTTACGGCTTATCAGCCCTTTGCAGATTATTTAAGGCCAGAAAATATTTTTAGAGTTTAATAATTTTTTTCTTTTTTATGGAGATAATAATGATTTAGTGATACAAGTCTTCCTAATTAACCCATAGTTGTGGGAGTTGAGGTGGGTTCATAACTTTCTCAAGAATAGTTATGCATAAGTGGATATTACGAACATCAAATGGAATTGGAATTCATTTTAAGTACATGGTATTTGTATTTCACACAAATATTAAGACTAAAACCAGAAACTCTTTGCAGTTACTTGACAGAGATATTCAGAACTTGACTAATCATGAAAAGAGAAAAGATGGATATAAAAATAAAAAAGATAAAAAAAATAGTGCAATATTTGTTTAAAATGAATCAAATTTATTCATTACTTATGGTCTTAATTACCCCTCTATTTCATTAGAAGACTGGCCAATAAAAACGATCTTCATCGACCTACCTGAGAGGGAGGACTTGATACTTCCCAAGAGTATTTACACGTAAGTGAATATAATGAACCCAACTGGAATTGGAACTCTGCTCTCTTGATTAATAACTCCAAGCCATTATCCATTACATCACCTGGACATTCAAGCTTACAGCACCTGGTATTCACAAGCAGTCACCCATCAAAGTACTGACCAGGCTCGATGTTGCTTAACTTCAGGGATCGTATGGGAAACAGTGTTTCAGCATGAAGTGGTCATAAGCCTAGGCTAATTTTCAAAGAATATTAAAATTTATTAATAAGTAAAAAAAATAAACACTAATAAATGTGATTACTTTGATTCCTTTAAGTGTTTTCAGTGGTATTCCCAAGTCATTTAGTACATCTTCTAATTTGACCTTGAATACTATCACCTCTTGCTACATTCAGTCAGTTATGTGCCATGTGTGATACACACTTAGGCGAACATGTATCTTTCGATATATGACTGATGAGGCAGATTTTTTCCCACAGTAGGTTGCCATTTCTTTCTGTGGTAGACTAGTTGCCATCCAATGCTATAGAACCCAGTTTATCCTGCTATTTACCCATAGCTAGGGAGAGAAGAAGAAGAAGATTCATACCTTTCCCAAGGATATTAGCACATAAGTGAATATAATGGATTCGAACTCGGCTCTCCGATTCCTCAATCTGAGCCGCTATCCAATACTCCACCATGCATACTTGCTACATTAGACCTTTTATAATGTCCCCTTCTTTTGACATGTAAATCAGGCAACCTCTCACATGCAAATAATTGTGTGTTTAATGTCTTTGTCTGTATGATTCTCTAGTGATTTCAATACCTTACAGTGAATATTTCTTTTTACATCTGGATACTCTCTCTGTCACCAATTTTTATTTATGATGATTCTGTCATTTTTCTCAACAAGCAAACATTCCCCAAAACCACCACCAAGTTCTCTTACCCACCAAAAATAGCACCATGTGTTTATCCAATCAAAATGCCATGTCGATATCTCCAACCATAAGGCAAACTTTGCTCATATGTAAATTGCCCTAGATATGGCCAGAATATTTTTTATGCATTTTTATATATAAATATTTGTGTGTGTCTGTGTCTCTGTGATATATATTCAGTGGTATTTGCAAGTCACTTAGTACCTCTACTAATGTGAGCTAAAGTACTAATGATATTTCAAGAAATTCTGAACAGTTGGATGTGCATTCCTTAGAAAGGTAAATAGAACCTTGCTGGACCGTGACACTCTCTGTGGCCAAGGGATCAGATGGTGGTTTCTCCTGCAAAGGGGGTGCACAGGGTGTTTTCTTGAGTGTGCAGTTTGATAGACATAATACACACTGTTTAAAAAACAGAACATCTATTCAAACACGAGTATCCACTAAAAATGACCTGAAGTAATTAAAATGTTGGATTAAGAATAAAATCCATTAATCTTTTCAAAAATATATACAGGTTGACAATCCCATATCTGAAAACCGAATATTTTTAGTGTGGAGTTTGATGTGCAAAAAGCTTACCTACTTGAACCATGCCACTTAGGTATGACGTGACAGCAGGTGTTATGATTGATCTGACTCTGCCCACCACTCCCACAACCTGTCTGAGCGTCCTGAGCCTGCCAAACATCAGTTGTTGTCAGGCACTTGTATTGAGCGGATGTGAGGGTGCTATTCACTGATTTTTTTTCTTTTTGTAATTTTTATGATTTTATTCAGTGAAAATGTCAAAAAGAACTGCAGATATTTTTAGTTTATTGTTTGATGCTTTTCATTTTTAAGTTCTACAAGGCATTTTTGTCTAAAATAAATAAAATTTATTCATTACTTATGGTCTTAAATATCCCTCTATTTCATTAATCAGTATATTACTCTATAAATAAACTGTAATAATATTTGTAGCTTTTTTTTTTTTATTATCTCTTATGGTATGAGTATTCATATGTTCTTGCTGTAATATTGTTTGAATTTCTGAAAACCAAAAAATATGAAAACTGAAACATCCCCCTTCTAAAATGATAAAAAAATCAATATTTCTTTATTCTGGCACTTTAAGGAATGTCCAATGAATTAAAAAAATATTTCTAAAAATATTTCTCCTTAATTTTTATTATTAGAGCATGCTACATAAGTGGTACTTATGATTTATCTCTAGCTATAAAAGGCAGGATGTGTGTGTGTGTGTGTGTGTGTGTGTGTGTGTGTGTAACAAATGCACGGCTGCAATTTTCAACGGATTTGCACCAAAATTTACATGCACATGCTCCAAGTTCGTGAGAAGGCCAAGACTGACTTTGCATTTCCCAACTCCCATCGATAGTGGAAATAATCAATTTTTTCATGCTTCTACAGCAGTTTTCATGTAATTTGCGGCCATTTTCTACTGGCCAGAGTGAGAGCCAATAGCTGGCTGCCACGAATAGGCAGGAAGATTCTATTGGCCAGTGTGAGAGCCAACAGCTGACTGACACGAATATTAACTAGCATGCTAGCATGCAAAATAATTGATAGCTGCATTCGTTACAAGTAGGAAAAATTTAAATCTGCATGGCACTTTACTCCAATTGGCTCATTCGCTTGCTTAAACTCAACGTTGATTCTGATTCTGCAGAACTGGGTTGGGTGTGAAAAGTATTTGTTGTTAACATTCTTTTTTCATTTGGTTTTTCCAGTTACGAGTCCTTTTTTAAAGCTGATCATTTTGTTTAGTTCTTTTTTCGATTTAATGTTTAGTATAGAGCTTAGAAAAAATTCGCAGAGTGAGATAGGCAAGAAGTAAGGCATGTAGCAACATCGGCATGGCAAAGGGCACTCCTTTAAAGGCAAGGAAGGGCAAAAATATTTTAAGTCAAGTGATAGCGTACAATTTTTGAATTAAGCATGGGCAATGCCGGGCCATGCTACTAGTATTTAATAAAAGGTTTTGAACATAAAAGCTTTGGCAAACATGGACCTTTGTGACCACAATAAGATGTAGTGAATAATCAAGAATGGTCTCCCCTTGTTTTTGTTACACTGAGAAAGCTATTTCTGTTTACTGGGACTATAAAAGGACACTATACGTGAACTTTGTATTCTCAGTTGAATAAAGCTTTCTTAAAACCTACATCTGTGTACTTTTGTGATTACAGTAGTGCCAAAAGTACAATTTTTCCCATGAGATCTATTTTTTTAACTATCTTCACTCTTCAACAATGTTTATTGTTTTAAAAAGTGATGATTAGAATTTTAATAAAACCTAAAAATATGATGAAAGTGAATTTATACATTTCTTTTACAATTTACAACAAAAATATTAAACACTATTTATTTATTAGTTTATTTACAAAAATAATTTTATATTTAAAACATTCTAGAAACTAATACAATTAATTAGAACTAATGCAATGCAATATTTATCATTTATCAGTTTATAAAGAAATAAATGTGAAAGAATTTCTTAATTCATAAATTTATAAAAATTTACTAAATTATTAAAATGTGTGAACCAACTATAAGGGAATCTTTATTATTTACCATTTTATAAAGTTTGAGTCAATTGGCAATTAGCCTATGTTTTGCCAACTTTTCCAATAAATAATAAATAAATAGTGTAAACAAACAATCTAATAAATAAATATAATTTATTATTTTTGTTGTAAATTCTCAAGAACAAAGACAATGCATAAATTGACTTTCATATATTTCGGTTTTATTAAATTCTAATAATCGCTTTTTAAAACAATATCATGGCCACTGGGTGAAAGTAGTTAAAATAAAAGTGATGTCAAGGGGAAAGCCGTCCTTTTGCAGGCATGAAGGTTCATGTTTGCCTACTGTGGCATCATCTACATATATATTTACTAATGATCTGAGAATGTTTCAAGGTAGATTGTTAATATAAAGCAGAAAGTTGGTAGGACTGAAGGGAGAGCCTGAATGCACATCTGCATTGATCTCATGTGCTTTAGAAGACTAGCCAATAAAAACGATCTTCATCAACCTACCTGAGAAGGAGGACTTGATACTTGTGAGTGGGAGCAAAATATTAACATGTATAAGGTAAAAAAGTAATTTATGACAAGATGGTTAATGCATTTTGTGAAAAAACAGAAAGTGTGACACACATTGTAGGTTTATATATAGACAAGTACAAATACATAGCAGAATTTTAATAGAGAGATATTAATCTGTAAAGAAAGAAAAAATTAAAATGGCTATTTCGGATGGTTGTAAAGTGAACTTGATACAGAGGAAGAGAGAAGAGGCAATTGAATAGAGATAGGACAAAACATCTCTTCTGACCGCAAGAAAATATAGAAAGAACAACGGATATTTGTACTTGAGAAATGTCATAAAAAAGACTACTTGAGAAGTAAAGAGGATTAGTGTAAGGGAGACAATCCAAATTTCCTGCCGACTGAAGTTTTATTACTGAAATGATTGTTTGGTGTATATGTTTTTGTTTTTTTGTTTAGCGGCATATCAACTCCTTATGGGTCATTTAATACCGAAATTTAATTTTCTTGAGAGCTTAGAATTTCTTTTTTACAAAAATGTACTACTAGTAATTTTTTTTTAACAAAAATGTATTGCTGATAATATATTTTTTTTCAAAAATGTATTCCTGGTATTTTTACTATAAAAATGTATTTTTATATTTTCATAGTGTTTTGACACCAGTTTGGGGGTTCACTATTTGCCCATAGCTGGGACCCTAACAGGTGCTACCACCCCAGATCAGGGTGGTCTTGAGAATAAAAGCAATTGAGTTGATTCCACGCTCCTCAAAAACTCCAATCTACTGATCAGAGGCCTTGTTTCCAGGTGTAGTTTATTGGCATACCCAGGAGGAGTGTATGTGTGTGTATGCATACATGTATACATATATATATATACATATATATATATATATATATATATATATATATATATATATATAAAAAATATATAGAAAATAGGAAAGAACTGGTTAGGTAAATAATCCAAAGTTCCTTAGTATTTTAGTTATTATTTTTAAAAAATAGTCCTCGATACAAAAGTAGAGCATAAATATAATTATTTATTTAAAAATATGATTCCAACTCACAACATAAGAGGTCTCATGTTTCAAAACAAGAGCCGAAAACTTCAATATAATTATTTGAATTAAATTGAATTAAAGTAAGCTCTGTTCCATCTTCAAGCGAAATTTTTTTGGGAATAACGTATTTCTGAAATTTACTTGTTTTAATAATTGAAATCAAAATTTCCATGATAACAGGGTAACAAAATTTCCATGGTAGTTTTTTGGCTCTTGTTTTGAAACATGAGACCTCTTATGTCGCGAGTTGGAATCATATTTTAAATAAATAATTATATATATATACATATATATATATATATATATATATATATATATATATATATATATATATATATATATAATTAGTGTATTGGGGCAGAAGATCATTATTTAAACATATATTCTTAAATATAACAGACAATGAATGTCTTTTACATTTGATCATGAGCCATTCATATGTTTGCTTTAATTTTGGGTGAAAATAAAGACAAAAATTTTTCAACATTTGGATATTTTTTAAGCTGTTTTTTGATCTAAGCTTTCAGCTCACATGAGCCATCTTCAGAGTGGTTATATGGATATTTTAACAAAGGTATTCACCATCAAAAATAATATTTTGCTATGTTGACATAGAAGATTTCTATGTGATGATAACAGTTGCAGAATTGCAGACACAGTTCATAAGTTCAAGATGCGAAATATTAACAACAGAACCATATGTCTAGATGCAATGTAATGTGTTGTGACTAGTTTGAAATGTAATTTTGCTGAGTGTGGGTTGCTTTGTTTTAATGTAGATAGCTTCCAGTATCTGGTGGGTTTTTTTACGATGAGTATAGTATAGCATTCTTATATGTCAACATAACAAAATATTATCTTCGATGGTGAATAACTTTGTTAAAATATCTGTATAACCACTCTGAAGATGTCTGAGGTGAGCTGAAAAAGTAGATCAAGAACCAGCTTAATAAAAAAATATCCAAATATTGGACAATTTTTGTATTTATTTTCACCTGAAATTAAGGCAAACATATGAATATTAGAACAGCTCATGATCCGACGTAATAGACATTCATTGTCTGTTATATTTAATTTGATAATATATGTTTAAATATATATATATATATATATATATATATATATATATATATATGAAACTATGTTTTCATATATATGTGTGTGTGTGTATATATATATATATATATATATATATATATATATATATATATATATATATAAACACAAACACAGGGTGCGATGGATAAATTGTCGTCTAATTTATGCATAAATGAAAATAACACTGACATTTTATTTTAACAGATATATTTACCAAAAGGCAGTGTAATGGTTAGCAAGCTTGTCTCACTAGAACAATTATGACTGCATAGTGAGTTCGATCCTCATTGGGTGCCCCCTACTTTCAGCCTTGTGCCCCATCTAAGCTACACTTGAAAAATCACTATATTTACCAAAATTACACAAAAATATCTTGACATACTAATAGTTTATTCAATAAAATAGCCATTGAATTCAAACACAGCCTCCAGACAACTTCAGAATCTCCTGCATCTCTTTTGGATGGTCTCCTTGTTTAAGTTAGTGAATGCTGCCATAATCCTTGCCTTCAGTTCATTTTGGTGTTACAAAGAGTTTTGTTAGTCTCTCGCTCAACTGTGCCCCAGACATAATAATCAAGGAGGTTGTGTTCTGAGGAGTTAGGTGGCCATATGTAAGGGTTGATGTGGCCACAGAAATTCTCTGACAGTCATAACTGGATTCTCCTGCTTGTGTGGCATGGTCAGAGTCCTGTTGCCAGACATAGAGTCTTTCAGTAGCCACCCTCTTGATCCAGGGAAGCACTACCTCCTCAAGGCACTTGATGTAGGCCTCCATGTTGAGTCTGAGGTGCTGTGGGAAGATAAATGGAGGCATAATGTTGCCATTACTAGTGATTGTTCCAAACACCTTTGTAATCACCATTAGACTCATCCAACTCTTTCCAAATTCTCTGCACTATCTTCAGATAGAGACCAAAACACTCTGAAATGATTGTGTTGGAGCGTCTGCCACAAATGCCAAGCAGTACAACATGTCATTTCCAAATCTTTGGCAGAGTGAATTACGTCATGGAGCTTTTTTTTCACAGACAGTAACCAACTGACCCTACTGGTGGACAGACAGTTGCATACTGGAGATTTGTGTGATGGACCATTGCGTACCAGACAGTTGTGTGCCTGGACATTTGCATTCCTTGACAAATGCATCCCTGGATAATTATGTACCTCTGATAGTTTTTTGTTGTTGCCATAATTTCTTTAATTACTTTAAAGAAGCAGAAAATTAGTTAGCATAAATAAAAAAGAGAGAAAAATTTCTTTTTTAAAGCAAGAGAAAATTAAGCTAGCAGTTTCAGTTCACTCCAGCAGAGTGCACCACAAACGTCTAATAGATTCTGGATTTTATGGATTATATTTTTATTTGGAACCCATGGCTAAGTTCCAAAAATCAAACACTGGAGGAAAAATAATTGTGGATAAGGAAAATTACAGCTATCACTATCATAAGAAAAAATTCTGATGAAACAAAAACATACTGGTGATGTGTAGAACGATCTTGCAGAGCAAGAATTCATACAGTAAACACTGTTAATCTATCATTGCAATTTAAACAAAAATAAACTTTTAATTCTTTTATTTTATTTTATTCCTTTTATTCCTTTTTTAAAAAATTATGAGTCCTACCAATGCTTTTTTCAAAATTTATGGTAATTGCCTTTAAAATCTTCTAAAAATTATCAGAGGTACACAATTATCCATGGACACATTTGTCTAGGGATGTAAGTGTCCAGGTGTGCAATTGTCCAAGACACAAATGTCCATTACACAACTGTCCTAGAACCATGTATGTGTGTGTGTGTGATACCATATGTGCCACAGAGAAAGGACAGGAAATCAACTGTGTGGGTCACTTCCTGGCAAGTTGAGGTCTGCCTTAATCAAATTCACACCATTAGCACTTTACTCTGATTTTCTTTCACCTCCAATAACTCTTGCAAAGCCAAAAGGTGATAGGGAATGGATGATGAGAACAAGTTTTGTTGAAACTGGAGGCTTCTAATTCTGAACCTGCACATTGGGGAGTGAATTTAGTCATCAATGTCATCATCATAAAAGAAGCGAAAGAAGAAATAAAATGTTTTGATATGAAATAAAGCCACTGTTGTTTATTTTATGATTACATACAGTCTTTCAGCAGCAGATGTAAAAATGATTAATTTTGTTTTTTATACAGTCTTTAAAAGATAAGAGAGACAGTGCAAATGTTCTAAAGAGTCACTAATTAATTTTGTTTTGTTGTTATACATAGTCTTTCATAGTAGCATCTGTATAAATCGTTATTTTTTATACTGTTTTTAAATGTTAATAGAGAAAGTACAAATTAATTTTGTTGTTACAGTCTTTTATAGATAGTAACAGCTGTATAAATAATAATCTTTACAACTGCTACTATCTATGAAAGATTGTATAACAAAATTTCTACTTTCTCTATTAACATTTAAATGCAGTATAAAAATAATTATTTTTCATATTAAAAAATACTAGAATGACTCATTTTGTGGTTTTATTGTTTTTGCAAAGATGATAATGTCTAAAAATTACTAATACTTCACTAATTTTTCTTTTATCTTATTTTTGTTGCTTCTTTTTGTAATTATCAGGTTGTTTTTACATTCTATAACTATTAAGAAACAAGAGTCAGAAATAATGTGTTAATATATATACATATATATATATATATTCTGATAAAATTTGACCTCATATTTCCTTTTCGGTTTGATAAGGAGAGTGACCTATAAATTAGGCTATAAAAATCAATCAGCAAATATCTTTCAAATTTAATCATAACTATATTCTTTATTATCTGTTTGTACACCATGCTATATGATTTGTTTACACTTTGAGAAAGAATAATCCAGTTCACCCAAAAGTGCAAATTCACACAAAACCAAAACATTTACTTGAAAACTTGAGTCATGTTCTTGTTGGGGTGTATAGGTTAAAGAAAAGGACTTAGATACAAGTGACAACAATAAAAATCTTATTATAAATGTGTTTGCTCTTTCCTTTGTTAGTTACTTAGTTCGTCTGTCCATTACCGTCTTCAGTACTGATCTGTATTTGGCATCTCACTGGCGGCGATTTTCAAAGAAACACCCTCACCCACTCTAGCAGTTAGAGGAGTGGCAATGGATGATGCTTATAACAGTCCATTTTTATCAATTTTTTTTTCATGTTTTGTATATATATTATCTTGTATTTCTTTTGTATATGTACATCTACAAAAAAAGCAAAACAAACTAAAAACAGCATAACATGATGAAAAAGGCTCCAAACTTAATAAAAACAAATTTTTATCATCAAAATATTTCTTATTATTAAGAAGAGGAAAGACCAAAATATTTTTTGATTATTTTATTAAATTTTTAATCCTTTCTAGCACATTTGAAATTTTGGTAAAATCTTGTTTTTTTTTTAAGTCAGCAACCCAGGTCATATTTACATTAGTTTTTTTGTGTCTATTTTTCAGTTGACAAAAACATTGATTTTGAAATTCTTGCAAAAATCAAATAATTGTTGGATTTTAATGAAACTTTCAGAACTTATTCAGACATGAATGAAATTATTTTTCTGTTCTTTGTTTTTCAGAAAATTGTAGTAAACATAACTTTTTTACATATATTACAAACCACTTAATTTCCTGAAATTTTGAAAAATTAAATTGGCCTCAGAAAATTTTTTATGGTGGCCTCTAAATGACATTATTGTTAAAAGGTCATGTTTTTTACTGGGAAAATCCACACAACTTCTTGGGACTGTAATTCTTTCATTTCATTTCTGTGTTTCATCATGTCTCAGTAGGCTTTGAAAATCGTCCCTTCAAATAAACCTTAGATATTGCAGAAAATTGGAGGTACCTACTTTTGTGCTCATAAACTGTATTCATCATTAACCGGCAACAAAACTGCATTCATCATGAACCGGCAACGTGAGAATGAGGCTCTATAGAGAGAGGATAAGGGAAAAGCAGAGGCAGAGGAAGGAAAATATGAATGAGGAACAGCGTGCAAAGTACCATGAGCGGCAGAGAAACTTATTTCAGCAAAGACTAGAGAACATGAATCAACATGACAGGATTATTTATCAGCAAAACCAAAAGGGAAGATATCAAGGAAGAGCTGAAAATAGGAATTCTGGTGAAATTGACGATTTAATGAGGCATCAGTTGCAGTGACAGTTTGGAGAAGACATGGGCCAGAACAGAACAGAACTTTTCTTAATGAAGATGAACAATTTAAAATAGGAGAAATGAACTGGAAGTTGTGGCCATGCATCAACATTCAATTGAGGCTTCCTTGATTAGCAGCTCACTATTTGACAGACTTGTCCTCATCCCCAAAATAAAGCTGACTCCAAGTGACTCTAACTTGCCATTCAACTTGGAGAGAACCCAAGTTTCCTGTCCTTTTGTCATATGCCATGACTATTAACAAGTCACAGGGACAAACATTTGAGAAGGTGGGATTGTTGTTACCTCAGCCAGTGTTCAGTCATGGAAAATTGTATGTGGCATACCCTAGAGCTCACAAACACTCAGATGTAGAAGTTAAGGTGAAGGAGACAGACAGACAAGGAAGGAGAAGAGAGTGAACTGTTATTAAGAACATTGTCTGTCAATACTGACTTGAAGGAGTGGAGTGTTTTCAGAAATTCTGGAGACCCTTGATTGTATTAGGTATGTTTCTGTTATGGTAGTTTACACATGCATGCATGGACACTCCCAGCTATAAATATGAGCAGGTACTGCCTTTTGGAGAGGGAAGTTTCCAACAGTCAGCTCTGACAGTCAGAGTGAACATTCTTGCTGTAACACTCTCGTTTGTATATGTTTGTATTACTGTTTTCTGTTAATATATTTGTTTAATTCAATTCCTCTTGTGTCTTTATTTCTAGCCCTAACAAGGCCACAACAGTTTCTTTGGTTTATATATATATATATAAAATGAATATCTTTCAAAAGAGGAAACTAATTATATGTGTCATGTATTATATACTTTTGTACATATGTATTATATACTTTTGTACATGTCTATTGTTTTCTGCCTTCATATTGAATGAAACTGGCATGGCTCTATGTTGGAAGTGGGGAGTACCAAGGACTGATTGGCATTGGCAATCTTTGCTCACATGATAGTCACTCCAAGTATCTCTATGTGTTGTTTATTTACCCAGCTTATGAGTATTGTGTGTTAAAAAATTATAGATTTAATAGCTAAACTTAATGTATTTGTAAATATACCTGTATAAATATACAAAATTTTACTATTTGCTGCCTAAATATCTCATTCTATTATATATGTAGAGATTTTAATTGCCCCCTTCTTCAATGCGTTATTTTCAGACATATATATATATGTAGAAAAAGTTTATTGCTTACTTAATATTCTATTAGTCGGTCTGTGGAAATTTCACAGGTCCCATTAGTATTTATTATCATTATAAAAGATAATACACACATTGTTCTCCCCTATAAAGAATGTGTAGTGTGACTTACCAGAGGGGTCTGTTGTTGACACAGATAACAGTTATCCGCTTCATCAGAACTGGTTCTGGAGTTGGTCATTTGGCCTAGGAACAGATCCCAGGTCCTTGTGAAAGAGTCCGTTTTCTGTCTCAGTCCCTGTTTCTCTGATCCTCAATAGCTGTCATGTGGTTTTTTGTGTAAGGAGAGACAACCTATTTTACCAACCAACATTCTTAAATAGCCTCGTCAAATTGAGACTTTCATATGGACCTCATGCATGGCACCAAACACATTTAGAAATATAAAAACTTTCAGCTGTATACAATCACTTTCTCAGATCAATGGTTAAAAATGACTCTGAGCAAGTTCTTCAAACCTTGTGTAACTGGCCCTATAGAATCACAAAGAACTGTACCAAATAATAGAAAATGCATCACTTGAGGACTTCCAACAGCAGCAACAACTAAAATGGATATCACCTGTAACTCGATGAGAAAATAATGACATGATCAAGATGTCGACATTCCACACTACTTCAAACAAAAGATTAAGAAGGAACCCTCTGCACTCAATATTGGAAAGAGTGATAATAGCTACTTAACCTGAGAAACCTATTTTTCTGAAAAATTGTTTTAGGAGAAAAATCTTATAAATTTCAACCAAAACTAGTACTGACTGCTCAGTCAATGAATGCCAAATGTTTCCTTATAAGGAAACAACTAATATTATCATTGCCATTACCAAATTGTTTGCATACAGATAGAGAATAAATTGAGTGGGTGCACAAAAACAGAAAGTAACATAAAACATAGCTGTGTCTTCACACTAGATATTTTAACCTATGAATTGAGGCAGTTCTAAGAGAACTAGGTCTCCTACCAGGATTTATTATTGGTAGGTATAATCTTATAAGATATACAGATGATACTGTGTTGATGATAGATGCAGAAAGAAAAATACAAGAACTCCTAGACAAAATAATAAGTAAAGTGTGAAGAAAGGACTATCAATTGTAAGAAGATAGAATGTATCATTGTGGGCAAGAGGGATAGTTCGAGATATGAGCTGCTAATGAGAGATGAGAAAATCAAACATGTACAGAAATTTAAATATGGGAAAAGTGTTAACAAAAAAATCTGAAGGCATACAATAAGTTAAGTAATGTCAAACTTAGTCATTACCTAGATGGGTGACAGCTAAGGAATATAAGGTGCTGTAAGCTTGGATGTGCAGGTGATGTAATGGATAATTGTTAAGAGCTGAGTACCAATTCTTGTTAGATTTGTTATTTTCACTTATGAGCAAATACCCTTGGAAAATCTATGAATCCATCTTCTCTCTCCATTTCTATCATTTAATTTGTAAGACTTATATCACTAAATAATTATTAACTCAAAAAAATTCTTACAATCTAAAAATAAATTCTGGGTTTAAATAACCAGTAATGGGTTGATAAGCTGTAAAAAATGAATTAATCAATCATGATAAGGAAACTGACTTTGTGATGTCAGTCATTATTTCTTCCTTTTCTTTAATAATTTAACCCCAAGTAAGGCAATAATGCCATTAAGATACAAGGGGTTACTGGGGACAAAAGAGAATGAGATTTAGGATTGGGTTTCCAGTTCTTTCTAAAGTATTATTCAACTCTATACTTTTAACATCTCTTGACTCAGCTCTGAAATGTTATTTACGTGTTGTTTTTTATCTCCTCAATAGGAGTAGATAGGTTCACCTATCATCCAGTTCACAATCCTTCCCTGTCTTTTGAACAGGAGTAGAGGTTTATCCTTTGTTTTTTGTTTAGGATTGGATTTCCAGTTCTTTCTCAAGTCAATTTCGATGCTGTACTTCTAACATCTTCTCCTGAATTCTGAAATTTTATTTACTAATTATTTTTTTCCTTGTCAATAAGAGTAGACAAGTTCACTTATTGCCTGGTTCACTCTCCTCCCAGGTCTTTTGAAGAGAAGTAGAGTTTTATGCCTGGTACCCTGTTTAGGATTGAGTTTCTGGTTCTTTCTAGTCTTTTCATTCTCTTTCACTCCCAGTAGGCTCTTGCTTTGTAGTGGCATTGTCACCTTGCTTGGGGTGAATTAATTAAAAAAATGACTTTACTGAGCAGAAAAGAAAAAGGACTCAGGAAGAAAGAAGATGGCGACTGAGGTTGCATTTATATTTTTGAAGAATGTAAGGGGCAGGGAAGCAAGAAACTGGAAGAGAGTTCCATAAGTAAGAAAAGAAAACCATTAGAATAGACCTTATGGCTATATCTAGCTATTTCAACGGTAAAGCAATGAGACCTAGTAGTACACTTAAATTCATGTGGTTGATTTGCCAATCAGACTAATGTTATTGTCACAATATTTTAGGTTCTCATTGTGTCTTCCCATTGTTACCTCCCTTTTAAGGTGTCTGCCAATCTAGATAATCTTCAGGGAATTTTGAACTGTGAGTCTAAAGTAGTTTTCACAGTGGAGGCTTGTATTTCACTAAGTCGTCCTAAATTAGGTTCGACGTACAAAACGTTAGGAACTTGAAATAAGAGTTAATGACGCAGCAATCTAGTGGTGATGGTTGATACTTCAATGTCCGACACCGACTGACTCGCTCAACACCACTGAGCCCAACTGGCGACTGCTACTACTACTACTACTTATTATGTGTGGGAGAGTCTATTAATAATAGAATAGGTACATTCAGGTATGACAGAGTCCATCCTTCAAATCTACAAATCAACCATTCATCCTTACATGGAATACTGCTACCATACATGGTCTGTTGCTCCTGCCGTTCATCTTGATGTACTTGACAAAATCCAGAGATGGATATGCAATGTGATTGGTCCTGATCTGGTATCCTGCCTGCAGTCGCTATCTCACAGACGTGCTGTGGCTTCCCTCTGTCTTTTCTACAAGTATTTTCATGGCAACTGCTGCAACCAGCTACTTATAGTGGTTCCCAAACTGCAATTATTTAATCGTACTCCTAGGTTGGCATCTCGGTCCCACTCTTTCACTGTTGAAACAGCTAAATATAGCCATCTCTTCTACTCCAACAGCTTCTTATCTCGCACCTCCCGTCAGTGGAACTCCCTTCCTATCACTTGCTTCCCTGATAGCTATAATCTTCAAATATTTAAATGTAATGTCAATCGACATCTTCTAATGCCTTGACCTTCATCCCTGTCCTTCTCTTTATCCTTTTCCCAAATGCTCTTTACTCTTTACTCTCACTCTCTGTAACCCTTTGTAACCCTAGTGGCACTCCCGCCTTGCTTGAGGGGATTTGCTTAAAAATAAAAAACTCTTTAACTAGACTGACAGACACCTGAAGAAGGGTAGAGGGCACAACAGCTGAAATGTTGTTATATTAAGAAGATTGAGACAATAGTTTGAATGTTTAATAACGTAAAGTGGAAACAGGGCAAGCAATAACTGAGCAGTACTAAAAATAAAAACTAGACGAGATATCCCTAGATATGTGCAGTAGAACAAGAACAGTCTACACCTGATGAAAGCCACAGAATACAACAGCAGAAATGTTGTGATAATAACAACAAAGATTAGAACTGTCTGTTAAGAACTCACAATTACCATATCACCAAACTCATGAACCAATGCTTTAATTCACTAGTCCTGTGAATTTGGTGACATAGTAATTGTGAGTTCAATCCCTGTCCCAGACAGTGTGTACTTCATGGAAAAATGGCAAGCAATAACTGAACAGTACTAAAAATAAAATCTAGATGAGATATCCTTAGACATGGGAAATGGAGCAAAAACAGTATACCCCTGTAGATAAAAATAAAGGGTTTAGTTTGGAATTTCTTGTAGGGAATTCTAATGAGGGTTTGAGAGCACAACAGCAAAAACATAATAACAAAAACAAAGATGAGGTCAATAGTCTGAATGTAAATAGTGTAAATAATGACAACTCCTCATCCCAGCAATTCAGACATAAGTAATGAATATAATGATAACCCCTTATCCCATAAATTCAGAGAGAAACTATAAAAACAATCAGCAAATGTCATTCAACTTTAACCATAGAGCAATATTTTTCATTACTGAACTGTATACTATGCCATATTGTTTGTTTACATCTAGTAGTAGTAGTAGACATAATAGTTTTAAGTTGTTTGGATTTCTTTGATAAAATGGTGTTATTATTAATTTTTGACTAGTGTTTCTTATAATTTTTTTTATTGAACATGAATTTAAGCATGCTACTAGATTAACATCCTGGTCCCACCCATTTACTGTTGAAATAACTAAATGCAACCACCATTTCTACTCCAACAGTTTCTTTTCTTGCACTTCTCACCTGTGGAACTCCCTTTCATTTACTTACTTGCCTGATAACTACAATCTTCAAAAATTCAAATGCAATGTCAATCGCCATCTTATGACTTCTTGAATCTTGTTCATCTTTTGTCCTTTCCTCAATCCTCCCTATACTAAATTTACTCTCTCACTTTCACTCCCTGTAAGCCCCTGCATACTCGTGGCATTTACACCTTGCTTGGAGTGAAATGATTAAAAAGAAAAAAGGACTGAGGTAATTTTTACAGTCTGTAACTGTTAATGCCATGGATAAGACAGAAGAAAATAAAATGAAAGGAAACCCAGACAAAAATTAATCATGGAAATGAATCTCCTTAACAACTGGACAACTTAAGTCTGTAGAGAGTTTTAAATAAAGCATATTTGCAATATGAGGAAATGTGAAAACATTCACTCATTCGGGCTCTTTTAATTTGCTCAGTGAAAATGGTAAAATGCATTCACTCAAATACTTAGCTTCAGTTTTATTAAGAGGATTTCTAAATTTAATCCATTTATCAATAAATGCTTTATTCTCAGTCAGCTGAAAGCTAATTTAGAAGAAAAAAATAAGTCCATGCACTTATCAAATGTTGTTCATTGAATATTTATTTTTATCAAGGAATATTTTATGTCTCTATTTCAGATGAGGAATTTCAGAATTATATATATATATATATATATATATATATATATATATATATATATATATGTGTGTGTGTGTGTGTCTGTGTGTGTGTCTTAACAAGAATTTATATTGCACATTTATAAGTCTACCAATCATCCATGCATTGAATATTGCTGCCACGTCTGGTTTGGTACTTCTGCTGTATATCTAGAGATTCTACATACAAATCAAAGAAGAATCTGCAATGTTATTGGTCATGAGCTGATGTCTTGGCTTCAGGCAATTTTCCATTGCTGTAATGTAGCTTTTTCTATAAATATTTTCATGGTAATTGTTCTGATGTACTTTCCTTTATGCTACCTAGACTTTATGAATTTAAGCGCGGTACTAGATTGGCAACAAGGTCTCATAATTTTACAGTTAAATTGGCTTGATGTAAATATAAGTTCAATGCTAACTGTTTCTTCTATTGCACTTCTCACTTTTGGAACTCTTTTCCAGCTTCTGGCTTTCCAGTCAATTTTGATCTTCAAAAATTTAAATGCAATGTCAATCGTTATCTTCTGTCTTCTTAATTTCTGTCCTTTTATTTTTCTTACTCCTTAATACTGATTTTTTTCTCACATTCTCTCATACTCACTAGCCCCTTGTGTCTATTAACATAGAACTTACAGTTACATCTAGCCATTCCAATTGTAAAATGATGAGACCTTGCGCTTATATTCATAAAGTCTACTTACCAAAAAGGAAAGTTCATGAGAACAATTAACATGAAAGTATGTATAGAAGAGATACAAGGAAGCTATGTTACGGCAATGGAAAGTGACTGAAGCCGAGATGCCAAGTCAGGATCAATAACATTGCAGATTTTTTCTTTGTACTCTATCAAGAATCTCTAAATACTATTATAAAATACTAATAATATTAATATAATAATGTAACATTATTAACTGTTAATATTAACAAATATTAATAATTAATATTACCTATTCCTAAACAAATTAAATGCTTATAGACTCAAATATAATATTAAAAAGAAGGAAATAAGCACTTCCTTTCTAAAAAAAAACAAAACAAAGTCATTAGAATTTGGTGGTCTTTAGTGCGTGAATGCAGATGTGCAGATGTTGTAACAGTAATTAACACAGAAAGTGAAATTGGTGTGCCAAGTTCAGATTCTAGTCAATTCTGTTTCATTCCCTTTGCACTAATGCCCTTTGAAAAGGTATGAATCCAGCTTTCTCCTGCTAAGGGTTAAATAAGAAAGCAAACTAGACTCTTTGCATTGGGTGGCAACCAGCCTAGAAAAAGAAAAACTCAAAAATGATATGTCCCGGAAAGGGATATATTTGTTCAAAGTAGCAAAGTGGTTTTGGACTACTGTAACTGAGTAGGACAATCTAGCAGGTAACCATAATGGACTGGTCCTTGTCGTAGTGGTAGGCAATAGGCATAGGCAATAGGCAAAGACAATAGGCGTAGCCAGTAGACGTCCTCCCTGTACCTCTACATCAGTCTGTATTTATGGCTGACACCAGCCAATCATATTACTGTGAGGGAAAACCCAAGTGCATGCATATTCATTACATCAAAAACCAATCTGAAGAGGGGCAGGTTCCCTCTGGATATCTTGCCCAAGACACAGCAGTAGCACACACTGTGTGTACGCTAGTTGGTTAGTGTGATTGGACAATATATATACATACACATTCAGAATGAGACAAAATTTGAGATGAAATGGCAACAATAAATTTAGATATACCATAATACTGATTAAGATTAAAATATATATGAATACTATTATATATCCCATAACATAGATTATCATAAAAATATATGAATACTATTATATATCCCATAACATAGATTATCATAAAAATATATGAATACTATTATATATCCCATAACATAGATTATCTTAAAAATATATGAATACTATTATATATGCCATAACATTGATTATCATAAAATATATGAATACTATTATATATCCCATAACATAGATTATCATAAAAATATATGAATACTATCATATATGCCATAACAGAGATTATCATAAAATATATGAATATAGATTACATATCCCATAACATAGATTATCATAAAATATATGAATACTATTAGATATGCCATAACATTGATTATTATAAAATATATGAATACTATATATTATCATATATATCCTATATCATAAATATCATAATAGATTATCATAAATTATAAATAATATATCCCATATTATATATCCCATAACATTATCATTAAATATATGAATACTATTTTCATCCCATAACATTGATTATCATAAAAATACATGAATACTATTAGATATGCCATAACATTGATTATCATAAAATATATGAATACTATTATATATCCCATAACATAGATTATCATAAAAATATATGAATACTATCATATATGCCATAACATAGATTATCATAAAAATATATGAATACTATTACATATCCCATAACATAGATTATCATAAAAATACATGAATACTATTATGGTAGCAGAACTAGATGTACACATCACTGTATCTGATTTTGCTTCTTTTGGGGTGTTCCATAAATTGTACATTGCTTTAATCTTTGCTAATTGCAACAAATTTTTATACTGCTTCAGAGAATATCAACAAACATACCCAGTATTAAAACCATAAACATATAAATAAATGTGGATTTATATAGATATACATATTAATTTCCAGTGATTTCTTTCCAAATCATTTCCTTTGTTGCTCAGGTAATTTTATCTAAAAATCTATATTTATTCCTGTACAATTCATGCTTTAACCTCGATCCACTTGTATCAATCAATTTGTCCTGGAGATATTTTCATTAGTCATATTTCTCTCACACACTCTACTCTCTCTCTCTCTCTCTCTCTCTCTCTCTCTTACTCTTTCTGTATTATTCTCTCAGTTTGTCTCTCTTTCTCTACCTCTATTCTCAATCTGTCTATATATCTATCTCATTCTATTCTAATCTCTCTATCTCATTCTATTCTGATGTATCTATCTATATCTCATTTTACTCTGATATATCTATCTATTTATCTGTCTCATTCTATTCTGATCTATCTATCTATCTATCTATCTATCTCATTCTATTCTGACCTGTCTATCTCATTCTATTCTAATCTATCTATCTATCTATCTATCTATCTATCTATCTATCTATCTATCTATCTATCTATCTGTTCTTATCTATCTATCTTGAACTCTTCATTTATTCTGTTCATATCTATCAGTCTGTTTTTTCCAAGTATTATGATTTTTGGAAGCTAGTAATGAATTGTTTTTGACATTAGATGGAAGCCTTTTGTGCCAGTGAATCTATTTATTTCCAAGAGATACAGCAACCAAACACTTTTGGTTACTTGAACCAATTCTTGTCTTTCATTATATCTTAATCACAATGACTTTGACTTGACTCACCAAATGGAGACTGATATCATCACTTAACTGCTGACCATTTATATGTCATAACATTCAATGTCACAGAAGTGGTAGGAGATGACATCTGCGTGTTAATGACAATGCTCCACTTACAACTATCCAACACTATTCAATCTTATTTTGTTCATATCTATCTATCTATCTATCTATCTATCTCTATCTATCTAAATATATATATATATATATATATATATATATATATATATATATATATATATATATATATATATATATATATATGTCTTCATTCTGTGCCTATCTCATTCTATCTATCAAAACCTCTTTATCTCTCTCTCTCTCTCTATATATATATATATATATATATATATATATATATATATATATATATATATATATACTGTTTGTTCACCTCTATTTATTACTCTCTGTTCATATCAATCACTGTTTGCTCATATCTATCTATCTATCTACCTATCTATCTATCTATCTCATTCTATTCTGATCTATCTCAGTTATGAGCAAACAGTGATTTTTTGAATGATATGTCTAATTTCATAAGGAATATAACACATTTTTGCATATCAAATAAATGCATTAGAAACAAATCACATGCAACAGTTTGTATTAATCACACTGACATCAGTGACAATATTTTACTAAGACTTCAGTTTCTTAATTATTGAAAAAATATAATTATTGAAAAGATAATTATTGAAAAAATAATCAACTTTTCCATATTTCTAAAGTAAATGTTTACACATATGATCTTTTGTAGTAAAAATGGCTTAAGTACCTTCAATAAAAAATTACCTTGAATCTACACTATAAAATCTGCACTAATCTGCATTACTAAAATATTAGTGCAGCCCACTTTATGATGAGCCATATCTCATGCAGTCAACAGGTCAGAAAAGGTGACCCATGCCTGACCCATGCCTCTTGCTGTCTATTCATATTTATTGACTCCAATGTCTTTCCCAAGAATATATGACAATTAATAGATAATGAAAAAAACAAATTTGTGGAGAGCCATTGTCCACTACATACTGAAAAGACATTACATTAAAAAAGATCTATCTATCTATCTATCTATCTATCTATCTATCTATCTATCTATCTATCTAAGTTGGTTCCTATGTATTTATTTCTTATATTTCAGTCATTTTCCCACTATCATAACATAGCTGCTCTATGCCTTTTCTATAAATACTTTCATGGTAATTATTCTAATGAACTTTCCTCTATGGGGTTTCATTTTTTAATGTTGTTACTTTTATTCCCCACCCACCATAGACAAATTTTAGATATGGGAACTAGTTAAGACTTCATAGAGACTTGAGGTATTATGGTGACTGTACTAAGGATAGTAAGTAAGAATCTGTTGTTTGGGTGTAAAGAATACTGTGGTATGTTTGGGTCAGTGATCGTGGCTAGCTAAGTTTAAGATAAGACAGATTAAAGATCAGACTTCCCCCATCCTCCTTTTTGGCCTTGTACCACATTTTGAATTATCAAAATAAATATTACTTTCCTCTATGGCACCTAAACTTTATGAATTTAAGCACTGTATTAGATTGGCAGCATGATTGCATTATTTTACAGTTGAAATGGCTAGATATAACTGTAAGATTCTATGCCAACAATTTCTTTTCTCACACTTCTCGCTTGTGGAACTCTCTTCTGGCTTCTTGCTTTCCAGTCAAGTTTGATATTCAAAACTTTAATTGCAATGTTAATCGTTATCTTCTGTCTTCTTAATTCTTGTTCTTTTATTGTTCTCTCTCCTTAATAGAGTTTTTTTTTTCTTATATTCTTTTACATTCAGTAACATTTTATGTCTTAGTAACTTTTTTGTTTTGCAAAATATTCTGGGCCTATAACACACATTAAAATAGTCATCCAGTTATTACAACACATCCAATGCTTGAGCTTGTAAAACAGGCATCCAAATGGTCTGCAAATATAGCATCCATTTTTATAAGTACCTGCTACTACTAAGTGTTTTTTTAACCTACTTATAAGTCACTAGTTGTAGGCTGAGAACTTATGCATTTGTGAAATCTAAAGTATTTGGATTAACTTTTTCCTGTTGTCTACCCTTGCTTTAATTGTTGCACTATTACCATTATTATTATTACCATTTATTACCATTATTTGCAGTAGGAGAATCCATGAAAATTCCCCATGTTTCCTATTTGAATTTTACCATGAATCATAATTCTTAAGTTAATGACTGAAGAAGTTCCTTGCGAGTTCCACAACTACAAAATGCTTGCAGAAAGTCTTTTACTGCATTATTAAATATTTGAGCTTAACAATTTTAAAGAACATCTCTCTATATTTTTGAAGTGATATATTGTAACTATTTACACTATTGACATTGTTTGGAGTGTGGTCCTCAGCTTTATTGCCATATTCATGGTGTTTCAGCTATTATTGACTCTGGCCTTATTCAGGTGAACTAAATAAAGGGTTTGGTTTGAAATTTCAAGAAATATTATCTGAAGAAAGCCAGAGCATACAATGGCTGAATCATCATGAATATGGCAATAACGATGAGGACCACAATCCAAACAAAGTAAATAATTTTAATGAAATATTGCAATGACAATCATAAATATGGATACAGGTCATTATTTAAAGTAGTGAGAGGGTATAAATGAAAAAATTCAAAACTGATAAGGTTTTCCATTTCCCTGAAGCAGACATTAAAATGCATGAGAGTATTATTGCCTCCTCTTTCTTCCCTTTATTTCCATCCTCCTTACTTTCTTTCTTCCTTTCTAAAGGTGTTCCAATAACTTAGACCGATTTTAAATGTGAATTAAGTTTAAGCATCTAATGATTTTTTTTCTTTTTCTTTCAGATTTAACTTTAGCAATTTCAACCATGGAAAGATTAACAATCAAACAATGTGTTAACGTTTCAAGAGTGCAATTGGAAAAATTGTTCATAAATTCAAACAAACTGGGTCAGTGGCAGTTGTGAAAACACCATTGTGTGCTTGTTTATGCCGTTCAGCTGAAAACATTGCTGCAGTGCACGAGAATGTGGCTGAGAATCCAGACCCCCCTCTATTGGTCATTGTATGTAGGAATTGGACCTCTTCACAACAACATTACATTGTTTCCAATTGTACTCTCGGTTGGTTGATTATGTTGACCAAAAAATCACAAAGTTCGCAAAATGCATTTTTGTTTGAATGTCCATTTTCGTATTAGGCTTCGATAACTTTAACACGTTGTTTGATTGTTAATCTTTCCATAGTTGAAATTGCCAAAGACTTAAGTTGTTAAATCTGAAAGAAAAAAAAAATTTCATTAGATGCTTAAACTTAATGTTATTGGAACACCCATTATTATGTATGTTCAATTTTTTTTACTAAAATCAAACAGTGTCTCTGATATATCTTTTATCTTTCTTTGCAATTAAAATGGAATGGTCCTTTATTTAACTGAGGTAATGGCAAGGCATAAAGCAAATGTTAACTTACTAACAGAGAACCAAGTAGAATTATAATATGATCGTATGATATTATCCTTTCTGTTTTATATATGTATATGATGCCTTCATTTTATCTACCAGTATCAAATCTACTCAATAATTAGTTGGAAAAAAATAGTAAATATTATGAAAAATAATTAACATTAATAATAATAATGATAATAATAATAATAATAATAATAAAGTTACTCTTTCATGCAACTGTAGGAATAAAGTAAAATAAATATTTAATCAATAATATTATACACAAAGCTACAGTAAAAACATTATTAACACAGAAGAAAAATTATATAGGAGCAACAGAAAAACTAAAAGAAAGGCATTATAATCATAAAGTGTCTTTCGAAAATAAAAGATATGCTAATAACACAAGGCTTTCAAAATGCATATTGGAACAAAAATGGCAAATATCTCCACTGGCACATACTTGTTGGGCAGATATCAGTAAAATGCCAATTATGCTTGAAGAAAAACTCCAAATATTCATTGTAAAAAAAAAAAAAAAAGGATAAACTGTTAAATAAAAGAAAATAATTCCTAAAACAGATTTTGATATGTAAACTAACAACTATTATGTTATATAAAATCAAGATTAGAAATTAAATAATAAAATATAATCCAATCATTTTATTTTATTTTTTATTTTATCCAATAATATAAACTTGAATGATTCTTACATGAAGCAAACCAGGATTTTACAATAATTTAAATATAACAAAAATCCTTAACCTATATTTAGAGAAGGCAATCACAGGGCCGGCACGTACTACCCATCAATAACCCGACCGGAAGGGGCAAGCCTGATTGGGGGCTCCGGGTAGTGCTTTGTGACCTCGCTATCTTATCAACATTTGCTTTATTCTACCTATATTTACATATATTACGAATTAAACTAAGCCCAATTATTAAAGAATGAAAAATTTTCGAGGATTTTCACGTCACTCTGGAGGGGAGGGGTCGACCAAATCCGTGAATTTATTTTACTCATTGTAAGTTCCGAAAGAACACTATATAAAATCCTCTATTTTTTAACCATGTGTTAAATTTTTCATTTTTTCAAGTTGATGTTAACCATTGCCGCAAAACGTTGTTGATTTATTTAAGACTAGCTTAAAAGCGGCCATATCAGGTGGCATTTAAGCTAGTTCATACAGAGGGCCTTTTGATTGGGCCTTTGGCTTGTTCAGGAGTTTGAGAGTCCCAAAGTCTTTGCATATTCTCAGCATTGGAAGCTCTCCTGACTGCCGTTTGATCTGGGTTTTCATTTGCATGGGATTTTCTTTTTCCTTGCTGCAACCTTGATTCATTTGATTGCAATCTGGGCCTCTGTTGGCGGAGATTTCTTTTTGCGAGACATACTGTTGCCATATGCGATAGGCAACAATAAACAACAGAAGAACTCAAAATTGATCGCTGCATTTAAGTATTATTCATTGCATTATGCACTTTACTAAATCTCAATTTTCATAAGGTAGTATTCATATAAAATACAAATTTTTATTGTAACATAATGATGTACAATAATTTCAACTGGAAAAATCGAAAATGAATACAATGTATCTAAATACAAATTAGAGACATGTCATAGATCATTCCATCTACAGTGTAACCCGGATATAAGAGAGTTGTCGGGACCGGAGAAGTCTCTTATATCCGGGTTTCTCTTATATCCGGGTTTGGTCTATTTTATATACATTAACACAGGCTCTAATTTAGGACCAGAGAAAATCTCTCTTATATCCGGGTTTCTCTTATATCCGGGTCTCTTATATCCGGATCTCTTATATCCGGGTTACAATGTATAATAAATGCAAATGTCAGTTATCACTATGTCACACCTTTTAAACTTTACTCCTAGAGGCCGTAGCCTAACATATCATATCATTTTGGAATCAGGTCGACTCCATGAGCAAATTAAAAACATTCTTGGTCGGATTCAGAACCGCAATCCTGAAATTTGGGACTCCCAAGTTTTTATTACAACGATTGTTTTCGGATTCCGCCATCTTGAATTCTTGGCATCTATTGATAAAAAACAATTGAAGGGACGCAACTCTCTAACTTGCAATCGAATGTGTCACCTGAAATTTTGGATTCTTAAATTTTCATTACTGCGATTGTTTCAAGCGATTTTTTTACGAGATTTTTTGCGACGAATTTTTTTGTAGGGCAACAATTTTTATAACTTGGAAATAAATTTGGGAATAATTGAAATTAATTGCGAAATCCAGCGAAAGTCACCCATGAAATAGAAAATACAGTGTAACCCGGATATAAGAGACCCGGATATAAGAGAAACCCGGATATAAGAGAGATTTTCTCTGGTCCCAAATTAGATCCTGTGTTAATGTATATAAAATAGACCAAACCCGGATATAAGAGAAACCCGGATATAAGAGACTTCTCCGGTCCCGACAACTCTCTTATATCCGGGTTACACTGTAGATGGAATGATCTATGACATGTCTCTAATTTGTATTTAGATACATTGTATTCATTTTCGATTTTTCCAGTTGAAATTATTGTACATCATTATGTTACAATAAAAATTTGTATTTTATATGAATACTACCTTATGAAAATTGAGATTTAGTAAAGTGAGAGGGCGTATCATAGATTGGTGGGGCACACGAGACCCTTACACCGGTCTTAGTCAAATATATCTAATAAACTTTAAATAACAAAAACCTTTCAGAAGATTTACAATTTATTTAGAGTCTTTTACACACCCTTATCTAAGACGGGATGAATTCGATAAACATATCACTGAAATTAAAAGCCGTATTATATTTAATCATGTTGGCCTATGGTGTTAGTGGTAAATGCTGGTACTACGGCAGTAGAAGTTGACTCATATCTTTATGCTTTGTTAAAGATACCAGCTGAACGGCTATATGGTGAAATAGTGTGTGTCATGAAATGTGCATACGAATGTATGTCATGGGGGGAAAAAACCCTTCACCAATTGACATTGATTGAAGATTGCTGAACCTGTACAGAGACCAATCAATGGATGTGAACACAGTTATGCAGTGCGTTTTAGCAGAGTTGGCAGCGATGTGCATAACAATCGGCATTCTGGAGGGCCTTACACGGTCTCTAGTTCATTACTGGCTAAAATGGTGATGATTACAGAACAAATAGCCTTTTGGAGCCGGAAAATAGCTCTATAAAACGGTATTTATTTTTGTATGTATCCTGTATTTGTAGTTTTCGTGGAAATAAATAGGCACCATTATTTTCGGAGCACTCCTACTACGCCCGCTCGCCCGGATGTTTGTATTAAACACGCCTCTCCAACCCTGGGCGAAATTTCATACTTGCGCAATCGTTGTTGGCTGCGGCAAGCGGCGTTGTCATCGCCCATAGATAGAAAACTGCACTGTTGTCATGACTCGACATCGTCCATCCCGACAAATGCGTAGCGCATTCACCATCACCGCCATCGTCAACGCTTGCTCGGTGCGCGGTCAACGGAAGCAACACTGCGGTTGGATTTATAGGTGACATAGCAGTTATTGGCTGCAGATTATGAAATCAGCAGGTCGGGTTCCAATTCCAGCCGAGGGAGTTGTGCTCACTTCACGCTAATGACCTTTCTTCTCTCTCCCTCCATTCCACTCCAGTTTAAATCGCAGGCCAGATTGGAGGTGGGTAGTTAGTCTAGAAGTCTAACCCTGAATTCAAGCTCCCTGCCAACAAGTTATGGACTAACCTGGCAGTGTAAAAACCATTATTCCCCAAGTTTAACAGACTTAAGTAGGATTTTAGGTCATGTAGTTAGCTTCTGTATATTGTTTAAAATTTGCCATATTTATAGGGGAAGAGTGGTCCGATATCAGAGACAGAGCGTTTATAGTTATAGACAGTGTGGATATAGAAACTAACACGGTATAGTGACTGTCATTTACACACTTCAATCAATCTTCTGAACATGTCACTATGCAATGGTGATTTATCTGTTCTCTCTTTCTCTCGCTATATAATAAATGCGAATGTCAGTGTGTCACACTTTTTCAAATTTAACGGACACAACTCTCTAATTTTCAATTTTTTTTTCAAGCAAGGTGGGAATCCACTAGCACGCAAGGGGTTACAGAGAGTTGGAGCGAGAGCAAATAGGAATGATAGAGGAAAGGATTAAGAGAAGGATAGTGGATAGATCAAGACATCTGGAGACGTCGATTGATATTACATTTGAATAGTTGGATATTATAGCTATCAGGGAAACAGGAAGAGGGGAAAGAGTTCCAAAGGCGCGAAGTGCGAGACATGAAGCTATTGGAGTAGAAGAGGCGGCTACATTTAACAGTTTCGACAGTGAAAGGGTGTGAGCGATATGCCAGCCTAGTAGAACGCTTAAATTCATGAAACAGTTACCATGAAATTATAGCATTCCAAAATAAAATTGTCCGTGTTTTCAACTTTAGTCCTAGAGGCCGTAGCCCAACATATCATGCCATTTTGGAATCAGGCCGACTCCGTGAGCAAATTAAAGACATTCCGGGTCGGATCCAGACCCGCAAATCCTGAAATTTTGGATTTCCAAGTTTTCATTACTGCGATTGTTTCAGCGAATTTCTTAAGTGTTTTTTTTGCGATAATTTTTTGTACAATAACAATTTTTATAATTGGAAATAAATTTGGTTATAATCGAAATTAATTGCGAATCACAGCGAAAGTCACTCATAAAATAATTGTTTTACGAAAAGTAAGGACTTACGTATACCAAATTGTCTTTCAGTTAAGTGGCGACAGGAAGAATTATCGTTGAACTTTTAAAAGGTAAGCTTAAATATTAATGCAATACTTAAATGCAGCAATCAATTTTGAGTTCTGTAGTTTATTGTTGCCTATCGCATCTACTCCTCCCTACTTACTATGATGAAGAACCAATCAAGAGCTCTCTGCAGGAGCTAGCTTAAATGCCGCCCGATAGGGTGGCTTTTAAGCTTTTGTGTGTGTGTGTGTGTGTGTGTGTGTGTGTGTGTGTGTGTGTGTGTGTGTGTGTGTCCAAACTAACTGTATTAAATTCAATCGACAAGGACTGGTTGTATTGCTTTTCCTTCGTTTTTCCAATTTTCAAAGGGGCTGTTGCACATATGGATCAAAATTGTGAATGAACTAATCAAAGTTCTGATCTCAAAAACACTGTGAGTCACATTTCAACCCTGACCACAAGAAAATTAAAGATGCCCGTACAAAAAGAAATATAACAATGTACCTCCATTTATTACATAGTCCAAACATAAACAATGATGCACCTAGTGATGAAAAAATTAAGAAAACTGTTAAAAAACTAAGGAATAATATAGCATCACGTGATATTGAAGCTAAAATTTTGAAAATAGCTTACTTTCTCTCTAAATTCAATGAAGGTTTTTAAATTTTATGAAGGAAGCCTGAAATCAGAAGCAAAATGGGGTTTATCACGCATTAAACCCGTTCAAAAATATATAAACTGTTAGCTGTATAAAACTGCTTTCTAAAATCAATGGTTCAAAATGGCTTTGAGCGAGTGAAGTGTGTGGATCTTGGTGAAGACTCTCCTTCTTCGAACATTGTCGATTGACGCTACAGAATCAAAAACATAGAACCGTATTAAATAACAAAAAACACATTACCTGAGGACTTTCAACAGTAGCAACGACTATAATGGATAGTACATGTAACTCGAAGAGAAAATAATGACATGATCATGATGCTGATGTCCCACACTATTTCAAATAAAAGGTTAGGATGAAAAACAAACAAACATCAGTACTGGGAAGATCGACAACAACTACTGTAACCTATTTTACTGAAAAATTGTTTCAAAAGAAAGATTTTATTAATCTAAACCGACAGCAAAACTGGCTGCTGCTCGGTCAATGTTTATAATGTTTTTTGTTTCCTTATAAGGAAACGGCTAATATAACCAATAACTTTATCATTGTTCGAGAGCCTTCAAAGGTTTCGGTCATCATCAGGTACTAATGCCGAGAGCAGCATAAAGAAATGTTTTATTAACTACATCCTGGCATGACATATTTTGAATGATGTATTTCAAGATTAAATATATGTGCATCGTATACATGACGTCATGCGCAGAACGGTTTCAAGGGCTTTATATATGTGTGTGTGTGTGTGTGTGTGTGTGTGTGTGTGTGTGTGTGTGTGTGTGTGTTTATAAAGCGTTGAAAACTCTCTCGATAGACATGTTTCGGAATTTTTAACGGGGGACGTAGCTGTAAAAAGTACATGACGAATATAACGTGAGCCCCTTTTTATATTTTTTAACTACCTTGTAATCTTAAAAATTAGGAAAATATTCTAAGTAATCTAATATTTTATTGAATTTTAGGTACTTGGGCTTCATAGTCTTACTTACGAAGACGCTTGTTGAGGAAATGTTAAAAAATTAACAATAAATTTTAAATTTCTTATAGTTACCGCTCTTATTTTCTGATAATTTCGTATATAAACATTCTTATTTACAAAAATCGGCACGTTTATACACAAAAACAAAAATATAATTCAATTTTTTTTAAATGTTTGGATCGCTGAATCCCATATATATATATATATATATATATATATATATGTGTGTGTGTGTGTGTGTGTGTGTGTGTGTGATGACTATCACGAGTCCCATAACCCATTAGAATCGTAGGGCCACCACAGGTACTGCAGCCACAACAGCAGTGGTGTATCTTGGGGTGGGTTGAATTCAGAGTTTCCTTCTCCTAGAATGGTTGCCAACCAAGGCTGTAGGGCCCAGTCTGTCCTGCTATTTACTCATGTGGTATTTCTGGCATTAAAAAAATAATTTTTACACTTACATAGTGTTTTGACCTCAGTTTCGGCGCTAACTATTTACCCATAATTGGGACCCTAACAGGTGCTATCACCCCGGGTCAGGGTGGACCTGGGAACACAAGCAATTAAGAGGTGGTTCCACGCTCCTCAAAACCTCCTGATCAGAAGCCTTGCTGTTGGACATAGTTTATCGTCTTACCCAGGACGGCCTGAAA
>CAHIKZ030000724.1:1567500-1957500 GCA_903632075.3 Acanthosepion pharaonis | reverse complement strand
GTCCAGAAAAGAAAATGCTTGTACTAACGCATGAAATATTGAATAAAAAGCTTAATCACAGTACCTTGTCAGTCGTATTTACTAAAACTTATATACATATATATATATATATATATATATATATATATATATATAATGTGTCAAAATGTGTTATAGTCACGGTTTCTACCAAGGTGGTTTTCGTCAGGCAGTAAGTTAAAGTGTTTCGCGATAAAAAAAAAACTTTTTTTATAATTGTACCTACACTGGCAATAGAGGAAGAAGGAGGACAAGTGGGGGGAGAAGTCACCCACTTTCTACTTAACTTTGTTTCTTTACTTCTCCCCGCCACTGCTTTTTATTCTTTTCACTCCACAGCCAGTGTGAGATACAATTATAGATAAGTTTTTTTTAGATGAAACACTTTAATTTGCGACCTGACGAAAACACCTTGGTGGAAATCGTGGTTGCATAAGATCAGTGTTTCGAACAGTTTATATTTTAATTTGCCCTACATTTTCATTTTATGAAAATTGTATTGAACACTCTCTTAAAATATATATATATATATATATATATATATATATATATATATATATATACTATAGATATATAGTTTACTAGATTACACTAACATGGGTTATATACACTGCAGATATATAGATTACACTAGCATGGGTTACATACCTAAGTGCGCATGTACACACACATATATAATCTGATCATACACACACCCACATATACTCAGATAAGCATAGATTACACGCAAACATATACGTAGGGCGTACACTCACATGTATGTATATATATAAATATATATATATATATATATATATATATATATATATTATATATATATACATACATGTAATCTGATCACACACACTCAGACAAACGTGCATTATATGCTGACACATGCTCATACACACGCATACACATGTAGGTATATGTGTGTGTATATAAATAATACGTATGTGCAAAAAATTGAGATATGCAAAGACAATATTTTTACGAGCTTCACTCTTAAGTTCCTCGTGAGACGAAACGCATTTTAAATTAAGTTTTCCACTTGCCATTCCTTTTATTAACAGTAACACACACAAACACACACACACACACACACACACACACATATATATATATATATATATATATATATATATATATATATATATATATATATATATCACACACATACATACACATGTGCGCATATCTTTCTTCCATGATAGAAACTTCGTCGGTTTCAGCTGCAATGAAGTCTTGTTCCCTCTTCCTTTTCTTCTTTACTTATTTATTTTATTTTATTTATTTTTTTTACAAAGGCTCAACTTTCACTTTCACTTTCGCTTAAATAACTTTCCATCCCTCTCATTTCCTTTTTCATGTCTGATTACTTTAATAAAGGTTCTTTCGTTTTTAAAGGATTTTCTTTATATATGTATGCGCGCGCGCGTGTGTGTATATGTGTGTGCATGTTTGTGTGTATGTGCATGCCAGTGCACATGTGCGTTCGGGTGATTAATTTTGGTATCGCTCGCCTGCAGTATATGAAATATCTGTGCAAAAACCGTTGCGTACAAAGATATTATTACGTAACATGAGTAGCCAACTGCGTAGTTATCAATAAGATCTGTTGATCGTTCGGTAAATAGAATCGATCAAGATTTTTATAGCCTCGTAAACATCTCTATGGGTCATATACAATCATTTTTTTTTTTTTTTAGAATTGTACTGATATTATCTTTATATTTGTTTATTATTATTTTAAAGGCATTTGCACAAAATAAATATTGACCAAGCAGTCTTACTTTCAGTGGTCAGTAAATACATGTCAAACAAGCCTGTTCCTTTGTCATCTGTGCGAAATAGTAAAAAAAAAAAAAAGATATGCTAATGAAGGAAAGTTTACAGAAGATAGATAGATAGATAGATAGATAGATAGATAGATATGAACAAACAGTAAAAAAGATAGATAAACAAAGAGTAAGAAATTTTATTTTGTTATTCCCTCTTTCACCTATGTTTCCCCAAAATTACTTTTTACTCCTGCTCCCCCATTCTCCCCTCTGCCAATTAACAGTACCTCCCAATTCTATTCTTTTTCTTCCTCTCCATTCCCATTCTTCCTAGATTTTTGCTTTCTTTTCCATGTCTTTTTAACCAACTTCTTTCTTTCTTTTTTCTTTCTTTCTTTCTTTCCTTCCTTCCTTCATATTGACGATGTTGATATTTACAACTAACCAACAACAATAATGAATAAGAAAATCATTAAAAAATTATTGACAATTCTCCTAAAATGTGTAAACAAACAAGCTTACGCCAGAAAAATAACGAGTGAAATTTTACTTGGATAAAAAAAACCCACAATATATTAGAAAAACGATAAATAAATAAAAAAATCAGAAAAGTAAAACTAATGATAAAAATATCATCTTAATTACAACTCAGAATTATTATCTTTTTTACTCCTAGAGTGAGGGAGAGAAGAATTTAGTAATAATTTATTTTTTTTACGCACTTTCCCTGCTTAAATTTTAAATGTCTCTCTTCCTTCAGTCTTCATTGTCTTAAAGTGAAGTCAGTTGTAGGACGCTTTTTCTTACTTTCTTTTAATTGTATTGACGAAAAAATGCAAAAATAAGAAATAACTATTATTTAATTTAATTATTTATCTATCCCTTGTAGAAAGAGGGCATATCTCAAAATCTGGTCTGTCGTTTACGTTTTAAAAGCCCATAAAAATACAAAAATTAAAAACGTGAGTAGCAGTCGTCGTAGTAAAAAGAAAAGAAGAGAGAGAGAGAGAGAGAGAAAACCAAACAACTATTGATTTAACCTGAAAACTAGGAGATAACCTCAGAGTACTCATGACTTCCACCATTCATCATTCCTTCCTTTCTCTTTTATTGTCCTTTCCTTCCGATCAACATTCCTTCCTTTTTCCTTTTTAAACCTGTTACTCGGTCTCTACCCCACCATGTTAGCTGTTTTTTTTTAACCCTTTCAAATTCCTTTCCTCCTTTTTTAAATATAGGACACACCTACACTAGCTTTCTTTATCATTCACTCCTATTTTACACTTACAGTTTGTCAATATCTATATCTCCTTTTTTAATTGTTCTACAGTTGCTTTTAAGTTTTTTTTAATCATCTTTTCTGTGTCTTAATTCATTATTTTTTACATGATTTTTAAAATCTATATTCCATTTTTTGTCCTATATACTTCGAATAAAATTCTATTCTTTTTTCGTTATCACTTTTGCCTTTCTATTTTAGTCTATCATCTTAAAAACGTTTACAACCCAACAAGGTCTTTCTTTCTTCACTTACTGCTTAAGCACACGATTTAGAAATAAAATAATCCATTTCAAATCTTTTTTTTCTCTTTTGAATTTAATTTCTTTAAACTAATTTTTTTTTCTTTTGGCTTGCCTCAGTCTTCTTGCTTATAAAATTTAGTTATCCCATTTAAACCTCCCATTTTACGATTTTTTTTTCCTAAACGTCTTTGCTTTCTAAATATTCTCTCTTGTACATTTTTTCTTCGTTATTTCTGTATTCACCTCTGACCATGTCAATAGTTACGTTTCAGTCATTTCTATCTCAACACAGATCTCTTTCATCTTCTTCTCCTTCCTTTCTCTATTGTTTTCTTTTTTTACCTTTCTTTCAAAAAGCTTTTAGTTCTCTCTGCAGATTTTCCCACTCTTTTCCGCCTTTAAATCCTCGCTTACATTTCCTCACGTGGTACTCTCTCCTCTTATTTTTCACCCCCTTGTCTAACCTTCTCTAAATATTGTCAATATATATACCTACTACTTCTCATCCCCCGGTTTCTCTAGTGTAATTACTTTTTTCTCTACACAACTAACCCTCCCTTCAGACCTACCATTTGTTTCTATCACTCTTTCAAGCTGACTTTTTAAGTGTTACACTCTGCTTTTTCAGTATCTTCCATCTTAACGCCTTTCTCTTTTTTATTACCTTCTCGATATATAACTCTTACCCTGTCTTTGCCATCTTTCTTTCTCACATCCCTCCTCAGTATTAAGACTTATTCTATCAACAAGTATTTCGTTGCTGCTTCTTTACTCTCTCACTCTGTTCATTCACCTTTCTCTTCTGTAATAACCCCCGCTTTGCTTTTTCTTTACAGACGAACTCGTTCGACAACTCTCGTATATTTCCGTAAACCAACCGATAAATACGAACAAACGGTGACGTCAGGGTTCGAGAGTAGCAATATCAATAATAAGATCGCAAAAAGCAGTTGAATATTTTATTTCTTTATGGAAAAACCCGAAGAAATAAGTGGAACATTTTTACCTTCTTATATTCTAAGTCGATGAGTGTTGGTCACAAGATTTTAGTCGGGCATTTATTCTTGGAGGAATATTTTACACCCTGTTTCGAGATTAATATCATCATCATCATAGCTGTAAGCAGTATAACAGGCGCAACGCCAGTCGTCTTGTAGCAGTGAGAGAGGTTACTTGAGACTGCTAGCTGGGTGACGCGGGCAGAGCTTTTCCTATGGCAAAATACCACTCACACTCGGACATTTACCCCTATACCTACATCCAGTTACGAGGATAACCAAACAGGACCTTACCTGACGCAGTCAAAGGTAAGATTTACCTGGTATTAGCTTAAAAAAGCGAGTCCGAGAGGAGAGCACATAAAATACAAACCTCATCTGTCAGTGTCTGTGTCTATTTCTACATACATTCTTTCTTTTTTTTTTATCGTTTATAATCAAATCTACGCGTGTCTGTTTTTCCGTATCGCCCGCCTCCTAACCACCTCCTGCCTTGCCTGTCTTCGCAGACAATGTCGGAATCACCAGTTGACAATACAGAACCGTTTCTAAGTTTTGCAAATCCGAACTACCAGTTCGAAGATCGACTTAATAGTAACATTGGCAATTTATTGTCAGGTACTACAAGCAGTAGTGGACCCGGTAGCAATCTGGTGTCTTTGGAGCATACAATTAGTGGGAGTCTTAAGGACCACCTTATTTCAACTCACCCAGGAGACTTAACCGATCGTAACAACACCACGACTACCACCCTAAATAGCACCACAGGAACGCCACCATCGTCTTATATCAACGAAGAAGATCTCGACCTGGACATCCACCATTTGTCTTTCTCTTCTTCCGCGCAGTTCAACCTGGACGAAGAGAAAGAAAATATCGGACTGTGTGCGGACGATAGAAGGAATTACGACAAGTCCATCCACCTGGACCGTGTTGATCCCCTGCAACAACATTATAACACGTTGCCGTTGGCAATTAAACAACGGAAGAGATACGCTCAACTTGATCTTTCCTCGATGGGCATTGATTTGAGTCCTTCAGACGGGCACAACCCTTTGGCGGCTGGGCACGAGCTTGGACTCCTGATGTCCCCTTGTGATGGTACGGAAGATGCAGTCAGTGACGATGATGACACCAGTGGCACCTACGAGCAGTTGGAGAAAGACCCCCTCTTAGTTTACAAGGACGACGATGACGATGAAGAGGAGGACGAGGAGGACGACGATGATGACGACGATGATGATGATGAGGATGAGGAAGACGAAGAAGGCATGGGCGTATATGAATTAGATGAGGAAGATGATGATGAGGTTGGTTATCCAGAGCAGGATGATTACGATGATGATGATGATGAAGAAGATGAAGAAGAAGACAATAGGTTGAATGAAGATGAGAGACGCCGAAAAAATATCAAAGAAAATTTGAGTATGTGTATGCAGCAGGTGGAAATTGTCGGCATGACCACAGCTGGTGGTATTGGTTGCAACCGGGATTTGAACTCCCTTTCAGATGAGAAGCCTCGAAGCTTTCTTGAATATTACTCCTTGTTAGAAGCTAAAGCACGTGAACGTCAGGAACGAGATGACATCAACGAGGCTGATCAGTTGGATAGCACAGATGTAAACATTATCCACAAAGCTGATGTATGTGATAGTCAGGATGAAGATGATGATGCTGAAGAAGTGGAAGAAATCGAAGATGATGAGGATGAAGAATATGAGAATACTAAGGTGATCTCGTTTGAAAAGTCGAATAATCTGAAAAACGAGCAGTACATCAACTCTCCAGATTCTCACGACAGTGGCATCCAGTCTGACACACGGTTGGACGAGAACATCCTGAATATTCCATCTGAAATTACCCGCATCCCTTCAGGTGAAAAGGATTGCTATGAGAAATTCAATGATGAGAAACTTGGCCTTGATGACTGCAATGACATCGATGATGATGATGGCGTTCATGCAGTGGACGATGACGTAGATGAGGTCGACAATGTTAAAGATATTGAAGATGATGATGAAGAGGAGGAGGATGACTATGATGATGATGATGATGATGACCAAGACTCTGTTGAGGAAAATAACTCTGAGACCCTAACTGATAGTAAAATGGACTCTGAGGAGAACACACCTGTTGAACAGCTGCCTCAAGGTTGGGAGAGGCATGAAGATGAAGATGGACCCTATTATTGGCACATTCAAAGTGGGACGATTCAAAGGTCTCCTCCACCACCACCTTCGCCTGGACAGTTGGAAACAAAGCGATCAAACTCCAACTCTAGTGACAGTAGCCAGGCATCAGCTCCCAGCTCGGTGCCTTCAAGCCCAAACAGTACCAGTTCTAACACAGAAGAGCATCTGCAGGCATTTGAAAGCCATGTGCTTAAATATGCAGCCAAATCCTTGCAATCTCTGTGTTCCAGTACTGAGAAATCTCCTGTACCAGTAAGAAAGTTCTCAAAACATGAGCCAGTACGGTTTGCTGTCAGATCTTTTGGCTGGGTATGTATCGCCGATGATGACCTGAGTCCAGCCAAAAGCAGCAAGGCCGTTAATAAGTGTATCTTGGACCTTTCACTTGGACGTAATGACCTCAACGACGTCGTCGGCCGCTGGGGCGATGGCAAGGATCTTTACATGGACCTTGATGACCACAGCCTACGTTTGGTGAGCCCAGTTGATGAGACTATCTTGAATATTCAACCCATTCACACTATTCGTGTGTGGGGAGTCGGACGTGATAATGGACGAGATTTTGCTTACGTGTCTCGAGACAAGACGACCAGAAAACACATGTGCCACGTGTTCCGCTGTGACTCGCCGGCCCGAGAAATAGCTAACACTCTCCGTGACATCTGCAAGCGGATTATGCTAGAGCAGGGCCTTCAGCAGAACGCTAACATGAATCGGCTAAACCGACCCACAGACCTCCCTAACCTGGAAGGAGGTGGAAATGGTACTGGGCAGCCGAATGGTCAGAAACTCACTTTCCAAAACCTTTACAATAACACTTCATTCCCAACTCCAATGGAGGAGCCGAAAAAGGTGATTCGTTGTCACTACCTTGGTTTCAAGGAGGTGTTTAAAGCCAGTGGCATGGATACCTTAAACAATGCTATTGAGAGCTTATATACTAAAGTACCCCCAGAGATGTGGGTGTTTGTTAATGTTGCCATTGCTCCTTCAACCATCACTATCTCCGAGCACAGCAACCCTGATAAGAAGATTGATGAATGCCGGGTTCGATTCCTATCTTTCATGGGCATTGCCATGAGTAACATCAAGCTCTGTGCTTTCATCATGCATACAGCTGAGGATCAGTACTTTGCGCATGTGTTTCATTGTGAGCCCTCTGCGGGTCCCCTGTGCAAGACAATAGAAGCAGCTTGCAAGCTGAGATATCAGAAATGCCTTGATGCTCACCCCCAGACTCCGACATCACAAAACTCCCAGAACAAGAGTCTGGGTGCCAGCATTAGAAAAGGTGTTAAATCCATTGTGAATTCCATTTCCCACAAGTACCGGCCTCCCAAGTGACGCTCCCTGTTTTGCCACCCTTCTACACTTTAAATAACCAGGTGCCATGTTTAAGGTGGACTCATCAATTTCTCTGACTTGACATTAATGAAGCATGTTAAATTTTCCTAAAGAAAATTTTTTTTTTTTTTTTTTTTTTTTTTTATTGGCACTTGGAACACAATTTCACAACTTATTTGGATTTTAAAAAAATATCATTTACAAAAGAAAGCTTCATTAGAGCTTAAAGTAGACAAGATTTTTTTTTTTTTTTTTTTTTTATTTTTTACTCTTTTAGAGAGAAAGAACAATTTCATTTTGGATTTAGTGAATTACACTTCCAACTTGAATCCATCTTGGGGGAAATAATCTTGTCACAAGTAAACAAAAATAGAGAGAAGCTATTACACTAAAAACAAAAAGAGAATCTCCTTGCGTTGTCTATACAAGCACCAGTATTTATAGCAATTGGAAAACAAAAATGCACCCAAAATGGTTGCAGTTATTTATTCAGCTTTACTGAAAAGCACCGAAAAGGAACTAAAATTCCATTAAAAAATTAATGAATATCACCCACCGAGGAAAAAAAAAAACAAAAAAAAAACAATGAACTATATATTTATTACTATCTTCTTTTTTTTTGTTATTTCCATTTCACAATCTCTCTAAGGCTTACAACTGAAATAAAATGGTGAGAACACAAGACACATAAAATAAATATACCAAGTGAGAACAACATCAACATAAATTTGATCAAACACCATCTTCAAATGTTTTTCGATTTGTATCTTCAGTTACCATAAACTGTTGTACTCTTTCGACAAAATTGGTACCCAGGAACATTGCCAAGATCATTACTGATACCTCTTCTTGCAGCCACTCAAAGATGGACTCTACTGCTTATAGTACAACTGGACATCATGATTAGCTTTCAGGAGTGCTATAATTTTCTGTTTCTTTTTTTTTAAATGCTTTTTTCTTTTTTTTTTTTTACCAATTGAAGATATATATATATATCAAATCAAGAGTAATCATTTTGAATCCATATCCTAAAATTTTTGCTCAACCTGACCAACACACTATCTGAATTCTTTAGGAATGCCCTTGATCTTATTTATTTACTTTAACTTATCAAGCCTTGTTGCTCACCTTACACTTTCTATGTGCTTCTGACTGGAAGTTTCCTAAAATGAAGCAGAATTTTCTTCAATTTTGCTGACAGCATTTCGAACCCCCACCCCTGCCAACCAAATATTCATCCCACAAAAAAAACCAAATTGGTTTAAGTTTGATGATCATTTGGTGGGAAACATTTGTCCTTTGTCACCTGATTTTAAATAAAAGCCTTTTGTTTGATACTAATTGAACAAAAAGATCAATTTCGACAAATTCAAATGTTACTCTTCTTTTCGCGAGAAAGTGTTTCTTGAAAGTTATTAAAATTGAAAAAAAAATATTTTTCTAAACTTTTGAAAATTGCCCAACAAATACAATCCATCTGACATTACATTTCTCTTGGGATCTGCCTGTTAAAAAAAAAAAATAAGATCACAGAATGTAATTTTTTTTTTCCCCCTCATATAGTAATTTTTTTGTCTTTCCTTTCCGAAACTCACTTGACTAAGCTACATTTTTGTGTTCATCAACTGGGAGTAATGTTCACATGATCTAGCAGAAAAATGATCTCTTTGATTTTGAGCTTCAATAAGCCACTGACCTCTTCTTCAGTGATCTAGGATCATGGGTTAGTGTTTGGTCATGGTTGTTTGCTGATTACATTACTAAGTTCGGCAATGACATCTACTCATTTTCTTGAACATTGATTTCCTTCACTTGTACCATTGGCTCTAACTTCCACCAGGAGACAACACTTAACAAAAACACAAACAGCATTTTTAAATCATACCCTAATACCTTTATTGGCTACATTTCAAGAAACAAAAACAAAAAATAAATAAATAAATAAATGTACAACACCCACTGAAACGACCTAATTACAGATATTAAATTTTATTTCTTTTTAATTTCTACTGCTATTATTATCTCTTCTGCAATCCCTGTTACAGTTAGCGGATTTTACCTCACTGCATGATTGGAATACTTACCCTGTGACAGGATTCATGGACGGATATATTTATTACCATGGTAACAGTTACTGCTTTTATTTTAGAATTTTATTTTGTCATGTGTGGCTAGTTTGAACAGCTTTACACTGAACCTACAAAAAAAGTAAATGAATAAAAAAAAAAAAAAATTAACAAAATGGGAAATACTCAAAACTAAAGAAATTGTTCCCAACAAAGAACAACAACTGGGACTAAAACTTTATTTCTTAAACTGTATCTATTCCTTTCTTTATTTGTAATCAGTGTTTGTTTATTTATTTATTTTATTATTATTATTATTATTATTATTTTTGCATCCTCTGCTAATTCTTAAATTTTTATTTATTTATTTATTTATAGTTTGAGTAAATATGTGATCATGCTTTTTAAATTTTTTTCCTTTTCATTTTGTAATTTAAAAAAATGTAACAATTTTGGGGTAGATGGGTGTATTAGTAAATTTTGGCTTACCCACAATTTTGCTAAAAAAGTATTAAAGTGGAGCTAAAAATCAAAACACTTATATTTTATATTTATTTGAATCTCTTTTTTTTTTTTTTTTTTCTAAATTTTTAAATGCAAAATTAAAACTCCTGAGATGGTATACCATTTAACATAACAACATACACCTACAAAAAACATCATTATTTATGACTGTGAGAACTCTTCGTTAAATTCCTATATCCGTTTTAATTTATTTTTCCCTAATGCTTTTTATTTTCAATATTTGATTCAATGCTTTCGTTTTGTTTTTTTTTCTTAGATAAAATGACGGCATAATTGCAATGTTTATTTATTAATAAATAGACTCAGGACCAAAACGAAAGTTAAAAGATGATCTTTTAGTCAGTGCACCCTCCTGCCTACTATGTCTGTGTTGCATCTGCAGTAATTCAGTCCTGTACGCAGAAAGATCATAATACTGAGAAGAATAAATAGATTCACTCTCTCTCTCTCTCTTTCTCCCCTGAAACAGGCAGAATGAGAGAGAGGAGATAATTTTTTTTAATTTAAAATGTGAATTCTGCATAATAAATGTAGGCTTGCAATTTTTAGTAATCTGTTTGCTTGGATTAGACTTAAAGCTGATCCCATTTGTAAGGCAAAGCAACGCAAGATATGTACATTGTACAATCATTATATTCAAATTTTTCAAATGTGGTGTAAAAATGTATGCATTTAGAGAGGAATGACTATAGATGTATAAAAGAATTTTTAACCATGAAAAAACTCACACTCTTTTTGTATGTGTGTTTAGGACTACATTCCAGTGCCCATACCAGGATATATAATATATGATGGAATGCAGACAATCTTTCCAAATCAGGTTCTTTTGAATATATATATATATATATATATATATATATATATATATTTTTAATTTTTTTTTTTTTAATGCACTTTGCCACCAGCTATTTCCCAGTGAGCATTCATCAGATCACTGTTTCTTCTCTTTTGGAATTGTCTTGGGAAAGATCATTGGCAAAGTACTTAAAGAATTCTGAGAATAAATATGACTCAACATTATATATAAATAAAATGTTGACCATAAAGCTTAGATATGCACATCACTCTCAAGTATTTTTTAAAAATTTTATTTAAATGTACATTTATACAGGTGTGATTGCAGTTTTCACAGAATGTGTGTATGTAATTAAATATCTATCAACCTATATGCTCATTGGTTTATTGGAACACATTTTTTTTTATCTACATTGTACTTCAAAATTTATACTACATTTAGTACAAACATATACTGATGCTTTATAAAAAGATGGGGTTTTATTAAAAAACAAACAAACCCCAAAACAACCCATTAGACTAGAGTTTAATCCAATATGCTTACACATACATTAATTCATACATACATACATACATATATATATATATATATATATATATATATATATATATATATATATATAATATATATAATATACAAAACATGTATAGCTATGTATTTGTTTATTGATTGCCTACATAAATTGATCATTTACTTACATATATAAGCTCATAATTGTAATATCATTTAGAAATACATTTCTATAGACTTGGTTCTTGAATATACATTACATATAGAATTGTATTCTTTTTCCATGAGTCAATTTTTTCTTAAAGAGCTGACTCAATGAGAAATAATACAGTTATTGGATTCTTATTACTATATATATATATATATATATATATATATATATATATGAATCTCCAATTATTTTGCATTCATGTTCAAACAAACCCCTTGGACGTATTTGTCTTGTGATAGCTTCAATCTCCTATTCATATATTTGTTATTTTTGTTTCTTCATGAATTTCATAAAAAGTACTATCATTTTTGCTTGTTGGAGCACCTATTCTAATTTGACTAAAATAGTTTCCAGATCCTTAGTTGGTGTGTTTTGACTATTTTGGCATCACCCATCTCCTCTCAGGCAATTTTATTAGTCTTTTAGAAATTATGCTATCTTTAGGCATTTACACATTAGCTGTTAGTCATTCCCTGTTGCTAGGTTGATACAATTATTAGCTAAAGAAAGAACCACCTATGGCTATATAAAATCTTAGTTTTATTTCATTGCATATTGATTGTTGAGGTTAACAAGCCATACCTATGTAAGCATGAAAATATATAAATGTACAGCAACTTTTAAATTAATAATTTTTTTTTTTTAGGTGCTTTTTTTTTTCTTTGTGATTTGTATTTTGTTATTGGATTTTTGTTGTTGTTTATTTTTTGTATCTGTTTTGTATTTATATTAAGAATTCCATACACATTTCCTATGTTTATCCTGTGATAATAAATGTTTCTATTCAGACAAATGCTTTTTTTTCTCTTACGTTATTATAATTACACACCAGACTTGTATACAGACTTTTTTCAGCTAGATACACCCCCACTTCAATTTATAACTGCACTCCCTACTCACTTATTTTTATATAATGAAGATAGAGCTCTTGATTAAAAATTGATTTATAGAGAGTTTGATCAATAAGTGCTTAACCAGAATTAAGCATTAGTTTGAACAGTGAATATAGCTGAAGTGATTTTGTAATTAAACTACTAACGTATTGACATGATCAAAATGCATTCTTGGAGTGTTAATTTAGAGCATGCAAATAAATATGACTCGGGTATGTCTACTTACATGTTTCTGTCCTTTGCATGGACAATGCACACAGATTTGTTGCTTGTATCTTAAAAATAAAACAAACCAAAAAAATGTGTATATCAGCAGAAAACCTTATTTAGTCCTTTTTATTGCTTACCCTTAAACTTTCTGAAACTTTATCTTCCTGTAGTTTGCTCACTGCATTAGACAATTTGAAAGAGTACACAAACACAATTAAGCTTACTAAATAAAAAAGACATGGGTGAATCAATAAATCTATAGCCTGATGCAATTATTAGCTAGATCTGAAATTTTCCCTGTATAATACTTGATTTATATGATTAATGGAGAAGCCTGCATAGACAAGGAAGGGAATTAAGCTACCACAACATGGGGTTGATGGTTAGCAAGCTACTTGTTAATTGGGAATTCAGCTCAAACTTGGTGCCTATACTTGTGGCCAGTGCCATATTTACATATGGACTGCAGCCCAGGGGCTCCAAGACTAGAGGAGACCGCAAGGGGGCCTTCTAGTCTTCAGCTCTTGATAAAACTAAAAAAAATAGATATAAGAACAGAGGAGATTTATTTTCAGATTTAATGGGGCTCCTTTGAATGAATTTGAAACAATTTAAAGTATTTATAGCCCCCTCTAATTGGAGTGGATTTTTAAATTTGAAGGGATGCCATTTAGATTTTGATGCATTTTTTTTTATATACATATAGATTTTTGATGTAGCTTTTTTTTTCCTTATATAGATATGAGGTGTGGTGGGTAAATCTATATAATGAAGGGGTCCCCCAAATTCTATTAGCCCAGAGACCACTTAAGGCTTAAATCCGCCCCTGCCTGTGGCCTTGTACCAAACTAAACTTATTAAATGGTAACAAGGAGATTATATTGGAATAATATTTGTTGTGTAAAATTGTTTTTGCTTTTTTTTTTTTTTGGTTGTTGTTATTTTACTTTATTAGGCTATGAACTTATTGATTTATCTGTTGATAAGGCTTATGTATAAAATCGGACTTGATTTCCATTTTACATGCTTCTCAGATTAAATGATCACCTGATTTGTCGTTTCTCTCTTTTTCTTCTCGCTTGTTAAGAAGAAAAGAAAGTGCTATCAAATTTGAAAATCAGATTTATTAACTGTGTAATTTTATTTTATTTTTTTTTTTTTACATTGTCTCCACCCCTTGCTTGCTTATTCAATTTATTGATTCAGCTTGACCTTAATTCAGATCTCAGCATTTCTTTCAACTTGTAGCAAGGCCAAGTGCTTACCATGTTGGTTGAGCATCCATATAACATGAAATGATAGTACTAATAATGGGAAGGTAAAGTTTTTACCTGGGTCCAGTTATGTGCCTGTCTCATAAAACTGTCCTATTGCTATTACTTTATTACTATACTACTACAACTACTACCAACTACTCTCTTTTTCTTTATTGTTGCATCTTCTCTTACTACTACCACTGCAGTCCCCAGCCTTGTTCATGCTGTAGCTAGCAGCCACTATGCTATTGTTAGATTTATTTTCTCATATTGATCTTCGTTCTCCAACATTAGCATTAGGTGTATGTCGAGAGTAAATTGTATTTCCAATCTTTTATTTTATTTTTTTCCTTTTGAAAGTGAACAGCTTCAGGTGGATAAGGAAAAAAAAATAAAAGGATGCAAGGTTTACAGGAAATTGTACATATATAAATTCGGGATTGTTGATGTCAGATAAAAATATTCCTTTTTTTTATTTTTTCTTAAATTTTCTCTTTCTCTTCATTTTGGAGTCAGTTTAATTTTTCTGAGGTTATGTTTTTTTTTTTTTTTTTTTTTTTTTTTTAATGTATTAATAATAAATTCAATAACATGACTCTAAATTTTGCCCTCTATTTAAAAATCCAACATGGACATTCCAAATGCTGAATAATTAGCATTAAAAGTACAAAGTTTAGTATTTTACCTACTTACATAAAAATGCAACATCAAACTTGAAAGGATTCAGAACAGACTAGAAAGTCATGATGATTAATGTTGCAATAAAGTACTATGTATCTGATAGGCATTGGTAAAAAAATTAATTTGAGTGTAAGTGTCTTTTATATGGTGCTACACTGAGACCAGTTTTTAGTTCTCCAAATAAATTATATATTCTACTAGAATGCCTGGCCTTTTTGTTAACAGAGATTGCTGCAACCCTTACAGACGCTATAGTGACAGAGTCTCATAGCAGGCAGATGAGTTCTTCTTCAAGAGGATAGATCCATGTAATTGTAATATTTCAATGATCTTTCCTGGATTTTCTACATTTTTTAAATGCTTCCTTTTAGAATTTATGCTCACAAATTGACAATATAATCTAAAGCAGAATGTTATTACAGTTGATTGAAGTAAATTTAATCATGCACACATGTATGTATTGTGCATATATATATATATATATATATATATATATATATATATATATATACAATGAGGAAGAAATAATGTACACTTCCAACGTTAGTAACATTTAATTTAAAAGTGGGCTCAATGTATAGTAGAGCAATATTATTTATATCATGTTTTTGTTGTAATATCCTAAAATAATATATATAATAATATATATATATATATATATATATATATATATATATATATATATATATATATATATATAATTTATCTTCAGAACTATAATGGTATTTATTCATAAGTATTAATACATTTATATTGTAATACCCTGAATAATTTTTAGTTATATATAGATATACACAACATTATTCCTAACATCTCTGAATTGATAAGGTCCACAAAAAAATCTGTCGATCAAATAGCTACTTCTGAATGAGATAGTTTGGGATTTTTAATCTATGTATTTTATATACTCTGTTATAATAAATACATTGAGCTCTTTTTAGATCAGTTTTAATATTTCATATTATTAGGATTCACTTGTATTATTACCTATACACGCACTCCTTAATTCTAGTGTATATATATATATATATATATATATATATATATATATATATATATATATATATATATATATAGTTTCTGTATGCATATAAATTTAAAAAAAAACAAATTGAATAGTTGTAAAATATATATAATTGTATATAATGAATAAATGATTATATAATAATGTCTTAACTAAAGAAGGATTTTTTAATCCACTGAGAAAGAAATCATTATTTATTTTAATGAATTTTATCTTCTAATAAAAGGCATTACTTGAAAAATATGCAAATGAACTAAAAACAATGACAACTGAAGAAGAAAAAAATAAGATAAAAGAAATATTTGTTATTGGGTACCTGTATTTACTTACTGTTTGTACTTAATTATCTTCAGGTATGATGAGGGGGTAGTAGGTGTTAGTTTTCTGACTAGATAATTAGGAGATTAACCTTGGATTTAATTAGCTATGTTAATATTTATAGGACTTTCTCTTAATCTTGACTGCACTTATAGCAGTTGATCTCTGCTTATTTGACCTATATTTTTACACTTTTTTTTATTTGAAATATCTTTCAAAAGATATCCTTCTTTGTTGACATTCAGGAATAAGCTTTTTATTTTGAAATCATGTGTTTAAAATGCTGACAGTTGTATATCTGACATACTGACAGAATAACAATATATCGACAGTGAATTTGTCAACCACTTATTGCAACGTCCTTTTTGAAATCAGAAACAATTGTAAAAATTATCTAAGGTCAGGCGATTCTTGTGTTTTTTTTTTTTAATCAGATATAATCAGAAAAAGCTATAAATAATATCAGTTTTAATACTTTCATGTATAAAATCTGTTGACATGTTTGTGATATAGTGTAAGTTATAGCTTTTTTTTGTTGAATTACCTACTACGCATATATGAATATTTACATGTTAATGGTATATAGTTTATTGTTCTCTGGTATTTTTTCTTTTTTTGTTCTTTTTTTTTTTTTTTTAAACTTGAATCATCTATTATCTATACATTCCTTCACTGCAAATATATAGTTGTAAAAATCACTGTGTGTGTGTGTTAAGCACAATCGGATGCCTTGTGCTATGGCAAGTCTTTGAAACAAAGGACGTCTACTTCTGGTGACATAGATTTGCTGTCTTATTACAAACCTGCATTTAATTTATAAGGAATCCATCATAATTTGACCAAATGAGAGTTAGTCAGATGTCAGAGTTTCTCAATAAAGAAATTAAGGGTTTTTTTCTACACCTTTTTGTGAAACATTTTTATTTTTTTTTTTTATTTTTTTATATTCAAGTCATTCATATTTTGTGTGTCTGAGTTAACAATTAATGTGTAACTTTCTAAAATAATCTAAGGGAATCTACCTATATCTAAACAAACAAGGGTTCAATTTTCACATAACTGCCCAGAAAGGAGTTTGATAATTAAGAAAATACACTTGAAAATAATATATGTAAAAAAAAAAATTCTCAGAATTAATCTGTAGAAAAAGACAATATGTATAAAGGGAAAAAAAAGACAATAGGAAAACTAGTTTTAGCCAACGCATTTTGTCCAATGTGGACATTTTCAAGACGAAAAATGAAATGAATTTATTGAAACAAATTCCTTTTTTTATTGTTTAATTTATTAAACTTTTATTATTAAAATTTATTTTTTCAATAAATTCATTTTGTTATTTGCCTTGAAAAAGTCACATTGAATGAAACAGATTGGCTAAAACTACAGTTTTCCTACTGTCTTTTTTCTATATATATATATATATATAATGTGAAACTTCTTGATGAGTAAATTGAAGAATTACAAAAAAGTTAATCTAGTCACAGTACTGAATACAACATCAATCAGCTAAGTGACACATTTTATTTGTATTAATCCAATATATATATATATATATGCGTGTAATCAAAGATTGTATTTTGCCCAAATCAGTTGATCAATATAATTCTGATGCATGACATATTTAAAGCCAGCAGTTTTTGTTAATTATAGTGATTTATATGAAGAGATAGACCATAATAATAATATATGAAATCAATAAAATAAATCTGTTCATTTAGCTGTTGAATGCCTCTACTCTGAGTTCCATAGTCACATCCATTCTTTAAGACACTTGATGGTGACCTGAGTTTATTTTCAGAAATCATATATATGACATGGCTTGCCTCTGTCTTTTCTACAAATACTTTCATGGTAATTGTTCAAACAAGCTTTCTTTTTTGGTACTTTGACTATATGAAATTAAGCATACTACTAGATTGGCAACTAGGACCTGTTGTTTTGTTGTTGAAATAGCTAGATGTAACCATAAGTTCTATTCTAATAGTTTTCTTTTCACCTCTTCTAGTTTCTTAACACCTACATTCTTCAAAAATTTAAATGAAGCATCAATCACTATCTTTTGCCTTCTTGAAATTGTCTCCCCCCCCCACTCTTCTCATTCTCTTTCACTTTCAGTTACCCTTGTCTTAGTGGCATTATCACCTTACTTGGGGTGAAATGATTGAAAAAAAAAAATGATACTGTTGTATAGGTAGCTAAGGAAGTTCTACTGCTGTAACAAACTTAATCCTTCCAGATTGCTCAAAATGGTAAATGGTGGAGATTCATTAAAAAAAAAATCCCTTGTGGTGGGAGAGTGACAATAATACAAATCAAAAAGTGTGAATCTTCTGCCAAATGTAGGAGAATTTGTAGTATTGGGTGGTATAAAAAGGATAGGCGATATTATTAAAAATGCTTGAATTTGAAGGTGGGATTTATATAGCTTTTCCAGTTCACTTGATAGTGATTGTTAACAAAGTAGAATCACAAATCAACTGCTTGTGGGCCAGTGCCAAACTAAATTAGATAAATCTGTAAAAATTTTGGTGGAGTTTTAGAACAGGTACTTTGACTAGAAATAAAAATATTTAAATTGCTATCGATTAATCACTTCAGATTGCTAGTATGATTTAAAAAAATTTTTTTATGAAATTTAATAGGGGGTCCTGTTAACAATGTAAATTTATTGTAAATTGATCCCCCTACAAATGTAAAAAAAAAAAAAAAATAAAAAACTGTTCATATTTCCTGTTTACAAGGAGCTAGGAAATAGCATCAATCATTTATTTTTCAAAACTTTTTTTTTTATTTATTGCTATCAATTTAAACACCCCAAATTATGAATTAAAAAAAAAAGATTTTAAGAAATGGTATGAACATCATACTCTTTTTTCTTTTTTTTTTTGTATTCTTTTCTTTGTTACCAAAGAGATCCTGCTGTCTCGCAATACTCTGCCCAGCATTTGAAATGCGTCCTTGGCCATCCCAATAGTCTATGGATCTCAGTGTCGCACTTGTTATCCTCTGTCAAAACACTTCCCAGATATTTAAACTTCCAAACCTGCTTGATTTTAGTGTCCCTGACCTGCAAATTGCATTTTGGGCTCATCCTTTTACTAATGACCATGCATTCTGCCTTTTTGTAGTTTATGCTTAGTCCCTTCTTCTTGCTCTCCTTTGCTACCTTCTGTAGGAGGTTTTATAATTTCTTTTCCATGTCTGCTATCAGTACTGAGTCATTTGCATATCTTATGTTGTTAAGATTGTGGCCACTGATGCTGAATCCCAGTAGGATTTCCAATTCTCTCAGGATGCCTTGCTGTATAGGTTGAATAAGTCTGGTGAGAAGATACATCCTTGCCTTACGCCCCTTTCTATTTTTGTATAGTCGCTGAACACATTCTCTATGCACATGCATGCTGTTTGCTGCCAGTATAGGTTCTTGATTATGCCAATATCTTTCCAAAATATATCAAGGTTGCTGAGCAGTTCCAACAGATCCTTGTGGCATACTTTGTTGAAGGCCTTTGCGTAGTCTATGAAACATAGGTGCACATCCTTCTGCATTTGTAGAAGTCTTGAGGTTTTGAGTACAACTCTTTAAAATGCATCAGGAATATTGACGCAAAATGGAAATCAGCTTCTTTACAATTACTAGAAACATTATAGTTAATGATAGTACTTTTAATTAATAATAGTGTTTGTAAAGCAGTGATTAGTACTCATGTATTGTATGTAAACATGATTGATCCAAGGTTAGCAGGTCTGATACGCTGAAAATAGTATGCATCTCACTTGCTTGGTTATTTGTTTAATACTAATAATGTTAATCGGGAACATTGATAACTGTAAATTAAAAGTAATTAAAATGTGTCGCAAGTGTTGACTGAATATGGGCTGACCAGAGAAATCATTTTGTGTCCATGGAGACTAGCACCTCAGGATTAATTGGTTTTAAATATGGATTAGGACAGCACATTAAAGATTTGTGTATCAGTGAGATCAGCTAGCATTGCCTTAGTTAAAAAAAAATAGCTTTAACAATCAACATTATTCTTTAGTGCCTATTTGTCTCCTCCAGATTGATTGTTAAAATATACAAAGAAAAATGTAATTGCAACGTAAAAGTTGTGCCCTATTGCTATATAAACAGGGCAAAATTATTTTCAATCAACTTTTTATTTTCAAACTAGTGTTGTTTCATTTTTGACTGCAGTGAAAAGAGACATGCTTTTTGATTCTATTTTAGTTCAGACACTCTTTTAATTAAAAGATAGATTACTTTATGGCCTGAAGAAATTATTTTTAAAATGTGCCAGAAATTAGTCTATTCGTGAATAAAAAAATCTCAGTAAATTTCCTTGTCTAATTCTATCAAAATGGCTAATTAATTTTAACATTTTCAATTCACCACACATACATATTTCTTCACTTGTTTTTTTTTCCCAAGAGAAGGCTATTCCTGATAAATTGACATGAAATTAAGCAGACAAAGCTAGATTTGTATAAACTAGAAAATGTCCTGCATTATTCTGTTTGCATTTGAGTATTTGATTTCTGGTTAGAGCAACAAACTGGTGGCTGACAGTTCTGAGTTGTTTTACCTCTTCATTGATTGGCTAGGCATCTTAAAACATGAAAATTATAATTTCATTTGATAGTAAAAAGAATCTTAACAGTAATTGATTGTGCAGGAGAAATATTTAAGAAAGTTAAAAAAAAAAATTAATAGACATAATAGTTGCAAATAAATTTAACCATTCCAAAGAAAATTCATAAGACCAGTACCATCAAGAAAGGATGGTTACATTTAAATAATTTTGCAACTGTGGTGGTTATAATTTCTGTATGAGTAATACAAGATTTTTATCTAGACAATTAACTCTGTTTTCAAATAGAAGAAAGAATTCTGCTTTCTAACTCATTAAAAAAAATAAAGATACCAAACAAAATTAATAGGAGATAAAAGAAGGAAAAAGCAATGTATTAACAACCTGAGACCCCTGTTTATTAATGAGAGATTCTCTTGTTGTTAACACTGGCAAGTAGGTCCTATCATTTTACTGTTGAAATAGCTAGATGTAACCGTAAGTTCAAATAGTTTCTTTTCTCGCACTTCTCATTTGTGGAACTCTCTTCCCACTTCTTGCTTTCCTGTCACCATCAATCTTCAAAAGTTTAAATGTAACATCATTCACCATCTTTTGTCTTCCTGAACCCTATTCTTTTATTGTCTTTTCTCCTCACTAATGTTTTCTCATCTTTAATTCTCAGTAACCACTTGCATCTCAGTTGCATTTTTACCTTGCTTGGGGTGAAATGATTTTAAAAAAGAAAAAAGATATGCTTATTGGCATTGAGCAATACCTATTGTTACCATAACAATGGACTATTCATTATTTTATGAGTTTAATGTACTATTTCAAATATTGTTTGGACAGTTGAACCTCCTCTTTATATTTTTGATATTTTTAACACAACACTTAAGCTGATCCATTCTTATTGCCATTGTCAGGTGTATATTCTGTGAGGATTGGGTTGCCTTTTCTGTCAGGTGATAATTAAGGACATAGTATATATAGTCATTTTTAAATTAATTCCTGTAGATAAACCATATAATTAAAAATGATATCGTTTTTTTTGCTTTCCATATTCATGGACAGAGAGAGAGCTAAATAAAGAACAGTTCTTTCCAATTATAGTTGGCAACCCTATATGAGAAGGAGGAAAAGGGGAAAAGTTTTCTCATAGAACATACTCTTGATGAGGACAGAAATGTGCTAAGAGCATCAAGTCTACAAAGAAAAGGTTTAATTGTCTGGACAGTGTTTAGAATGTTAATGATTCTTTTCAAAGTAATATGCAATATATTTACTAATTAATCAAAGCATATTTCTGTTTTTGTTCTCTGGTTGAATTTACTGTATCAGATTTATAATAGGTTAACTGATTAAACTGAAACGTTTCTTTTTCCTGAAGGTGTCAGTGATCCTCCCTTCCAATCCTCTTTAGTGCCATTTGACCCTTTGCCAAGAATAGGGTCACAGCTTCACCACACTTGTTGTTGCTTCTGTGTTATCTACAGAAAGCATGTTGTTTTTTTTTTTTTTTTTGTGAAGTCCCATGCCCAACTGGTTTTGATTTCAATTATCCTTCTCCTGGATTAGTTGCCAGCCAAAGCTAAAGAGCCCAGACTGATCTGTTATTTAACTCATGATAGTGGAAGAAGAGTTGGATTTGTACTTTTCAAAAGGTATTTGTGTGAAAATGAATGCAAAAACCTCAGTTGGAATTTGAACATGGCATGCTGATTTCACTCTCCACCTCCTGCCTGTGTTGAAATTTTTATTACTTGCTCATTGATTGCTTCATTTTTCCTCCTTTTCCCAACAAAGAAGAAAAACAAGTTTTAACACTTGCTGAAATGTATATTAATTATCCTCCTCCTCCACACATACAGTTTTTTTTTTTTTAAACATTTTACCCCAAGTAAGACAATAAAGCCACTAAGATGCAAGCATTTACTGAATATGAAAGAATATGAGAAAAAGAAAAACATTAAGAAGAGAGAGCAATAAAAGGACAGGAATTAAGAAGATAATGATTGACATTGCATTTAAATTTTTGAAGATCAAAGTTGACTGGAAGGCAAAAAGACAAAAGAGACTTCCACATGCGGTAAGTGTGAGAGAGAGAAAAACTGCTAGCATAGAGCTTAGTTACATCTAGCAGTTTCAGCTGTAACTTAGCTGCCTATCTAGTAGTTTGCTTAAATTCGTAATGCTGAAGTACCAAAAAGAAAGATCATTAGAACAATTACTATGAAAATATTTACAGAAAAGGCTTAGAAAAGGATTACTTTATTGAGCAAATAAATACTTTATTTGAAATAATCCTGTGGTTGCCAAGATAGTATTTACTGCAGTTATGTCAACATTTTAATCAACATTGAAGTTATATTTTTTCTTTGTAAAATTTACCTGTTTTTTTTTTTTATGCTTGGAGATCATCTTTGTAACTGATGTTATAAATAACATTGCTAACTTGTAGTCTAATCTAATCCAGCATTTAAATCTCTGGTGATTAGTGATTAATATATGAAAGAAAATTCAAAGGTTTCATGTTTAAGAAAACCAAAAAGAAAATAGTTTTGACAAAGTTTAACATACATGTCTGCAAACAACATGGTGTCTCCAAAAGAACAGTTTTCTCTTAATATCCACTATTACTGTATACTCTCTCAGCAATTTTTATTGTTTTTTTTTTTTTAAAGTGATTTTAATAAAGTCTAAACATATGAAACTGGACTTATACATTTCATTTTTTTTTCCTCTCAAGAAGAAAAAATATAAATCCATACGTTCCCATTTATTAGCTTGTTTATTTGTATGAATAATTTTATATTTACAAGTTTATAAAAATATCTGAAACAATTACAATGCAATATTCATTATTTGTTACATTATAAAAAATAATGATGAAAACAATTTTTTTTATTTTTAAAATTATAAAAATATCTGTGAACAAGAGAACAAAAAAAATTAAATAAATATATATATAAATACAAGTAACTGTAATTATAAATTTGGAAAAAATGCATTTTCTGGATATTTCTTCCGTTTGCTCTCGCCACATAAAATTCACTAAAATACTTTGTGTGTATCTTGATTTAGATTTTTTTCTTCTTGAGAATTGATAACAAACATGATAAACCCTTTATCTATTAAACTGTTTATTTACAAGAATTGTATTCAATTCTTTTGTTGATGATTCTTGAGAAAAACAAAATGCATAAATCTCTTTTCATGTTTGGATTTTATTAAAATTGTAAAAATAGAAAACAATAAAAATTGCTGAAGGAATACACATTAATAGTGATATCAGGAGAAAAACTGTCCTGCTTTTTTTTTTTTTTTTTTTTTTTTCCTTATACATATGTCAAACTTTGCCACATGGGGTGTAGATACTATATCTATACTATATCTACAAAATAACATGATAGATTTCAGCAGCTATCCTATTAGTGATTATCTAGAATCTTGTTGATAACAACAGGCATTGGACCCAAGGAAGGTATCACATGTAAATGATTATTAAATTTTTTTTCTAATTCAGAACTAGAAAATACCATTTGAACAATTTTATAGCATCTTCACTATTAAATGAAAAAGTCTGACTGTTTAAAATTCCTACTGTAAGCACCAACAGTTACCAAAATCTCTTATCAGCTTTGTTTTTGATAAATATATAAGGAAAACAATAGAATATAAAGATTTCTCTTTTCTTTTTATCATTTCACCCCATACAAGGCAATAAAGCCATTAAGACACAAGGGGTTACTGAGTGTCAAAGAATACGAAAAAAAGAAAACATTATTAAGGGGAGAGAACAATAAAAAAAAAAAACAGGATTTAAGAAGACAGAAGATAATGCATGGCATTTAAATTTTTGAAGATCAAAACAAGAAACTGGAAGAGAGTTCCACATGTGATAAGTGCAAGAGAAGAACCTATTAGCATAGAGCTTATGGTTATATCTAACTATTTCAACTGTACAATGATGAGACCTATGAGGCCAATCTAGTACTGCACTTAAATCCATAAAGTCTTGGTGTCAAAGAAGAAAGCTCATCAGAACAATTAAATTGAAAAAAATTATAGAAAAGGCAAGCTAAATTATGGTGGTGGGAAAGTGACTGAAGCTGAGATCCTTGGTCAGGATTAATAACTTTCCAGATTCTTTGTACATAGCAGAAACAACGAAAAGATTGATGTTTTACTTTTTAATAATTTATCTTTGAGATTGATAAGAAAATTAAATAAAATTCTTTGCTATTCTTTACTTTAAATATAAAGAATATTTAGCAATCTTTAACCTTTGTATGGTATTTTGATGATATTTTCCTTGTCACCACTATTATATTAACTATCTTTACTCCCTCGGCACTGTTTATTGTTTTAAAAAGTGATGAGTAGAATTGGAATAAAATCTAAACATATGAAAGTAAATTTATACATATTTTTTGTGAGAATTTACAACATAAATATTAAACCCTATTTATTTATTAGATTGTTTATTTACAAGAATAATTTTATATTTACAACATTCTAAAAACTAATACAATTGTATTAAAACTAATACAATGCAATATTTATTGTTTACCAATTTATAAAGAAATAAATATGAAAATCATTTTTTATTCATAAATTTCTAAACATGTACTAAATTATTAAAATATGTGAACCCACTATGAGGAAATCTTTATTATTTACCATTTTTTAAAGTTCACATTGATTGGCAATTGGTTGATATTTTGACAACCATTCTAGTAAACAATCTAATAAATAGTGTGTAATATTTTTGTGGTAAATTCTCATGAATGAAGAAAATGTATAAATTCCCTTTCATATGTTTAGGTTTTATTAAAATTCTAATCTTTGCTTTTTGAAGCAATAAACATTGCTCTGGAGTGAAGATAGTTAAAATAATAGCAGTATCAAGGGAAAAAAAACATTCTTTTGATACACTGTTGTTTTTGTGGATACAAAAGTTAAACATTGCTGAAGAATTTTATTTTATTTTAGACTTTGAATTGCTCCATAGACACAAGATTTTTGTTCTTGCAATAGTTTTAAAATATCCTGATTTCTTTTTTAAAGTATTGTCATTACTATTAATTTTTGGTTAGTTTTTCTTTCATCTCCTTTTTGTTATTCAGGTAGTAGTAAATGTAATAGTCTTAAATTGTTTCAATTTCTTAGATAAAACATTGTTATTATCATTCATTTTTTACTAATTTTTTCATCTTTTTTTTTTTTTTTCCCCAATTGATGTTTAAAAATGGCTTTGAGCAAATGAAGCCTGTATCTCTTAGCAAGGGCCGTTCTTCTTTAAACCTTGTAGATTGGTACTACAGAATCACAAACAAGGAATGGTACCAGATAACAGAAACCGCATCACTTGATGACTACCAACAACAGCAACAACTAGAATGGATAGCATTAAAATGAATTCTCAAAGAGAAAATAAGAATGTAATCAAGATGTTTATATTCCACACTACTGCAAACAAACAGTTAGGAAGAAAGCCCTATCAATTATGAAAAGAGTAGTGACTGAACTTGTAAAACCTATTTTCTTTAAAAAATTATTTTAAGAAAAGATCTTATAAATTTCGACCAAAAGTAGCATTTATTGCTTAGTCAATGAAGAGTTAATATTACCGTTACCATTAGAAATGCGAACATATACTATATTTTGATCTCAGCCTAGTGACCAAGGAGTGAAGAAAAGCATAACTCAAGTAGCACTAGCTGCTCAATCAATGAATGCTGAATGTCTTCTGTATTCCTTACTTACTTGAAAAGTAAGTTCCTCTCAAACAGTTTCTTCCTACATACCAATACTTAGTGGAACTGACTCCAAAGAAATGTTTTCCTGACTACTACAATTTTAATTTATTCAAGTCTAGGGTTAATTATTATTTTTCCCACATATCCTCATAAACTGTATCTTTTACCTCTTACCCTTACAGCTGACACAACAAACTCCTTCAGTAACACTCTACCTCGAGTGGCTCTTTGGCCTTGTATTGAGTAAATATTAATAAAAAAAAATTTTAAAATAAGGAAATGATTAATATTACCATTAGAGATTAGAAGAACAGATACTAAACTTTGATCCCAGCCTGATGACCAGAAAGTGAAGAAAAGTATAACTTGAGTAGCACTGACTGCTTGGTCATTTAATGTTTCTTTATAAGGAAGCAGCTAATATTAGATCATTTTGTATTTATTCTATAATCTAAGGAAGCAGCATGGATCAGAAATGAAGCTTTTGAGAATATTTGATTTTTGTATCCATTCTTTTGGAAAAACGTGACAAAATAAGATTAAGTAAAAAATCAAAACTCAATGATAATAATTTTTTCTCTCTTTCTTTATATCTCTCTCCATTTTTTTTAATTTTTTAAGTCTTTCTTTGTTAAGGATTTGAATCAGGCACCATGAAGAATCTTGCATGTCTTTACAGATACAAAATGTTTTGGTGTTTGTTTTCATTAAAAGAACAAAACAAAGTGAAAGAAAGAAAGAAAAACAAAAAGAATTCATTGATTCATATTTGTGCATTTTTATTATTTTTGCTATCTCTCGACACCTCCACTTTTTAAAAAAAATTATGCTCCCTTACTGTAGATCTGCTTGCACGCTATTTTGTGCATATTGCATGGTTTGAATCCTTGTTATCTGCGAACAGCTACACTGATGTTGCAATGTTCAAACAACTCTCAGTTCTTAAAGAGAAGAGTCCTTTCATTATGATTTCACAGTTGTAAAATGAAACACACATATGCCTCTACTTTCTAAAGCACATATACACATGCATACACCTTTATATAAGAAACATACACATACAACGCACCGAGAAATACTAGAGAATTATTAATATATAAATTCTGTATCTGAATTTAGTGGTGGTATTATTAACTAATAATGGGACTTGTGAATCTGTAAGATATTTGTTTTGAACTTCTGGAGTTTAATCATAATAAAAAGAGAGAGAATTATTAATTGTGATAATAGATGGTTGCAAAATATTACAATGCATGAAAAATACAGAATTCATGTTGGAACTTAGTAAAATGCTAAGTTCAAATAAACAACCACTTTTTTAAATTTTTTTTTTTTTTTTTTTTTTTTTAGAATATTTCATGATTTGTATTTGATCATCAAAACATCTCTTTGTGCTGAAAGAATACTGGGATGTGCAGGAATGTTTTGATTAAAAATTTTTTTTTTCTTTTCCAACAGATTATGACAACATTCTATAGTTTGGGTAATTTGGGTTTTGGCTACTGTGCATAAAAAGTATTTGACAGATTCCAAAAAGAAATATATTTTTCTTTGTGTGAACAAAAGACAAAAAAATGAAAGAGGAAAGAAAAAAGAATTGAAATTATTTTTAAATGATGTCTTAAAAAAATTTGTGTAAGCAAAAAAAAAAAATAGTAAAAAAAAGAAGATAAACTGTAAGAAGAAAAAAGATATTGAAAAAAAAATTTTAATCATTCCAGATTTGAAATCAAAAAACTATACCAAAATATTTGCTCTGAAAAAAAAAATGGTTTTCATAAATGTGAAGGTTGTTCCAAAAGTTTTGAGCCTGAAATTCTTAAAAATATACTTTTTTATTTTCATTTTCTTTTCTAACAAATGTTACTCCCACAGATCATCCTGACCATGGTCCATCTTTCAAGGGATTGCCTCTAATGATGACACACAGCAGTCTAATGTTTCACCATTGCATATGAAAGGTGGTCTGCATGGGAAACATTTTGCATTTAATCATGGATTTCCTATGGCTCAATCTGTTCCAAGGTCACATATTCAATAATAGATTGACACTTAAATTTCTAAATGCTAATTTCTGATACTGATTTCTGTTGTTCAACGTCGATGGCTTCAATTTTTTTATTACTTCTAAATTGTAAATCAGAATAAAGTATTTAGAACAATAAAAAATGTTCTAGTTTTGTGAAAGCTATATATATATATATATATATATATAATGAAATTAAATAAAATAATTTAGGATCACTATAAAAGGAATATTCAGGTTGAAAACGTTTGGAGCAACGTTCATCGGAAAAAGTAAAGATAAAGAAATAAGATAAAATTGGTTGCATTGAAGCGATAACATTGTTTTAATAATTTGAATGAATCATAATATTTATTTATTTAAAAGATAAATGAAAATTTAATTGAAAGAAGCTAATTAGACTGATCTGGTGATGTTATTTAAAATGTCTCCTAAAAACGGTAATGTTCCTGACTTTAATAAAGATTCAGTGAATGATATGAAAGAAAAAGAAGAAATTGGTGCCAATAATCTCAATATGGTAATATTTGTTATAAATTTAGGACATTCTGACTGGAAAGAAGTCCATGTGATTTAACAGTAAAAATATTAAGATACTGAAATTGTTATACAGGATAATGGAGATATATGAAGTGTTACCTAAAGATTTGGGCTACTTCAGACACAAAAAGGTTCCTTCAAAGTAAAAAATGTTAACAAGAGCTGCTTTATTTTCTTTGTGAGTAAATTTGAGAGAACTGTGAAATATCCTGCAAGACATAGGAAACACTAGGTATGGACAGTTTGATTATTCTGTTCAAATTTCCTTAATTTTTAGGTAGTACTTCATATTGAAAACAGATCTCTACAATGATATCCTGAGGAAAGTGGTCAGTTAAATCAGGACCAGTGTATCTATGTGAGAGACCTACTTCAGATACTTCTGGGTAAAAAATACTTTTGTAAATTGGTTTAATTGATGTGTGATAAGGGTCATGCCCAACCCTCTTTGGTTACTGAGGACCACGATAATGATATGACCTAAATGAAAAATTTCTGGAAAAAAAATCGGCAATCTTTCACTGATAATGTATATATCTTTATATATAATATATGTACTTAGATAGCAACCCTTAATTAATGTATGTATGTATGTATGTTTGTTTGAATGGCTGCAGACAGTGACTTTTTATTTTATTTATTTATTTATTTTTTTACTTAACCTTTTCTATTTTGTACTAGTGAACATTAGTTAGTGTAAGAACTGTCATAATTTTTTTATTATTTTTTCAGGTGTTGCTTTACATTAACATCATTATAATACACAAAGGCCATAATACTGAAATTTTAAAACTGAATTTAAAAAATATCTTATTATAATTCTGCTTGCCCTTCCTTTAGTTAGCACGACCATTATGCCCTGCCAACACTTAATAAATAATGGTCTATTCCATTTTGATCTCTTGGAAAGACTGGCAAGGCATATCAGGAACACTACTTGGTTTCAGTGAGAAAATGAAAGAAAGAAAGAAAGAAGTGTTTAATGCCTATTTCAATGAAATGGAAAAAGTTGTTATTTTCAAATTGTTTCATTTGCACCACTTCTTAAAATAACCAATTGTATTTATGATTGTTATTGCAATATTTTGTTAAAATTGTTAAGCTCAAGTATTTAAAAATGTGAATTTCTATGAATATTTTATTGTCATAGTACTTGACATGACCTTATTCAATCAATAATTTACAGATTAAGCTTCATCAGAATATTTCTAGTATATATTAGTATCTATAATTACTGTTTTTATTCCTAACCAATAAGCTCTTGGATCTTCTTGTTGGCTTGTTCCTTGCTTGCAAGAATCAGGGAAGAATGTTCTGTTTATTATTTGCAGACTTCCTCTCTTGCCAGTGATGATTGTTTAAAATGGAGGTCAGCTTGCGCACACCCTTTGGAGTACCCTTCCTTGCTACCTCAGTGAGCCAAGATGGCAATGACAATAAGTTTTTGTCAGAGTAGTCTTCTCTTTTTCTTAGAAACAGAGCTGAAGGGCTTCACTTCCTTTGCAATTTTGCCCATAGCAGGGTCCTGGCAACAGGGAGCAGTCCTTGACTTGACATATTGGGATTAGTACAAAGGGAATCTAAACAGCTTCAGACAGAATTTGAGCCCAATTTGCTGCTTCTATTTCCCTGCCATGAACCATTAAGTTACCTTGAATATTGATATTGGCTGAACAAATTGCCAAAAGTGCTCTCTCAAAAGTTTCCAGCTCGTCCACAAACTTACATTATTTATATGTGGACTATTAGCCCCATCTTTGTTGTTGATATCACAACCACTTTCTAAGATCGTTGGTTAAAAAAAGGCTTTGAGCAAATGAAACCTGAGAGTCTTGGCAAAGAGCATCCATTTTTGAGCATTATGAACTGGCAATACAGATTCACAAGGAACTGTACCAAATAAAAGAAACCGTATTACTTGACGACTACCAACAGCAGCAACAATTAAAATGGATAGCACATGTAACTCAAAGAGAAAATAAAGACGTAATCAAGATGCTGACATTTCACACCACTTCAAACAGAAGGTTTGGAAGGAAACTTCCAATAAATACTCGAAAGTGCAATAACAGTTACTTGACTTGAAAAACCTATTTTCCTGAAAAATTCTTTTGAAGAGAAGGATTTCATAAATTTCAACTGAAAGTAGTACTGGCTGCTCGGTCAAGGAATGCCAAATATTTCCTTGTAGGGAAACGGATAATATTACCATTACCATTGTGTCATCTGGCCTTTGTCAGGTGATTGTTGACCTGGGTAACTTTCAGGGAATTTAGAATTGAACCTCTTTTTTTTTTAAATTTATGTAAGTAGATTGTTCTCATTCTGCTCTCCATATCTAGAGATATCTAATTATTTTCATTTGTATGAAAACAGGTAAGTAAAAATAAAAAAAAAATGTCTGTAGCCTTTAAATAAACATACATTTTATATATAAAAGTGTGTATGGATATATACATACATACATACAAGTTGCTGTTCTTGATGTAGCTGGATGTTTTTTGTACATATTTTAGGAAAGAGCCAACCTGAGCTGGGCCTTAAAATTACAGAGATTGTTTGAAATGGCTATTGTTCTTTTTTTTGTTGTTGTTTTTGTTTGTTGATTTATTTTTTTTAAATTTGCTTGTTCCTTACAATTTTTCTCCTGTCTTGTATCAGACAATCTTCACAAAACTGAAACATTTGGTCAGCACTTGTGGGATACCACTGAACACTGACCCTCCCTTTTTCACCTTTCTGATGTTGGGCCTTTACACTTTGTCTGATCAAATAATGTTGACCTCCTAAGAGTTTAGCATAAACAGAATCTCCAAGAATTGTTACTCGTTTCTTTCTGCATCATTTTAAAGTTCCTGGTCAATAGCCTCTTTATTGTTTCAACTAAAATTAATGACACTTTTACTATTTGATTGCAAATCAAATAGTAAAAGAAAAATTACTATTACTTAATTGAGAAATTGCAAGTCATATTTATTCTTATTAGACTGTTATTTTTTTTAATGTTTTGATTAGTATATTCTCTTGTCATAGGTGATAATTTTAATTTTATCTTTGGAATAATTACTCAGAGTATTCCAAATGTATTCAGTATTCATGGCTGAGGAGATAAAATTTATATTATATGGTGAACAAACCATTCAAGCCATTTAAAATGTGAATAAAAACTAGGAAGCTTATAAACATGCCTATGTGTGATCAAATATTAACTTTCTTATTGACACTGCCTATTTGAAGTTTAATGAAGAAATAATTGCAAATTAATCCAAATCTATTGTATGTTTCTTTTTTTTTTTAATTTTTTTTATTTTTTTTTTTAAAGCTTTCTATTCTGTAGTGTATTGATTCTTTTCTGCCATTTGTCTATAAAACAGCAGTTGAAGCAAATCACATTTGGACAGGAATATCTTTCTCTTGCTTTTAATCACCTGAAAACAAGAGTGACCCATATCATAAAATAAACTTTAGCACAGAAAAAAAATAAATGAATGAGTTCTACCATGCTCCGACAAAGTCAGGTATGTTAAACCTGAGAATAAAGGAAAAAAAAATCTTTGCAATACCATCAAAGAAGACCTATGCCTAGGAACCGTAACAGAGGCTTGTAATGGTCATGGAGAGATTTTGAGATATGATGTTATAGGATTTACCTTCTTTTAAGGAAGCCAAAGTCTTTTACAATCAATGAAGAGTGTGTAATAAATGCTTATAATGGCCATTTTTAAGATATGATAATGCCATAGTACTTACTTGATTCTGTCAGAAAAATCATACATAGACAGGATTTTCAGGAAATGATTAGGCTTCAATCTTGGCATTACACATTTTTGGCTATATCACATACATGGGAAAATAAAGCCGTGAATGAAGGGTTTGGTTAAGCCTCTAACTCAGTTTTCATGAAAACTCAGCATAACTGATTCTGTTAGAGAAGTGGAAGAATTTATACATGATTGCCTGAACTTGTTTCATTTATTCCCTAAACTTTTTTGTGTTTCATGGACACTCCATATCCATTTATGGAGTCTTTGTTTTTTCATTGTTAATTTTTAGCTTGCTTTCATCATCTTATTGTGTTTTTTATCACACCTGAGAGTATTTTACCTAGCAAGCTGTCATAAAAAGCAATAAGATGAGGCCAAGGCTAACCAAATTTAATAATACCTGGATTTATTAAAACCCTAACATTGGTAAAAAAAGATGTTTGCTTCTTCTGAACACTTGAAGATTGACTATGATTAGTGCATGTTTTGGAAAGTGATTCTGTGTATTTCCCTTAAATTTTCAATTATTAAGGTTCCTCATTTTTATAAATATATAGACTGCTTTATGGCTATATCTTGTTGCAAACACTGATTCCTGTCTGATCACCAAAGTACCCAGATGGGTGATGACTTGGGAATACCAGGTGTTGTAAGCTTGGATGTTTGGGTGATATGACAAATAACAGCTCAGAATGAGAAATTGGAGAGCTGAGTTCAAATTCCAGTTGGGTTTGTTATATTTACTTACATGCAAATATCTTTGGGAAAGGTGTGGATTTATCTCTTCTCCTAACTATTGGTTAAATAGCAGGAAAAACTGGGTGTTATTGTCTTGGTTGGCAACCAGTCTACTGCAGAAATTAATGGCAGCCTACTGCAGGAATTCTTCTGTTGTATCAGTCATGATCACTCAAGTGTGTATCATGCATGGCATCTAAGGAAAAAAGACTGCTTTGAGAATTTTGTGAAAATCTGTACCCTGTAAAAAATGTGGCATACAGTTCGTCTTAATGATATACTGTTGTTTAATTAGAAAGTAGGCATGTCTTCTATCTGAAATATACTATTGTGGAATATGAATTAAAAAGATGTTAATACTTCTGAAATTTTGGCTCAAGTTTTGAGATGTTGTTGTTCCATGAATTCAGCCTAGCATTCACCTCTTTGCTGTTTCAATCAGTGTTTCACAAGAAAGATTTCATTTTCTGATTATTCCAAGATGTATGTCACATCTAGAAAAAAAACTCAGGTGTAACAGGAACCTGTGTTAGTTGACCTATCCTAATTAGAATAGGCTCCCACTATAATTATGAGTGGATTAAAGGATACTGTTTAAAGCTCCTTGAAGATTAGTGAATAATATGCACCTGATGAAGTCTGGCAAGGTCATCAGTCAAAATGTGATTGAAAACAACAAAGATAAGCATTTTGGTCTGAGTAATTAATGAACTAATTCTTGAAATTTATCAAGAGTCATTGCTAGTAAACGTATTTATGACTATTTTTTTCTGAAGGTGGCTGACATGGAAGTAATAATAAAAATAGGCTATGGCAATACTATATTTAAAAGCTCAAACAACTTATAAACTAGAAAAAAATAAAAATAATGAGTGAAAGTAGTCATGAAAGAATGATTTCATTTTTGTTTTTTTTTAAATTCAAATAAAAAAAAATGAAAGCTTTTTTAAAAAAAAAAAGTAAAGCATCTGAGTTGAGAAAACAAGTTTTAAATCTAATCTTTATAAGTGGGTGGACCCATCTGAAAAAAAGGTGTTTGAATTCTGGGATGTCTTTTCAGACCTTTTTATTTATGGTCAATTTCGGTGGTCAACATTGTTTGGTAAGATTTTTTTTTTAAAATGTTAATATTGCAAGTTGGTGCTGGTGAAGATACTTGTCTAAGATGAAGCTATGGCCTTGCCTGAGTAATATGGTGCTGTACGAGGAACAGTGAAGCTGTCTTAATGACAATAAACAAGGCTCTACTCCTTGTCATTCCAGGAATTACAGGCTCATACTGCAAGACACCATGGAGTGGTGCCTGCTCTGTGAACTGCTGTGATAACTACAATGTTGTCGTTCTAACAAGAACTTTAACATTTTTTCTTTTTCTTCTGATATTATTACCTATATTCTTATTATATTATTATAAATTATTATTATAAATATAAAATTAATATTATTATTAATATTATTATTATTATTATAAATTATTATATTCCTATTATATTTGGCAAATTTATTTATTGTATTTACTGATGCTTGTGTATTCAAATTGGGAGTATCAATGATATATTCAACACCACTGCAAAAATAGACCATTTTTATTTTTTGTGAATTTTCTCTTTTGTTTTCTTGTATTTCTTTAATTGTTTTTCATTCAAAGCAAAAACAAGCTTTTCATCAGTGTTTTTGGATTACAAGCCAGTACAGTAGGGTATTGTAGTTTGTGTTGTATGTTTTTTGGAAGCAGGGCTACTATGCTCACTACATATATATAATATATAATATATAATATATATATATATATATATATATATATATATATATATATATATATATAAAGCATTTTCTTTATACATGTATTCAGTACCCACAAATATACAAACATAGTGTCCCTGAATAAATCTATCAAAATAATTATTATTTCAATCATATATAGAAATAACCGACTTTCAATTATTTTGTAATTTCATTTTGAGATGATCTAACCAAATTTATATAATATAAATTTAAGTTTTACTACTATTCTTCTATCATATTACAGTTTTCTAAAGATTTTTACTTAACATGAAAATACAAAATGGCCATCTGGCACTTCCTGTTTATTATACAGTTGCATACTTTCTCAAATTTATTATTAATATCAGATTATTATTATTACTAAAATTATTTCTTTAGTACAGTGTATTTTTTAATATTTATATTAGGTATACATGCATGTATTATTTTATCTACCCACTAATATATGTATATACATGTTATTTGTGTGTGTATATATATATATATATATATATATATATATATATATAGATGGCTTTTTTTACATTAAAAAAACATTTTTCTCTTATTAGATTTTTGCTGTTAAAACAATTTATTTATTTACATGTTAGCATATATATGAGGGTGGATCAGTAAGCCTGTAGCCTGCTATAGTGTTATTTACATGAATATTGATCTGAAATTTTCACTGTATAATGTTTGATGTATATGATTTGTGGAGAAGCATTAGATTAAGTGGAATGACAGAGGCTTCCCTGTCAATGTGCATAATCTAATGCTTAATGATTATGTTGAGAAATAAATATTTGCTCTGTAAAATAAATGCTTTTTTTTATCATTAGGTTACAAACTTATACACAACACACACACACACACACACATGCACATATATATATATATATATATATATATATATATTGCAAAAATTATAAAATCAGATATTGACATAAAGAAAGTCAGATCCAGTTTTTGGCCAAATGCAGACTGACCAATGATAATTGAGAAGTGTTTCTTTCTGAGATATATTCTGGCCATATAGTGAACTGGTACCTAAAATTCCATGTTATTATGTTTTCATATAGTAACGCCATATAATTCTTCATAAACCTTTATGTAACTATATATATATATATATATATATATATATATATATATATATATATATATATATATATATATATATATATATATATATATATATGTATGTGTGTGTGTGTCTATCAAATTGGCTATATACTATATATAGATACCTGAAGGTGTATACAGACATATATATGTAGACACACTTTTTGTTGTATATATTTCTGTGTATATCTAGAGCTAGTTTCATTTGACCATTCTTTGAATAGTGACTATGGCTACATGGCAGTATATGTTCTGTATATATGTTATGCATTTATTTATATTTGCATACATACATACTTATGTGTACTTTTTTTTTTATTTATCAATGATCCTAGACAACGCTTGAAATGACCAAGGTTTTGCAACTGGATTCTAAATGTGATGCAGCCTCTCCTCCTCCTCCTCTTCACACCCCTTCCCTTCTCTCCTTAGGTTATAGATTCACTATCATTATCTGTATCCCATAATTTTTGGCATCAGAATGATGGTTGCAAACAAGCGACTATATAGATCAGATTGGGGCACATAACATGGCTCATCTGGTAGAGGTACTAATCCGTTACTCAAAAGAATAGTGTTTGAGTTTTGGAGAAGCATTCTTGACCTTGGGAAAGTCTTTCACATCCCATACCCAGTGTGGTCAGTACACTAGAGTGCTTCAAAAATCCATGATAGCCAATATCTACTTGGTCACATTAACAATGTTTTGGCTTCGTGTTATTATCCTTTTATCAATTATATTGTTATACTTAGACATAATGCAGATCGCTATAAAATATATATTTTATTTTGTGCAGTAAATTAAATTGTTGATATTTCAGTATTTTGAGATATTATTGTATAATATCATAATTTTTCATTTTGTGCAAAAAAATAAAATCTCTTCTGATTTTTAAAACAATATTCAGTCATCGCTAATTGATTTTATCAATCAATATCACACAGGAGAAAATATACTTTGAGATTATTGTTCTTTCAAACTCTAAAATCATTTCTTCATTTACATATATACATGCACACACACACACACACACACACACACATATATATATATATATATATATATATATATATATATATATATATATATATATATATATATATATATATATATATATATATATATATATATATATATATATATATATATATATAGATATATATATATATATTTCTTTATAATATATATATATATATATATATATATATATATAGAATATATTTATAGAATTTGGACATCTTTATAATCTGATATTATTTCTGTTTTTATTTTAAATCTTGAGTAGACATTTAAAACTACCAGCCTGTGCATTCAAGAGTCTTAATAGAAAAAATATGCCTTCTGTCAGTTTTTGAATCTGTGTCCCCTATATAGTGGAAACCATTGTCTTGCTTGATGTGGTTTAGACTGTTCACCCATGAAAAGCTTTCAAAACCCAGCAAAGTGGCTTAACAGTCTAAAGCATGCCCATCAGTAATTTCCTGTATCAGGGGAATACAGATTCAAACTATACCAGAGGCACATTTTCTCTATTAAGAATCTTGAATACACAAGCTGGTAGATATAAATTTATACTATATAAAAAAAAAACAGATGTCTACTCAAATATGTGTATCCACTAAATATGGTATTTAAATAAGATATATATATATATATATATATATATATATATATATATATATATATATATATATATATATATATATTTCTCAGTTTCTAGTTACCCACATACATATGTACTGTGGGTAAATGCATATATAATTAAATATTCATTTTTTTTTGCATTTCTCTATCACATAGATACATAGGATACTGAATTTTGCTTTTTTTTTTTTTGTTTTAATTTTTTTTTTATTTTCTATGGAAGTTTTGTTTTTTGCATTTGCACATAACACTTTTCTTCTTGATCATCCTACATCTCAGCAAGAAACAAAATGTTTCTAAAATTGTGTACGGAAAAATAAACAGCAAAAACATGGATACAAAGAAAAAAAATGGATAATGAAAAGAAAAAGGCGAGATTGTAACCCACCTTGAATGTAATTTTTCGGTGTTTATACAACTTGTAATATGATATGCAAGTACTACTCTGTATATTTATTACTTACTGTTGTTTTCTCAGGCAGATTTTTGTTTATTTGTTTGGCTTTCATCTTGTTATTTTGAATTTTAAGATATTTATATTTTGTCATTATAATTGGATTTATCTTATAATTATTCATTTTTTAATCAACTCACCCCAAGCAAGGCAATAAAGCCAGTGAGATGCAAGGGGTTGCTGAGTGTGAAAGAATATGAGAAAAAGAAAAACAATATTAAGGAGTGAGAGCAATAAAAAAAACAAAACAAAAAAAAACAAGAATTATGAAGACAGAAGATAATGATTGGCATTGAATTTAAATTTTAAAAGATCAAAGTTGATTTGGAAAGCAAAAAGCTGGAAGAGAGTTCCACAAGCGAGAAGTGTGATAGAAAAAACTGTTAGTATAGAAATTACAGTTATATCTAGCCAATTCAACTGTAAAATGATGAGACCTATGATGATGATGATGATGATATTTTTTTGCTTTTATTATTATTGTTGTTGTCAATTAGATTTTTCTTTTTGTAATTTCTATGTATGCCCTAAATCAGCCTTTTGTTCCATTTCAAATTCTACTGTCTTACACATATGCAGAATTTTGCTCATGACATTTTAAATGATACAACACTTTAATGCAAACTTTATATATATATTTATAAGAGTCATTTTTTTTCAGAACCTTTGTCAAATCTATCAGATAGAAAATACTGGACATTTCCATGTACTTTGGCCAATAATGTGTTGGCTGAGGGCAAGAGTTCAATCTGCTCACTCCTCACCTGTTATACTCTCATAATTTGGGAGAGAAGAAAAGGATTCAAACTTTTTTCAATGGCTTAGATTTTTTTCTTTATGTTGATATCCATTATGTCTCTGTTATAAAGTTTGTATAATGCTTATCGTTCTGGTTAATAATACTGTAAGGAAACATTGGAACAAAAGGTTGAGTGAAGAACAGGGGTTTAATCCCACATGAGACATGGATTAATAATACAGTAATAGAGAATACTGTAATTCAGTGCGGCAATGCGTACAACTCAAATGCCGCGCCTTGCGACTCACTTTGTGATGACCATACCTATGAGCAGACATTCTACTCATAGGGGATAGATGAGTCAATGTTCAACAATTAATGTAGAGAAGGTCAGTCATATTTCTACTCAACAGTCTCCCAACATCCCACATATATATTTACATTTGGATATACATATATACTTTATTCTGGATGATATGAATATGTACACACACACACACACACACACACACACATATATATATAAAACAAAGGGTTTTTCCTAAAAAACAGTTGTCCAGTTTGTATTTCTGGAAGATAATGCTTTTAAGACAAGCAGGCTTTGTAAGTAAACTGCTCAATATCAAGAGATAGATCATTAGTGTTAAAAATTAACACGGCCTTTTTAGAAAAAAATTAGGTAATGTCTTCATAAGAAATACATGTTTTTGTAAATAAATTCAATTTTATTGTCAAGACCCCTGACAAGTGGATAACATATTCATGAAACTCTGTAGGGACAGATAAGTTGAACATTTAATTTTATTTATCAGTATAAGCGAATTTAAAGGATTGTCCCAATGTAGGTCATTTCTTTGTCCCTAAATGTGGACTTTTAGATTCTGAAGTGTTTTGCTAGTATAACTTTTTCAACATTGTAGCAATTTTATGTCATAATTCCTAGTATCTGATGTAGTATTAGATCTGTTTTTCTTACTAAGCATATCTTTGATTGTCTTGGAGGTGATGTTAAAGATACTAGTGTTGGGGATAACTCATTTCTTTTTCAAATTTTGTTGATAGAACGTAGGGTTATAAATTTTTGTTTTTGGAAGTATTGCTATATATATATATATATATATATATATATATACACACACACACACAGACAATGTTTATCTGGAGAGAGCATGTAATCATGTTTCTAAATAAAATATATAAGTATGCAATGATATATATTGAAATGTTTCTATGCACACATACACACATGCAAAATACTCTTGCTTCATGAATAAATAGGGATAAGTATCCAATAAAAGGGATGATCTTTCAGGTTCCAAAATGTCTAAGTTAATACATTCTATTTAGAAATTTTTGAAACTGAAAGACCAATTAAGATAAGTAAATATTCATTTCTCACAACATTTGCAATCATATAGTTTTAATAAATAGTGGTGGGAGGGACTTCAAATAAAGTGAAGGTGGTATGTTACTTTTCAAAATTTAATAAGCATATTTCCACAATCATTTATTTGAGAGACTAAAGTACACACACACACACACACACACATATATATATGTATGGTATACTTTAGAAGTTTTGATAATTTTTTCAGGAGGGGCTTTTATTTGTTTCAAGACAATACAAAAGTCTAATATCCTTTAAAATAGGCCCTTCTGACTTCACTGGTCTTGTTATAACATTCCAGTCATTTCTTGAAGGGTCCTCATGTAATCTAGGGTCCACAACAAAGCTTTTTTCTCCTACACATCCTCAAAGTATAATCCATAAGTGTACACTCAAGAAAGTTTCAAGTTTTTTTTTACATGCACACATGTACATTATATAAATGTAACTCTTTCACTAATATATATCTAGATCTATCTATCTATCTATCTATATATATATATATATATATATATATATATATATATATATATATATATAATGACATGCTTGCATATATATGTAAAAATAAATGTGAGATGTTAGTGAGGAATTTGCATCATGACAGAAACATTTCTGGGTTGGGTGGGGATTAAATAGAAAGAAATCTAGATAAGCATTTCAGATATGTATATATGCCACTAACTGGAAAATAGGTGTGGATGTGTGGACCACTGATTCTTCCATCATATAAAATCTTGCTAAAGGTAGCCACTAACAAATTTGTAATTCTTCCCTATGGAAAAAAGCCATTTATTTTTGTTTCTCTCAAAAATTTAAAGGATTTTCTTATTGTCCAATAACCATGGAAAAAGTTGATTTGACAAAAAACATGTCGGCCTGTTACTAAAACATTTCTAAATTAAAATATCAGTTTTTCACCCTGACACATGTTAAAAAGGCAAATTGTTATATGCCCACAAATGGTTTTCTAGCAGCACTTAGCCTACTGAAAAAGATGTGTGCTCATCTCACAAGCTATTCCCAGTAAGTTTATTCTGCACTGCTTTATAAATTGCACCATGTATAAATGCTTGTGCAGTCTGACAAATGTCTGTAATATATCAGATTTCAATTAAACTTTACATTGCACATGGGAAATGGCTGAAAAAATATCTTGCATAAAAATTTTGTCCCAAAGTTGTTGATGAGATATTTTCTTAAAAAAAAAAAAAAGTCCTTGGTTTTTGTTACCTGTCATTGAGCTGGATAGTGATTTAAGACAATTTGCAGATAGTGATGAAGTCAGTGAAATTAGTGGTTGTTCGAAAGCAGCTGATGAGATATTTTTCTGAGATGATATTGGGCATTGATAGTGTTTAAGAACATCAAGGAAAATGCAATATTTTTTTATTAAGAATAAAATAAACTCCACTTAGAGTAATAAAAAAAATCTCCTTCTCTCAAGTGTATGTTAATTTACAGCTCTAAATAATATGTATTTAAAATGGGCACGTGGCCAAGTGGTTAGAACGTTCAATTTCTGGCCATGAGACCCTGGTTTGAATCTCACCATAGACATCAGAGAGGTGATTTTTTGATGCGATTGAACTGGGGAGGTGAACACAGTATGTAGCACCTTTGAAAAGTGCCTGAAAACCATACCACTAATTGACCCAAGCCTTGTGAGTAACATTGGGTAGACGGAACTGTTCAGAAGCCATCAATGGTTGTACTTGCATGTAAATTAACAAGGGTTTAGGTGTACTGGCCCTTTTCAAAAAATTGTTTCATGATCATGCACTCTCTCCCAGAAACTGTAACTAAGATCTGCTCAGCATAGTTGCAGTATAAACAACAGCATAGGCATCTGTATTTAGGGTGTGGCTAGCCACCCTGGCAGACAGGTATGCTTGGAAATGAGCATAATCAATAATTATTTTTTTGTCTTTGGATGGCATTAAAAGTGTTAATCTCATTTAAAATGATTGCTTTTTAATGTATAGTAACAACTGACATATCAAGAGGTATTTATTAACAAAAATCATCAAAAGTGGTTTATATTTTATAGATGATTGAAGATGGAAGAAAACTAGCAATATTTTTATTGTAAGAAAAGTAAAAAAACAAAGTGATTAAAATGCCAAAAAGATTAGTGCAGTTTATGAAGAAGGTTCTGCAAATGATCAAACATGTCAAAAGTGGTTTGAAAAGTTTTGTACTGTAATTCTTTCTGCATAATGATATTCCATTATTGGGTAGATGAGTTGAGGATGACAGTGATCAAATCTAGACATTGTTTGATATTAACCAATGTTATATGACACGAGCTAGCCAACATATTCAGAATATCGAAATCAAGTAGTGAAAATTATTTGTAGTTGTTTGGTTATGATAGTTGCATTGATCTTTGACTTCCACATAAGTTAAGCAAAAAAACCTAACCTGAATATTATTTGATAATAACCAATGCTATATGACACAGAAGATAGACAACATATTCAAAATATATAGATTAAGCACTGAAAATTGTTTGTAATGGTTTAGTTATGGTAGTGGCATTCACTGTTTTACTGTGAAAGAAGTTCTGGGAGAATAGAATTATGAGGTTGACTGAAAGATAGATGGAATTGTAAATATGTTGTTTAATATAGTTGAAAATAAGTAATTTTTCTTTTCTTTTTACTTAAACAGAACAAAATGTTTCGGTTACCCAATGCTTGGCAATGTGTTAAAAGATACATAATTACATATGTCTCTCTTTCTCTCTCCAAAAGAAAGATAAGAAGAGAGATGCAGGAGTTTATGGGTGATAAATTAATGTAGATAAAGAGAAATGACATTAAAGTAACTGATTGAACTCATAAATAATGTTTTTATTTTAACATTTTGTGTGTTGGGCGGTGCGTTTTGCTTATGTGTAGTTTTAATACAGAGAAAAGAAAGAAAAAAGTATTGGTATGAAAAAGAAAAATACAAAAACCAAATTTGAAATCACTTTGATTTTAGCAATTTTTTTTCATTTCCAAAATACAATATTTAGTAATTTTTCAGGGCAGTAAATATTTTTAAAACTAGTAACAAACATACATATAGACACAATTTACGACAGATATATGAATGATGTAAAATGTTAATAGCAACACCACAAAAGGCTGATTCAGGAAAGGCATCTTGAGTATGAACAATGGTCAACTCTGAGATTTGTACAAAGAATTAACTTTGTTTGGTGAAGTGTTACATTTGTTTTAGGTGCTTGTTTTGCATGGGTTCATATATATATATATATATATATATATATATATATATGTGTGTGTGTGTGTGTACTAATTTTTAAGTAATCAATGTATTTCTTATCCAACATTATTTCCTACTACACCAAATGTTATTTTGTGGCTACCCATATTTGAATAGACACCCTGTTTTTATAAACCAGTATAAATTCCATCTACTGGCCTACATATTAATGAGACGTAATAAAAAAAAAAAATGTGTGTTAAAGCACATCGGATCAGGTGGTGGTTTCTCCTACAAAGCTGGATGCAGGTTTGAACCATACTTGTGAGCATATTTTATTTATTGAGTGTCTGGAATGTACAAGTCAATAGACATAATTTACACCATTTATAAAAACAGGGTGTCTATTCAAACATGGGTATCCACAAAATAACGTTTTGGAGTTATATGAAATATATGTATAGAGAGAGAGAGAGAGAGAGAGAGATATATTGAATTAACATATGTAAATGTATTGTGGACAGGTTTTCAAATAAGGTGGGCCTGAGGTAATTAAAGAAAGTTATCTCTACAGTCTTTGCTTGTTAATTCTTTTCAGGATTAAAAATTTACAAAAAAAAAATACCTAAAGAAAAAAAAAACTAAAAAAAAGAAAGAAATAATTTGAATAAAAAGAAAGAAAATTAAAAAAAAAAATAACAGAAGAACGGAAGAAAGAAAGAAGCATGTTTGTTGATCCTTCATCCAAAGAACTGGCAAAGTGGATATGATTTTTATTATTACTCTTTGATAATTGGAGTTTGGGGGGGTGGGAAATGTTTGCTTTTTTGCCTGTCTCTGGTATTGAAGAATGTTTCTTGTATCCTGTATTGAGTGGAATATTTCAAAATGAAAATGGGATTTGAAAATAAATGATGATGTAGATAAAAATAAAATTGAAAAAAAAGTGTTCTATTTTCTTTTCTAATTGCAATTGCTTTCATTATTCACTTGGTTTCTATTCATAAGTTCTATTTTGATGACATTTAAGAGTACCTGCCTCAATTTTACTTATATAGGGTGTGGTAGAAATACCTCCCACATTTTAAAGGTTGACAAAAATGACTAAGATAATTGCTATCTGTCTATATTTCTGAGATGAGGTGTTGTCACTATTTACATTGTTGGGACTGTTGTCCTCATCTTTATTGTTCCCAAGGACACATGACCTAGTGGATAAAAGCGTTGGTTGAAATAATCCAGTGACTTGAACCAAACAGTTCAATACCTGCACACAGCAAAGGTGAATAAAAACTTGGAGAGTTACTAAAGGGAGATAACTGAAACTGAGATATCCAGAAAAGGCATGACACGTGGAACTAGAACAATCTACCCCGATGGACGAAATAAAGGGTTTGGTTCAAAATTTCAAAGTATATCATCTGAAGAAAGCCGGAGCGTACAACGGCCGAAACGTCGGGGATATGACAATACAGATGAGGACAACAGTCCGAACAATGTAAATAATGTAAAAAAGGTAAGTGCTATTAAACAATATATTTCACTGTTGTTTAAACAAAGGGCCACAGATTTTAATCATTTGGTTTTAAAAATGACATCCTCTCCAAATAGTGGCCTGTATTCGCCATAGACTGTTATAGATAATTTCTAATTTTCTCCATCACCTGGAAATTCGAGGTCTTCCAGGTAGCTTTCTTTTAAGCGATGAACCTGTGGCCCTGAAATTTTAAACCCCAAAACAGTATCGATTTTCTATCCGGAGCAGAATCATTTTGATGTTAACATGAAATGAACACAAATAGCTCTTTATGTTGTAATTACAGATTCACCAGTCTTAAAAATAAAAACGTTTCAACAGAAAACGCACGGTGTGCACCGGTCCAAGCCATGATAGTAGTTGAAAAAGCAAAATGGTAAGATGAAGACACCTTGGCATTAGCCTGAGTTCTCTCGCACAAGGCAGGTAACAGTTTAAAATGTGACAGGTATTTTGCCGCAGCTTGGTTTTAATTACAATAGAATGGTTCCGTTATCTATCTATCTATCTATCTATCTTCATCTATCTCATCTATCTATCTATCTATTATCTGTTATCTGTGTGTCTGTCGTGGGCGTTGTTACTTCACCCAGGCCGCATTTCTCACCCGATTTCGATGCGGTTTTCAACACAAGTTTGCAAATGGCTGCCGTAAGGACATGACGGAGCCCGATTTTTGAGTTCGGAATCAGGTTCCGAAAAAATCGATAATCGAAAATATTCTGCTTACAGAAGGAATGATCGCATTTCAACCAAATTTGACACCCTCTTAGATTCTACCATTAGAAGTGTTGTCCAGAAGTTTCATGACCACGGACCCTAAACAGCGCGGAAAATCGATAAAACCCAAAAACCGATACGCCCAGATTGCGGTTTTTAGCGAAAACCGAGCGGATTTATGAAGAGGCCATTGGGAGACATCATGTGAATTTTCAACTCTGAGCACCCCCCAAACAGAGTGCAAATCGACAATCCTTAAAAATGTTTTTTACGGTTTTTTAAAGCTGATCGTATTGTGTTTATTTTGTTTAGTTCTTTTTTCGTAACAGAGTTAATGTTTACTATAGAGCTTAGAAAAAGTTGGCAGTGTGATATAGGCAAGAAGTAAGGCATGTAACAACATCAGCATGGCAAAGGGCACTCCTTTAAAGGCAAGGAAGGGCAAAAATATTTTAAGTCAAGTGATAGAGATTGCTGTATTAGTCGTACTATTTTTGAATCAAGCACGGGCAACGCCGGGCCATGCTGCTAGTACTTTAATAGTTCTCTGTTAAGAATCTGCCATATATATATTATTAAATTTCTCAGAGTAATTCTGAAGATAAGACAAATTGGATAAAAAGGTACCAATACCCAGCAAGAGGCTTACATAGGAGCGTCTTTTTTTTTTTTTTTTTTATTTTTGAATTTGATGTAACTACACAACATTTCGCTTTTATCTACCATCACTTGCCTTTGATAAAGTTGAATGACGAAATACGTCGTTAAGACTAAAAACTAATTTTCAATTGTCTTTTTTTTTATCCATATATATATATATATATATATATATATATATATATATATATATATATATATATATATATATCCCCCCATATCAATCAGCTTGATGTCTTCCACAAAAGTAGTCGCTTCGTGTGTTTTGGCTATATTTTGATGATAGGCTGTCCAATGTCGATCTTCTGACAAAATGCAACATTGGCAGAATTGAGATTATCTTGATGCAGTCACAATTTCGGAGGGCCAGTGATGTTGTAAGGATGAGTGACGACAGAATACCTAAGGTCCTCATGTATAGCCAGCTTCAGAGTGGACAATAGACCATTAGACGGCCGTGGCACAGGTATAAAGTCAAACTAGATATTAATCTCTCAGCTGTCAATACTTTACTACTTTGATACTGTCATACTTCGTGCGAGTTACCCTGGATAGAAATAACTGGAGATATTTTTGCTAGAATTGTATCAGAAATTTTGAAATCGCTCGTAGTGATCGGCTAAGAGACGAAGGACAACGGCGAAAAGCACTAGCAAATGTTCCTGTTGCTATGTCCAGAGATCCTCGCTGTTGTACAATATATGTACTTGTTTGCAGCAGGCCACTGAAGACAAAATCATGAAAACTGAATGGTGTTTTAGGATCCTCATACTTCGAAATCGACGGGAGAGTCCATCATATATATATATATATATATATATATATATATATATATATATATATATATATATATATATATAGTTGTAAAAATAATCCCTTGTAACTTCTAGTACTAAAATGAAAGAAATGAAATTATTTACAAATGGCTATTTTACAATGTTAGTAATTAAACATATATTGTAATTATTTACGTATGTCAACTTTAATTTTCAGGGACACCGATCATTTACAGTGACTTCGTATTAGCAATTATTAGGTTGGTGCAAAAATAATGTCGTTTTTTGACGTTAAGTTGAACGTCAAAAAACGACATTATTTTTGCACCCACCTAATAGTAACGTAAAGAAAAAACAAAATAGATTTAACTTATTAGTGGAAAGTCTCAAGTGACGAAATATTATGAAAAATAGAAAGCATATCTTTGGGAAAAATTATAGCGATTAATAATAAATATGAAAATATAGTCCTACTCCAAGCGGGGGCTTCTTGTCCTTGGCCCGACTAAAGGCGCACAGGTTCCACACGTTAAACTTGACCATGTGTAACATCTTGTCTACAGTGGGGCGACCTCGTAAATATACCTGCGTCCTCCTTTGTAAGTGAAACCACTGTCTGATCTGTCGCTCGGACACAGAGAGCGCTACAGCCGAGCACTGTTAAAATGGGGCGTCTACTGAAACATCGCTTTCCACTAAAATAATGATTTAGAGTAATAAGAAATAATGTCGGATTGAAAATAAAATCAATTAATTCTTTTTTTACTAATGTTAACCCAATACAAGGCCCAAGAGCCACTCAGGGTAGAGTGTTCTTGTGTGGACTTATGTTAGCGTAGGAGAGAACAAGCATTTGGAGGATAGAGCTGAAGCAGACTTTAGAAGGAATCGGAAACCGAATCCTAAATATGAAACAAGGGATAAGCCTCTACTCCTGTTTAAAAGACCTGGGAGGAATGAGAACCGGGCGATTTGGAACCTATCTACTATTGGTGGAGGATAGAAAGAAATGAAATAAATATTGAATAAAATTTCAGAGTTCAGGCGCAGACGTTAGGAGTACAGAGCTGAAGTAGACATTAGAAGGAACCGGAAACCCAATCCTAAACAGGAAACAAGGGAAAAACCTGTTTAAAACACCGGGAAAGAGTGCGAATCGAACGACAGACCTATCTACTCTTATTAATTACTTAGAAATATATAAATAAAAATGAGTTTTCTGGTCTTCCTGTTTTGTAGCCGGGAATCTAAAGGGGTTCATTTCTGGTTGTCGACTTCTTGTGCCATTTTATGTTAACCTAGGTCTACATCGCAAAGTTGAGCTTTGATGCGTCATCAGTGATTTACTAATGGATTCATTGATAGTTTTGTTCTGTATTTTAAAATTTCATCATCTCACCCAGCTGATTTCGCTATCGTTGATCACGCGACAGCGCGTATCTCAACATCAAGCTACGTTTAAATTTCATTGCATTGTATTACTTCAACCAAGAGTAACAATAACGGCGCCATTTTGTAGTGAGTGATCTGCACGCCAGGCAATAAAAAACGCTCTTTCTTATTCGACTCGCAATATCGTTAGGAATGATATGAATATACCCTGTTAATGTTGTCTGATAGTAATTTTTTCTTTAATCTTATCGGCGATATGCTATTTTTTCTTTAAGTCAGCGATCATGATACTCCTGAATTTCTTGTGTGACTTGCAGGGCCGGTGTGTAATATCCACGACCGTTGATGGAGCCCAACCCTGATTGGGGACCCCAGGAAGTGCTTTGTGACCCTCGCTATCTTAACAACATTTGCTATTTTTTCTACCTACATTTATATATCTGTCTATATTTCTGAGATGAGGTATTATGTACACTATTTGCATTGTTCGGACTATCATCCACATCTTCGTTGACATATTTATCACAACGTTTCGTCCGTTGTACGCTCCAGCCTTCTTCAGGTGGTTGGAATGTCGAACTGAACCTTTTATTTCGCTCGCTGGGGTAGACTATTCTAGTTCCACATACCATGTCTAATGGATGTCAGTTATAGAGTCATCTCCTGTTAATTCTCCTCTCCAAGTTCTCCATTGCCTTAATCAGGTATTGAACTCACACTATTTGGGTTCTGTCATTAGGTCTAGCTAACGCCTTTATCCACTGTGCCAAAGGACCCAAAGAGTGTGTATTCAATACCTGGTCAAGGCGGTGGAGAACTTGGAGAGGGGAATTGACAGGAGATAGCTGATAACTGACATCCATTAGATATGGCACGTGGAACTAGAATAGTCTACCCCAGCGAGCGAAATAAAGGGTTCAGTTCGACATTCCAAACCACCTGAAGAAGGCAGGAGCGTACAATGGACGAAACGTTGTGATACATATGGCAACAAAGATGAGGATGATAGTCCGAACAATGTAAATAGTTCAAAAGACCTGGGAGGAGTGAGAACCGGTCGATTTGGAACCTATCTACTCCTATTGGTGGAGGATAGAAAGAAATGAAATAAACAGTGAATAAAATTTCAGAGTTCAGGCGCAGATGTTAGGAGTACAGGCTGGCTGAAGTAGACATAAAAAGGAACTGGAAACCCAATCCTAAACAGGAAACAAGGGATAAAAATATAACAAGATATATTGAAAAGAGAATAACTAAAAAGAAAAAGCACTCAAGAATGATTGATTGGGAAGAAAACTTATTTAGTATAGCTTAAAAGAAAGGAGAATGTATTCAAACATTAAAAAAAAACAGCAGGTAAAAAATAATGTTTAAAGCGAAATAAGACATAAAAAAGGCAATGCTTGGAAGGCGACGAATCACAGATTTTATTTTTATATTTATTTTGAAGAGAGTCCATCAGAAGGTGTCCTGGTAAAACATACCTCCAGTTGAAATGTTTTTTTCAGACTCTCTCTCTCTCTCTCGGATATTGAAAAGGAGATCAAGATTAATTACAACAGCAGGTGGCCGCTTTAGGGTACTTTGGTAACTCTCGCATGATTAACTAACACTGTTTCTGTTTGAGTCGGAAGCCAAACTAAAGGTTCCGGACCAAGACAACATCTTAAGGATTTAAAAAGAGCAAGTAAGTAAAATTGATTCGTGATCATTTTATTTTTAAAAAAAATTTTTTTTTGGGGGGGGTCACTTATTTCTAAATAAGGAAATAATGCAAATATGTTTTGCCATTGTGGAATTTCTTTATTTAAATTCCTTACATTCTTATTATCACGACGTTTCGGCCTTTGTGTCCATTAAGGTAAATTTCAAGGAATTTTGAACAGAATCATTTATTTAACCTACAGGGTAGATTGTTCTTGTTCCGTTGACCTAGTTCTTAGTACTGCTCAGTTATTGCTCGCCGCGAGTCCAAGCACGCACTATAGGACAGGACTCGACCGTACTCAGGATCATCGAGTCAATGCGAACGATCATTTCCTTAGCTGCATAGTATGTGCTTATCCAATGTTACATATAATTTTGAATTTAGAGTTTTCTTTCTCCTAAGCCGGTTGCCATTCAGGGCTGTAGACCCCACTGTGCCCTACTATTTTCAGAGTTTTCCATTTCCTACACTGGTTGCCATCCAAAGCTATAGAACCCAGTCTTATTTACCCATAACTGGAGGGAGAAGAGTTGGAGTCATATCTTTCCCAAGGGTATTAGTACGTAAGTGAATACAATAACTTAAATTCGAACCCGGCTCTCCAACTCTGCAATCCAAGCCGTAATCCATTACTCTATCATACCTCCGAGGAGGCACGGTGGAGTAATGAATAGCGGCTTGGATTGAGGAATCGGAAAGCCGAGTTCGAATTCCAGTCGAATCTATTACATTCATTTACGTGCTAACACCCTTGGGAAAGGTGTGAATCCTCTTTCTTCTCCCTCCAGCTATGGGTAAATAGCAGGACAGACTGGGTTCTATAGCCTTGGATGGCAACTGGTCTAGGAGAAGGAAAACTCTGAATTCAAACCTGCTCTTAGAGGAGGGTGAATGGAGTCTCTCTGAGCCTTGGTTGGCAATCCATTTAGTGTTGGTGTCACGATAAAAACACCCTTGATAGCCCTAGCGAAGCATCAAGAATTCAGCTACTTGACAAGATTATGAACTACACCAATCAAAGTATTAGTGAGTTCAATTTCGGCTGAGGCCGCAAGATGAGATGAGATCGTACCTCCAAGTACACACTACTATGTCATAAACATATATTTTAATCCACTACGTTAGTAGATATTGTTGGTTCGCGATTTGGTGACATAGTAATAGTGAGTTCAATCTCTGGGCCGGTCTATTGCGCACTTAGATTGAGTGGAAACGGGATGATCATTACTTGAGCAGTACTGAATAAAACTAGACGAGATATCCCTAGAGATGGTAAGCGGAACGAGAACAATTCTATCCCGCAGACTAAATAAAGGGTTCAGTTCGAAATCCCTCAAGGTTACTCGAATCGACATGCACCTGATGAAGGTCGAAGGGCACAACAGCTGAAACGTTGTGATAATAACAACAAAAATGCGGACAACGATCCGCAGGTGAATAATGATAACTCCTCATTCCAAAAAGACTAGAATTTATTTCAGCAAATTTTAATGCACTGAAGATGAGACTCAACTTGCTGTTTTCCTGTAAACAACATAAAAGGTAAGTTTGGCAAAGGAGTAAGGTAAGTTTAACAAAACACAATATGCCGATATGCAAGAAATACGCTCATTAATGCTTTAAACGATTATTACGAATTATTTATGCCACTGTCCTATCAGAATCACTTACAGTAAATCTTGACCGCTGAAAATTGTTTTCTTCTTGTTTTTTCAGTGACCAACATACAGGCTATGTCCCGGAATTTGCTAAAACACACACACACAAATAATTTGCTGGTTAAATAATCCCCTATTTTCACTGTGACAATTTTAATTCAGTATTCTTTGTAAAGATAAAACAAAATATTAAAAAAATAGTAATTTTTTTAGAAAATAAAAGAGTGCTGAACTGTTACGTAATATAAATCATCCCATATGTCAGTGAATGCTGGACAAATTACTTCACGGGTGAAGAGGAGTCTTGGTTCTACTGTAGGATGCTGAGAATGTCCTAACTAAGCATGCGAGCAACAAGAAAGTTTTAAGGAAAACGGGGAAAAATGACACTTGTAAAAAAAAAAAAAAAACAATCAGAAAGAAACAATTGAAATTTCTGGGACGCATAATAGGAAAGAAGACTTGGATAATTTGATACTCACAAGGCATATTGAAGATAAGAGAGGTAGAAACTATGGAGTAACCTACCTAAGAAGCTTGTGTAAATAGATGCTAGAAGAAGGAATTGGCAGGCATAGTAAAGAGACAAACCGATGTATAGAAAATTGTGAAGAAACATGATCGACCACGTCCTGGAAGGGCACAGCACATAAAAAAAGAATAGCCTTACGCACAGTCATTAAATTCTCTCATTGGCACCAAGACATTACTAAGAATATGCTATTACAAACTAGCAGTAGAGCCCGGCGTTGCCCGGGGATGTAACAGTAAGAGATAGATCATGTATCGACCATCATAAAGACTGAAAAATAAAATTGACAAAGATTATTGTTTAAGGTTGACGGACACGCATGTCTTAATTATTTTTTTTTTTTTACGAATTGGTCAAACTCAAACAAAAACATTGTTTTCAGTCGTTATGAGTCTACCGATTGAATAGAATTTTATTATAAACCATTGTCTTGTAAACGGAATTTTTAAAGCATTCTGAATGTAAAAATAAAGAAAAAAGTGTGCAAGACAATAAGAAACACTACCTGAAGTTTTGTTGAAATCGGTTGAAAAATGTAGGAAATACGATCCCATATATAAACGAACACACACACACACACACACACACAAACAAACAACCTGGGTTTTATAATAAGTATAACTCGATATGAGTTGTTCCCCTTTCATTCTGGCGACAGAATCGTGTTTTATCGTGTTTTCAAATTGATTTCATGCAAAAACAATTGTGTTTTCCCAATTTTTGGCGCTGTCAGAACCACCGCAAAGTAATTTTACGCAGTCCTGTGAAGTTTTGTTGAAAGCAGTTGGAAAATGTAGGAAATCCGATCCAATATATAAACGTACACACACACACATACACACAATCTGCGTTTTATAATAAGTAAGATTCGTCTATGTGGGGATATGGAAAATTTTACCCTTTAGGTAGGTATTTTAAGTTAATATTAGGGTGCACGGAAATAATGTCTGATATTATAATCGTTTTTTATTCCTGTGTTTAAGTCAGTCAACATAGGAATCCTGAACATCTATACATTTCTACCATCGAGTTAGAATGCCTTTACGATAAAACTCTAAAGGTTTTGATGGCATTAAATCTTTGAATACATTTTTTGCAATAGAATGTCTTTTGGATTAAAAAATGTCAAGATGATTGAAAATGTGGTAGTCAATAGGCCAGAGATCAGGGGAATATAGTGGATGTGGTATAGTCTCGTCGTATTCCAAGTTGGTCAGCTTCTGCAGTGTCATCATGGTGGCCAAGCATTATCATGAAGCAGAATTCGACCTCGTCGATTGACCATTGATGGTCGCATTTTGCTTAACTGAATGTCCATTTCATCTAGCTACTGACAGTAAAATTTGACAGTGATCCATTGGTTAGATTCCAGAAAGCTGCAATGAATAACGCCAATGACAGATCACCATAATCTTCTCTTGATGAAATTTCGGTTTTGGAAAGTGTATTTTCCGTCATGATCAAGTCGCTAAGCCGATCATTTACGATTGTCATAAAGGCTCTATTTCTAATCACAAAATGTCACTATTCGATCAAGAAATGAATCATTCGAATTTCGCAGATGCAGCATAGAACACACTTCAAAACATCGAACACTTTGGCGTTCACTGAGTTCATGCAGAACCCATTTATCAAGTTTCTTCGCCTTACTAATTTTCTTGAGATGATCCGATATTGTTGATATGCAGACACCAATTATATGAAACATTTCTCTGACGCTTTGATGTGGGTTTTGTTCGACTAGTGTTTTCAGATGTCGATGGTTAATTGCTGATGGACGTCCTCTGTCACCATGATCGTCATAGCTCGTATCCCCATTGGGCAACTTCAGAAACCAGCTGCCAACTGTCCAATCACAAGTGGATCGTTCACGTCATGCGTTGTTAATGTTGGCAGCAGTTTGAAAAGCATTATGATCTAGGTTGAACTCTTACAAAAAAAGTAAGCGTATCTCTTCTTTTCAAGATGAAGTGCTAAGCTAAATCTTGAAAGAAGTTAATGTAAAATTAAGAAAGAGGATATTTTAATCATTAAGACTGGATAATATATGTTTGTGCAACTGTTATAATAATATATTAGAACACAATTAAACGGTTTATTCTAAAATCAAACATTATTTTCCCCAACAACCAAACAAATTAATTTCTGAAAGAGGGTGATTTAAGGTTAACAAAGAAGACATAATCATTAGGAATAAGTAATATATTTTTGTGCAACTATTATAATATAATATTAGAACACAACAGGTTTATTCTAAAATCGGACATTATTTTCCGAACAACCTAATAATTTGCATAAGTTTTGTAGTAGAACGCAGATAAATATTAAGATCAACATTTTGAATTTATATCACCATGGTCACAGGGCACCTCGAGGCGGAGTAATGGTTAGCAAGCTTGTCTTGCTAGAACAATTACGACTGAGTAGTGAGTTCGATCCTCACTGGGTGCTCCATACTTTCGGTCTTGTGCGACATCTAAGCTACGCTTAGAAAATCAATATATCATCGTGGTCACCGTTTCCTCGTTAAAATTTATTCGACTCAAGGGTAATCAAAGTCGGTCCGGTAGTAAGTGATTGCGAAACACGCCTAGTTTTGCGTTTCATTTTTAACCAGGGATCAAATAATAGAGAGAAGAGCGCGCAAAACATCTCCGTTCGCGTAATGTCCTTCTCAAAACTAAAAAATAAAGAAAAGGAAGAGAAGGCAGACCTTAAATAACAAAGAGCAGACCTGCGCATCCCACCCTTTCCAGTAACAAAAAAACTACAAAATCAGTGCCTTGGAGCAGCCTCGTTTTGATAAACCAGAATCTGTCAACAACTCAGTTTCCACGTCCGACGTCCGCCCCATAAGCGAAGGTAATTTCACTTATTTTTCCATACATACTACGTGTCGTTGTGGGCGTGTGTCAGAAATTGTTCTCAAAATACGATGGTCACTATTTCTTATAGCAAGAGATTCAGTTCATCTTCTGCATTGATCTTCGATCCATAGCCTCAGCTCCAATATGGTTTCCATTAGCGTTGCTGTAGAAATACGCACGTACTTCGAGAGAGAGAGAGAGAGAGAGAGACGGACAGACAGAGAGAGAGACAGAGAGAGAGAGAGAGAGTGGGGGGTAGTTGTAGAGAAAATGGATGTCTGCAATGATTGCAGATTCTAAAAGGTTTAGTGTGAGAATCAGCACAACAGAAACACCTGTGACTACTTTAACAAAAAGACAAACTTGCAAGTTTCTTCGCTGTAAAGATAGATATGCCGCCCAAGATCTTTCGGAACACGCATTCAGATTTTCCATTTTAGGGACATGAAATAAAGAACAGAGGACATTACCACTAGGAACCAGGAGAAAGCACAACACTGTCGAGGGACAACGATATCATAACGGAAAAAGATCGGATCTGTTTAAAGTGCTCAAGCAAACACAGAGAGAGAGAGAGATAGATAGATAGAGAGAGAGAGAGAGAGAGGGAGTTAAAATTTTAAGAAACTTTAACCTAGTCGATGCATTATATATGCCTACAAATTTGCATAATAGCGTTTACTTACGTATTATCCTTCATGTATATATTATGTGTGTGATATCTTTTTCTCTGTGCCATGTCCATTCAGAATGTTGGTGATCATGGCTCTACATAACTTCTTGTCCTTTGTAGCTCTGAGTAGACCTTGTCTTTTTGCTATCTATCCTAAATCTTGTTTCACCATCCATTTACACAAGTTCGATAGGTAGGTTACGCGACAATTTCCTCTGTCCCTCTTGCCTTCAATATGCCCTGTGAGCGTCAAATTTTCCAAACCCCCTTTCTTCATTACGCGCCCTAGAAATTTCAATTATCTCTTTCTGATGTTCAGTATAAGTGTTCTTTCTGTTTTCATTTTCACTAAAATTTCATCGTTGCTCACATGTTGTGTCCATGGTATTCTCAGCATCCTTCTGTAGAACCACGATTCGTTGCTTTAAGTCTCTTCTACATTTCTGAGATGATTTTATTTTGTAGTAAAGAAGAGTCTGAGTACAGGATAAAGTGATAAAAGTTTTTGCAGACGACACCTCGTTCTGTTTTCGAACTTCACGGTTAAGGGGAAAACTTGAATTTCAAAATGCATAGAATGAGATGTCCTTTATGAACTTTATTCATAGTTCTGTGTATGTGTCACATACGCGCGCGTGTCTGCGTTGTGTGTTTAGATGAATGTGTTTCATTAAATAAAAGAGTTTTTTACGGGAGTGTTTCCATTAAGTAAAAAAAAAAAAAAAAGAAAGAAAAGTACCGCACAAAATTCCTGAAGGCATAAAATATTTCGTAAAAGAGCCTTTCTTAGATTCTATGAAAGTCGAGGACATTCTGCGAATTCCACCACCAACCTTATAGAACACTAAATCACACGCAAAAACGCGCGTGCGCTCACACACACAAATAAAAAGCCTACACACAAAACATATACGCTCACGCATATACACAAAAATACACATAGAGAAACCACACGCACACACACACTTGGGTTGTTGGCAATAGTTATATCGGTTGATATGTTGCCAGATGTTATTTTTTACACTGTCTCATTTCTTGGTGGGGAGAGATTAGGTCAAATCCTTGTCGCCAAATTGCATTTGTAGTTAGTAGCAGTTGTAGTATCTTAGTTTTATTTTTGTTGGGTGAACAATTGTCAGTGATAATTGTTAATTTCTGTTTAGTATTCACTTTCACTAAGAGCTTTTCCCTTATTGACGATCTGTGCAGTCTACCAATTGCGATAGATAGACGGCATCAGTAAGAAAAAAAAAAAAAAACTAAAACAAAATAAAAGTTCAGGATCTGTTTATATTTCTGCGATGAGGTATTCTGACTATTTACACTACTTACATTATTCGGGCTGTTGTCCTCATCTTTATTGCTATATTCACGACGTTTCGGCTGTTTTGCGCCCGGCTTTCTTCAGGATCTGTTTATATTTCTGTTTTCTATATTTCTGGGCTGTTGTCCTCATCTTTATTCTAACTATTTTACATACATTTCATTATTCGGACTGTTGTCCTTATTCGGACTGTTGTCCTCATCTTTATTGCTATATTCACGACGTTTCGGCTGTTTTGCGCCCGGCTTTCTTCAGGATCTGTTTATATTTCTGCGATGAGGTATTCTGACTATTTACACTACTTACATTATTCGGACTATTGTCCTCATCTATATTGCTATATTCACGACGTTTCGGCTGTTTGTCCCGCCTTCTTCATCTATATTTCTGCGATGAGCTATTCTATTCACGACGTTATTCGGACTGTTGTCGTTATCTTTATTGCTTTTCACGACGTCTCGGCTCCTCGCCTTCTTCAGGATCTGTTTATATTTCTGCGATGAGCTATTCTATTTACACTACTTACATTATTCGGACTGTTGTCGTCATCTTTATTGCTATATTCACGACGTCTCGGCTGTTTTACGCTCCGGCCTTCTTCAGGATCTGTTTATATTTCTGCGATGAAGTATTCTAACTATTTACACTACTTGCATTATTCGGACTGTTGTCTTTATCTGTATTGCTATATTCACGACGTTTCGTCTGTTTTACGCTCCGGCCTTCTTCAGGATCTGTTTATATTTCTGCGATGAGGTATTCTATTTACACCTTACATTATTTGGGCCGTTGTCTTCATCTTTATTGCTATATTCACGACGTTTCGGCTGTTTTACTCTCCGGCCTGCTTCAGGATATGTTTATATTTTTGCGATGAGGTATTCTAACTATTTACACTATTTACATTGTCTAAACTCTTGTCCTCATCTTTATTGCCATATTCACGACATTTCGGCTGTTTTGGACTCCGGCCTTCTTCAGGATCTGTTCACATTTCTGCGATGAGGTATTCTAACTATTTACAATATTTACATTGTCCAAACTGTTATCCTCATCTTTATTGCCATATTCACGACGTTTCGGTTGTTGTACGCTCCGGTTTTCTTCAGGTAATATTTGTTGGAATTTCGAACCGTATCCTTTGTTTAGTCTACGGGGGTAGATTGTTCTAATTCCACGTGCCATGCCTTTGGATATCTCAATTTTTTAGTTAATTCCCCTTGATAACTCAACTCTCCTAGTTTTTTTCTCTTCTCTGCTGTGAGCATACAACGGCCGAAATGTCGTGAATATGGCAACAGAGATGAGGTCAACAGCCCGAACAATGTAAATAGTGTAAAAAGTTCAAGATGAAAGTAAATCCTAGTAAAAAGAGAATAACAATTACTAATAATATTTAATCTAATAAAAATGAAACTGAAAGTAAATACATCTTGAAAATTAATGCTTCATCTAATTTCTGATTTAATTTCTGTGAGGAGGAGTTATCATTATTTACACTATTTATATTCGGACCATTGCTCTCATTTTTATTGTTGTTATCACAACGTTTCGGCCGTATTGCCCTCCGGTCTTCTTCAGGTGTATATCGATCTGAGTAACCTATAGGGAATTCTGATCTGAACCCTTTATTTAATCTACGGGGGTAGACTGTTCTCGCTCCACTACTCGTCTAAGGTTATCGTCTAGTTCTTATTTAGTACTGTTCAGTTATTGCTCGTCCGTTTCCACTGAATGCAAGTACTCACTGCCCGACCCAGTGATTGAACTCACAACCACTACATCACCAAATTCACAAACCAACGCATTTATCCACTAAGTCAATCCTAGTCAAGAATTAATAATATGACTGACAATACTTCATTAAAATAATGACGAAAAAAGTAACTACTCGTCGTAATAATGGTTGGCAGTGCTTCATTTTCTAGAAAATAACAACGAAGGTGAAAACTAGTCAAAAATTACATTTAATAATTATTGATAATATTTCATCAACAAAAACGCCACTGAAAATTAATAATTATTGCCAATGTTTCAACTAATAAAAAAATGAAAGTAAATCCTCCCCAAAAATTAATAATGGCTGACAATGCTCCATGTAATAAAATGTGAGGATACAAGTAAACGCTACTCGAATTTAATTAATACTTCATCTAATAAAACATAAAGATGCAAGTAAATCCTCGTCAAAAGTTAATAATTTTGGTTTATGATGCTTCATCTAATAAAAAAAAATGAAGACCAAAGTAAATGTTAGTCAAAATTAGTAATAATTTTTGACAATGCTTCATGTAATAAAAAACATGAAAATCAATCGTAGTCAAGAATTAATAATAATGTTTAACATTACTTCATTAAAATAAAGTAGATGAAAGTAAATACTAGTCGTAATGGTGGTTGACAATATTTTATCTTCTAAAATATGAAGACGAAAGTGAAAACGAGTCAAAAAATGAATAATTAGTTTTAACCCATGAGCATTTCACGGTTTTTCTATTTGTATTTTCTGTTGAATCTTAATTTTTAAGTTAATGATTGAGTAAGCTCATGGCGAGTTCTACAGCAGTAAAATATCCGTAGAAATTTCCATGTTGCATCGTTAAATATTTGAGCTTAACAATTTTAACAAAATTTTGCAATAACAGTCATAAATATCAACGCTGATCGTTATTTTAAGATGTAAAGACAACTTTTTCCATTTCACTGGAACAGACGTTAAACACTTCTTCCTTCCTTTCTTCTTTCTTTTTCTCACGGAATATTTGTTAGTACAAATACTACAAATGTAAAAATAAAAATATGGCGAAGAGATAATGTGTGTGTGTGTGTGTGTGTGTGAGAGAGAGAGAGAGAGAGAGAGAGAGAGAGAGAGAGAGAGAGAGAGGGAGATTGGAATAATGAGGTATTAGGTTTAACGTTAGAGATGGTGTTTTGCGAAACCGTAGAGTTCTTGTAGCTCAGTCGTTAAGAGCAGCGGGTAGGCCAGATGATACACTCTTTCCCGGAAATGTACCAGCATAGTTGCAATACAAACCACAAGTGTTCTGTGTGGTGTTGTACAAACACAACTGTCTATGAGCAGGTATCCGCCACAGGGATTGGCTTGCCGCCCCAGCAGACAGGCAGGCGTGTTTCTGAAACAAGTAGACCACCATTATTCTGCATATTTGAATAAAAGTTCAAATTACTTATCTTTCGGCTTTAAATTTCGCAGAGACAGATCCGTTCGCCAGAGAAAAGTAAATAGGCAATGTTTAACAAATGTACTCGCAAAAAAAAAACAACAAAAAGAAAAAAAAAGAAACTCAAAAAACAAACAAAAAAAACCCACAAAAAACACAAAAAAACAGCAAAACTGTGTGTGTCAAAACACGGCTTTTCTTGAAGGCACTATAATCTTTCGGGAATTTTTAGAATTTTAATAAAACCCAAACATATGAAACTTGAAAAATTCTGAGTTTTGAATTAAAAACCGTAAAATTCTACTTGCTACAGAAACCACAGCAACACTACTTAGCGTAGTGAATCTGTGACCCTACTCCACATAGGCAGTCTACAGGGTTGACATAGTGGCATAAAAAATAAGTTAATGAACTATCCGTTATGGTAGCTAGACTTTATGAATTTAAGCGCAGTACTAGATTGGCAACTAGGTTTCATCATTTTATAGTTGAAATAGATGTAACCGTAAGTTCTATGCTAACACTTTCTTCTGTCGCACTTCCTGTTTGTAGAAATCGTTTCTGGTTTCTTGCTGTTTAGTCAACTTTGATCTTCCAAAATTTAAATGCAATGTCAATCATTATCTTCTTTCTTCTTAATTCTCGTTCTTTTATTGTCCTCTCTGCTTAATAGTAGTTTTTGTCACATTCTCTAACATTCAGTAATCGCTTGCGTCCTAGTGACTTTATTGCCTTGCTTAGGGTGAAATTATTAAAAAAAGAAGTCACCAGCCTTTATTTTACACAACTCGTTCCTTGACAACAGACTTAACTCAAACTTTTCCTATTAATGACATAGATCAACCATTCCACAGAAAAGTATTCAGCTGTCATGTTACAAAGTTATTGATCCATTCTTTTACTAAAAATTAGTTATTGTTTTTTTTTTGTAAAGGCTAAGCTGCTCGAACTTGATGAAATGATGATGAAAATATTCACTAAACTTATTTGGCTACAGTGTATGATCAAATATGAAGAAATGAGAGAAAGAAGATTGTGTTACGCCAATCTTCCAAGTAACTAGAGACTGCCTGCCTTTTCAAGCTGAGTTCGAATTCAAGCCGGGTTCATTACGTTCACTTACGCTCACATGCCCTTGTGGAAGGTATGATTCTTTCTCTTCTCCCTCCCACCTATGGGTTGAATAGCAGGACAGACTGTGTCGTATAGCCTTGGTTGGCAACTAGTCTACCGCGGAAAGAAATGACATTCTACTGCGGGAAAATCTTCTGCCTAGTCAGTGATGGATCGAAAGAGACATGATCGCTCAAGCGGGTATCGTGTATGGCACAACTGACTGAGAGGGATCTATTGTTGTATAACCCCTTCTGGGATTCACTTGGTCACTGCGCCAATTTGAGCATATGTTGCATACCCCTTTGCTGGGGGGTTGGTTTTGGGGCGACGGTGTTGATTCACTCACATCTTTCTCTTTTCTTTCTTCTCTCGGCCGGGTAATCGCAAGTTATTTTGTTCGGAGATAAATGAGAAGTTCAACAAAGGAATTTTAACTTAACTATTTTATTAAATACGTCGACGTGTACGTTTTCTAACTAGCCAGTGGAAGTCGCTTTATTACCCCCACCCCCATTGGGGAGCATGTTCCCAGACACGATTCTTAACTCACCGAAATACCTTTCTATACCTCTCATTCCAACGCTTTAGCCAATCAAAAAGGCTTCCTTTATTTTTCTGTATCTGACCTCAAAGGTCAAAATGAGGAAGTCAGAGGAGAAGTACAATTCTCTAAAAAAATAATAGTCTGATAGACTATTATTTAACACTATAATTAATACACAATTTGATTATTTTTTTTTATATTCAAAAACAGATTTTACATTGCGCATTACTGGGGTTAAACCTCAGAGATTTCCTTATGATCAGTTAACAAATTATTCAACCTTGATTGTTCAGTTGAAATCTTGATTGATTGATTTTTTGTTTTTTACGGCTTATCAACACTTTGCAGGTTATTTATAGACAGAAAATATTTTAAAATTTTAATAATTTTTTTGACACAGTAATATTCTAGTGATACGTCTTATCAATTAACACCTAGCTGGCGGGAGAGGGGGAAGCGTTGGATTCATGACTTTCCCTGGTGTATTTGTAGGTAAGTGAATATAAAGAACACAACGGTAATTGGATCTCGGCACACCGATTAAACATTCGGGGCCATTATCCGTTACACCACCCGCACATCCAAGCTTACAGCACCTGCTATTTCCCGGCAGTCATTCATCTAGGTACTGACCAGGTTGGACGTTACTTAAGTTCGGTGATCGTATGGAAACCGGTGTCTCAACGTGATATAGCCGTAAGTCCAGTTACAATCGAAGAAAGCAATGTTGGAAGAGAGAGTGAAATGCGAAGAGAAATAGAGGCCCGGACGAGGGTTTTCTCTGTTGTTTGTTTAGATTGTAGGAGGTCGTGGGCGTTAAATATAGTGTCTCCCTCCTCTTAGCTCAAAAGTGAAAATAATGACTGCATTATAATCTCTAACTCCATAACAGATGTATTATATGACAGCAGAAAAATGTCAATGTGAAACTCGGCGCACACTCACACACACACTCACGCACACACATACATTTTTAACTAAAGACAACATAGGTACTGTATATATATATATATATATATATATATATATATATATATATATATATATATATATATATATATATATATCACCCTTTTCTGAAATAATTACTACTTTTCCTAGCCAAAATACATCACCACAAAATGTCAAAATATCAAAAGAGAACGGTTAAATCCATTACCAACTGTCTTTGAAAATGTACACCACAAACGTCCATCTTAAACCATGACAATCTGATCACAATTTAAACAATATTCATTTATTAAAAAAAAAAATTCTTGAATATTACTCGGTCATTTTTGTGTTAGCAGATTTTGAATTATGGCACTTCGACCTTTCAACCACTTGATGAATATCGATGAACGTTCTCAAATTTAATAGCCCGACATCCTTACTTTTGTATATAAACACGTGCAACGAAATAAATCGTTCCATTTGGCTTGATAAAGTCCATCAGAGGACGAAACGCGTTGGCTAAGAATAGTTTTCCTCTTGTCCTTTTTATTCACACACACACACACACACACACACACACACACATATATATATATATATATATAATTGTGTATTTGGGCAGCAATCTCTTGTAAACAAGTTACATTAAAGTATCATTAATTATCATTATTTGTATGTATCATATTTTCTAAGCTCTCCTTTATCACTACTGTTAATGTCCTATAATTAAGCTTTTTACTCAATTATTCTTGCATTCGTACAAGTATTTTCTTTTCTGGACAAAAACTGTGTAAACACTGTTCAAATATTCTATACTAACTTAAATGTTGCCCGATAAGGCGGCATTTAACTTGTTCAGGTATTTGAGAGTCTCAAAATCTTTGCATATTCTTAGCATTGGAAGCTCTCCTGGCTGCCATTTGATTTAGGTTTTCATTTGCACGGGATTTTCTTTTCCTTGTTGCAGCCTTGGCTCTTTTGATTGCAATCTGGTCCTCTGTTGGCGGAAATTTCTTTCTTAGAGGCATACTGCTGCCGGATGCGATAGGCAACAATAAACTACAGAAGAACTCAAAATTGATGGCTGCATTTAAATATTGCATTAATATTAAAACTTACTTTTTAAAAGTTCAATAATAATACTTCTCCCGGCTCTTAATTTAAAGACAATTTGATGTGCGTAGGTCCTTACTTTCTGTACAAGCAACTACTTTATTTCATGGATGAATTTCACCTGATTTTGCAATTAATTTCGATTATTCCAAGATTTATTTCCAACTTGTTATCGTACAAAATAGTTCGTCGCAAAAAATCAGGTAAAACATCGCCGAAAACAACCGCAGTAATGAAAACTTGGGAATCTAAAATTTCTGAAATATAAGCTATTGAAAGTTCAAGAGTTGTGTCCCTTTATTTGAAAAAGTGTGACACAGTGACACTCTGAAATTCGGCTGTTGGACAGTTTTACACACTTTATACTCAGAAAAGAAAGCACTCGTCTTTAATGAAATTTGTATAAAAGAGAGATTGCTGCCCAAATACAAAATTATATATATATATATATATATATATATATATATATATATATATATATATATATATATATATATATAAAAAAAAGTCTTAAACACTAATATTCCATGGTCATAATTTATTCCATTGGAATCGTAAACACGATCCAATTCATCAGACCTACAAATGCAAAAAGAAAACAGTATTTATATATTTTGCATATGTATGTATATTTACCAATATTATATATATATATATATATATATATATATATATATATATATATATATATATATATATATATATATATATATACGCAAGGATTTTCGATACTAGATTATTTTTCTTCTTTGTTCTGATTTATCGTTTCAATTTTTATCTTCTTGATGTGCCGTGACCCCTGATCATGACTCTCCACAATTTCCTGTCCCTTATAGCTCTTTATAAACTTTGTCTTTCTGCTAGTTCTTTCAAACCCTGTTTCGCCATTCATTTGCTCAAGTTTACTAAGGCTGTTATGCGTTGTTTTTCTCCTCTTGCCCTGTGAGTATCAGATTTTACAAGCTCTCTTTCCTCATTACGTGCCCCAGAAACTCCAACTGATGTTAAGTGTAAGTTTCTTTTTTGTTTCCATTTTCTCTAAAACTTCGTCGGTGTTCACATATTCGATCCATGGTATCCTCAGCATCCTTCTGTAGAACCACATTTCTATTAATCAATTTTTTAATGTCATGCCCCATCAGTACGTAGCCGACTATGGCTCATCACAGATTCCTTGTTGCCTAAATACCCCTTCTCCTACTTTAGTCCCTAGTAAACTTCACTGAGGATTATGGGGGCCACAACTCTCAACAACACGAAACGTTGCTGTTGTTGTTTCCATAGCAAATAAGGTTTTACGGAATGAAGTTTCTAGTCCCATGTCAAACTAGTTTTGCACCTGGTTTTTGCTTACAGTACATGGAGTTCATAATCGGCCCCGTATCTAAGTACTGACCCAGCTCAACACTGCTTAACTTTGGTGATCATATAAGAACCGTTGTTCAGTATGATTTATCTTCTCAAATACGTGTAGTCATTAAAATAGCTTTTATAGTAATGTGGAATTAAAATGCATTATTTGCGTAAATTTTATTCTTTCTTTTTCTTTTTTTTCTTTTTTCTATCTATCTATCTAACTATCTATCTATCTATCTATCTATCTATCTATCTATCTATCTATCTATCTATCTATCTATCTATCTCTTTCTTTCTTTCTTCTATCTATCTATCTATCTATCTATCTATCTATCGTTCTTTCTTTCTTTCTTTCTATCTATGACATGTACACATTTTAATAACGTTGATGTCCATATAACAAATCCGGCATTTTTGTTAGGGCATCCTTCCGTAAATGTTTTATGTTTTTGGTCGTTTCATTTTTTTTTCTTTTCTCCTGGCTACTGAACACAGCGTTCATTACTCACTCAGCTTCCTCTTTTCATTTCCTCTTTCTTCATCCGTTATACAAAGGACAGAAGAAACGATTCATACGTCGTCGTCGTCATCATCATCATCATCATCATCATCATCATCATCATCATCATCACCACCTGACTGCATCTATATACTCTGCTGATGTCATTTATTAATGCGTATTTATCATGTTAATTGAGCTGTCGCTTTGTGTTCGGCCTGACACGACTGCGTCTGATATTTGACTACAATAACTAGTTGTTTAAACCTTATATATTCTGATACGGTTCCCATTTCTTTTTCTTCCGTTTCTTCCTCTTATTTTTCTCTTTTTTCTTTCTAAACCCCACCCAAATCACTTTTAAAATCACGCTGACAGTTTGATGGTATAAAAATAATTGGTAGAATTTACCGTTAATGCATTTTTCACCAGACGACTACTTTTAATCATTAACGGTATTAAAGGTACAAACAACCTTTTTCACAACATACTTTCGATCTTTTGCTCTTTAAAGCGACAATTCATTTAAGTGTAGGCTTATGACCATGTCACGTTGAAATACCGGTTCTCGTGCAATCACCGAAGTTAAGCAATGTCGAGCCTGCCCAGTACTTCGATGGATAACCGCATGGGAATATCAAGTGCTGTAGGCTTGGATGTGCGGGTGGCGCAATGGATAACAGCGCAGAATTGGAAATAGGAGAGCCGTGTTCCAATTCCAGTCGGGTTCGTTATATTCGCTTAAAAGCAAATATCATTGAGAAATGTATGAAAACGCTTCTTCTTCCCCAAGCTATGTGTTAATTAGTAGGACTTGTATGAGTAAATAATTATTATCTCCCCAAAACATCCCATAATCTAAAAATATTTTGTAGCTTTAAATAACCTGCAAAAGGTTGATAAGCCGTAAAAACAAATTGATCAATCTATTAACCAATCATGAGGGTAGAGATGTATAGTAGGCACTGCGACCAGAAATAATAATTTGAAAACATCTTCTTTTCATATTATTATAGATTAAACACTCCAGATGACGAATAAAAACATTTTTGTAATTAAATTTTATAATAGTTGACAGGATAGTACAGTTATCTCTGTAAATTTCTAATAAACAGATACCCCTAAAACAAAATACGCTCATTTTAACGTGATATGGCTGGGGGAGGCGGGGTGGGGGGTAAGTAGCAATAAGAGTGGCACACACGATACAGAAGACATGGGTGGGAGGTAGAATAATAAAATGTTTATCACAAAAAAACTGTTACAGGTTATCCTGTGCAATATATATATATATATATATATATATATATATATATATAAGGCAAGGCACTCTGTTTTCGGTAGGCTGATATAAAATCCAACAGACACAAACGCCTCTTACACACACACACACACACACACACACACACACACACACACACACACACACACACACACATATATATATATATATATATATACACACACAGACATATATATATACACACACAGACACACACACATATATATATATATATATATATATATACACACACACACACACACACACACACAGCAAACAAACAAACGGCAGGCAAACCGACACTTTCTGGTCTCTCATAATTTAATTTATAGCCCCTCGTATCCTCACTGATCCCAACGCATTTTTCCTTAAACATAGTTTTGTCTTTCATACTGAGCTGAAGAAGCCGAAAACGACAGACGTTCGGTGAAACGCGTCGTTTATAGTTTTTTTCCACTTTGTGTTATCATCTCTACACACACACACACACACGCACACACACACGAACATTTTTTATTTCATTATTCGGTCGAGCTAGCTCGGACATTCATGAATCTATCACGCCAACCATCATGGTCCTCAATCAAGGTCGGGAGGTCATTAGGGAGGCATTCCGTGTCATAACATAGCTGGTCAGTGTAGGTGGTCGATGGGTGACCAACCTGTCTTGCTCCGTGGTTAGGGGTCCAGAGCGAGTGATCTACTCCGAAAGGACACATGGCACAGTGGATAAAGGCGTTGGTTAGATCCAGTGACAGGACCCAAAGAGTCCTCATCTTTGTTGCCATATTTATCACAATGTTTCGTACCGTTGTACGCTCCGGCCTTCTTCAGGTGGTTGGAATGTCGAACCTATAACTACAGAATGAACTCTTCCTAACACTATGGATACTAAGCCTCTCAAGAGAGAGGGACGAATCAAGTCGAGCTTCTCGGCTTGACGGTCGAACTCTCTGCCTCTGAGCAGAGAGTCCCGTTCGGGGAGGTTGACCAACCCGATCCCGTTTATACGGGTTCTACGGGCATTTTTTGGCCGAGCCTACGGGCTCGGGAAACCCACGTTAAACTCGGCCTTGTGCCACATGCAACCCTCGTGGGGTGGGTGGCTAGATACCGAATCGAGTCGAGCCGATAGTAGTTCACTCCAAACCAGGCTGACAGTCATACTAACACCTTCCACATCTTGTATTATTATTTCGTGTAATATACCTTCGTTATTTCTACTCTTGTGTTCGTGTTGTTCTTCCTTGGTCCTAACCTGGACCATAACACTGTTCTATTTCCACGTGCCATGTCTAATGGATGTCAGTTATCAGTTATCTCCTGTTAATTCCCCTCTCCAAGTTCTCCACCGCCTTAACCAGGTTAAGTTCAATAACTCACACTCTTTGGGTCCTGTCACTGGATCTAACTAACGCCTTCTGCAGGAGAATCAATTTACAATGTATTTATATATTAAACTGCACCATCCCCGTTAACTTTTATAAAATTTAATTTTTAAAATTAATATTCGTAATTAATTATAGTAATATGAAAAAAAAATTAAAAAAAAGATTAATTCTGGTCACAGTGTCGATTGTATAACTTCACATTAATGTCAATTAAAAACAGTAAAATGAGATTACTTTAAACGTCAGAGTTCTTTTCTTAACGGCGGCCGTAAGCTTTTCTGTTTAGAATACTTTTATGTTTAGATTTAATTACGAAAGCGGTTTTTCATGTCATTTAAGACCGGAGAATACAAAGAACAACATTAGATTGCACTTAAAACAAACACATTTTTTGATATTTTTCTTTACAGTTCGAGTACTTTAAGGAAAAATGTATGAAGCACATACACAATGATGGGAGAGGTACATATACACATATGTGTGTGTATATGTGAATTTACGAGTTTGTATTGGGAACATATGCCCAATGAAGAACTCTATGGGAACCTTCGAGTCATCTTCTTAAATAGTCTAATCAGATACTTTCATATGGATGCCAAGCATAGCGCTAAACTTAAATTAGTTCAGAAATATCTAAACAGTCGGCTATGTACCATCAGCTTTCTCAGATCGATGGCTTAAAATAGCTTCGAGCGATTGAAGTGCGTAACTTCAGTGTAGACAGTATTTCCTCGATTCTCGTGGATTGGCGCTACAGAATCATAAACAGTGTCAGATAATAGAAACCATGTTACTGTGAACTTTCAGCAGGAGCAACAACTAAAATGGATAGCACATGTAACTCGATGAGGAAACAAAGACATAGTTAAGGTGCTAACATTCCACACATCTCCAAATAAAAGACAAGAAAGGAAGCACGCGTCAATACTAGAAAGAGCAATAACAGCTACTGGACTTGAAAAATTTATTTTCCAAAAAAATAAAAATAAAAATAAAAAAATGTTTTAAGAGAAATAGTTTATAAATTTCAAATGACAATGTCACTGGCTGCTTTGTCAATGAATGGCTAATGTTTCTTTATAAGGAAACGGCTAATATTATCATTACCATTACTAAAGATTTATGAATACAGTCTGTGAAAAGCGACTTCGGCTTTCGCTAGTGGAGTAAACAAGACTTTTTGTACCGGCTTATACTTTTGGATACTAAGGGGGTGGTATTCTATCGATAAATATTATGAATATCGCAAACAGGATGTGAGCAACAAGAAAACTTATACTTACAATCCGAATGAAACGGTTAAAATATTTATAACTCATAAAAGGGGTTTTGAGCAGTCTTCCTAACCCCCCTTTTTTTGGGCCAATGTCCCATCTCTAAATTCCCGATGCCTTCCGCCCCGTGACATATAATGCTTATTATTCAAAAAGTGAATTCCTATTCACGTGGAGGAAGCCTAAAAGGACATTAACTTAACTTTCCTTAAGAAATTGAGACTGCATATATGCAATAGTATTAATATCTAATTTTAGAATTTTAGAATATTTATAAACATATTGTGTTACTAGTAAAAAATATATATATATTATATACAGTACATACGTAATTAATAGCTGGCCATTCGTATTGTAGAATACCCGTCTACTAGGGTTAGCCAATCCCTAATTCAGACACTCGCTCAAGCACGTTTGTATTTGTTCAACACCCACAGAGCCCACCTGTGGTTTTATACTGCAACTATGCTGAGCAGACCTTAGATACAGTTTCTGCGAGAGAGCGTGTTATCAACAATCTGAACAAGGTCGGCACATTCAAACCCTCTGTCACGATGACTGGTGCTTTCGTGCTTGCACAGGTATCGACGGTCCCCCAAGTATTCTGTTTACCCAATTTCACTCACAGGGCTTGGGTCAAACCGTGGTATTGACTTTCCAAAGATCCTCCCACCGATAACAAATCAACCGTGTCGCATGGTCAGAAAGCGAACGTTCTAACCACGCGCCCATATACGTCGTTACACATGTACTTACATACGCACAAATATTTATATGTATGCATACTGTATATGCACCGTACGTATTAAGTCGCACACACACTCAAACACACAGAGACACACTAGAAAAATAATCAAATTGCACCCGCACCCCTGTGGGGCGTGTCTCTTACTTAGTGAAAGTGAGGTATGGAGTGATTTTGAGAGTTGTGTGAAACGCCCGGCGAGACGCGGACAACTTAACTGATTAGCACACGGATTAAGCTGCCGAACTCTTCAAGTATACACACACACGTATATAAGGATTTCCCAAGCGTAGCTTAGATGTGACACAAGGCCGAAAGTAGTGAACACTCAGTGAGGATCGAACTCACTACTCAGTCGTAATTATTCTAACAAGACAAGTTTGCTAACGATTACACCGCCTCGACGTTCCCAACGCGCACGTATACATGACTATAAACGTTATATTTAGTGTGTACACGCCTTTGATTTGATCTCATTTTAAGTGGCGGTATTAATGCTAACCGGTTTAGAGATCGAAAAGTCTTATTAAAGAAAATGCATCTCCTGACAGGAATCGAACCTGTATTCACTTTTTCTATCAAGGAAATCACATTTTAGGCAAGTGTACCTTAACCGATTACGCTGCGAGAAGCCATAATGACGAAGCAAGTCTCAGTTACCCTATTTAAGAAATGCATATCTCTCATTGGGATATTTCGAAGTCTATATCTGCTAATTTTATTTTCATGCCCAAGACGTAAACAGTGATTATTAAGCATTTAATTGATTTCTTAATCCGGCGTTATTTCGTATTACTCTAAACGCTATACTTTGTGGATACAAATGTTTGAATAGATAACCCCTTTTTATAACATTGAAAATAACATCTATCGGACTGAGCCAAGACGTGTACCCACTAAATATAACATTTATTAAGAAATAATGCTGGATTAAAAAATCCATTGCTTAAAATATATATATATATATATATATATATATATATATATATATATATATATATATATATATATATTAGTTCTTCTAAAGAAAAATGTGCCTCCTGGGAATAAACAAACATCTGTTTCTTTTTGCCATCAGGGAAACCACTCTTATAACCTAAGTGCGTGTCCTTAACAATTAGGTCACAGGAGACTGTCATGATAAGACAAGGCTTAACTACTTATTGTTCAAGTCCACAGATATAAATTCATTTCTTTGAGAATTTATATATTTTTAAAATCTTTTTCTTGTTATTAAATCCTCCATCTTCCCTTTATTTCTTTGCTTAATTATTTCTTTGATAAATTCTTTTTTCTTTGATTCTATCTTTCTTTAATGATTTCTTTTCTTTCTTTGATCTTTTTTTTATTCTTTTTCTTGTTTTGATTATTTCTTTCATTCTTTCTTTGATTAATTCTTTTTTCTTTGATTCTTTTGTGATTAATTCTTTCTTTCATTCTTTTTTTTTTTAGTTCTTTAATTCTTTCTTTTTTTCTTTGAATAAATTTTTTCTTTATTTGATTACTTTTTCGTTCTTTCTGTTTTTCTTTCTTTCTTTCTTATTATTTTTAGAATGTTTTTGTTTCTTTCTTTGATTAATTCATTCTTTTTTAATTTATTTTTCTTTCTTTCTTTCTTTCTTTCTTTCTTTCTTTCTTTCTTTCTTATTATTTTCTTTCTTTCTCTTCTCTTTGATTAATTCATCCTTTCTTTCTTTCTTTCTTTCTTTCTTTCTTTCTTTCTTTCTTTCTTTCTTTCTTTGAAACTAAACATGGCCTTTTTTATGTCTTTTCCGTCTTTCCTCGCGATGAAAAACAGAATAGTCCATTATTTATGAGGTATTGGCAGAGCGTAATGTACGTCCTAACTAACTAAAGAACAAGCAGAATTGTAATATGATAAAGATAACGTATTATCATAAATATGTCTTCTCAAGATATCCTTAATGTATCCTTACTTGTATTTGAACCTTGTTCGTTATCCTCGTTTTGAATGACAAGTCCATATTGAAATTTTCAAATCGAACTTTTGTGGAATTTTATTTTATTTCTGTTTTTATATATATTTGTATTTTTTAAATTATCCATAAAAATACATTTTAATGATATTAAGAAAAATGTCACCGAGAAAAATGAAATAAATTAGGTTGGCTTCTCCACCCCTAACGTATTATATTTTAATAGACTTGTGTAGAAATTCGTTCAAGGCGTGTTGTGGAGTGACTGCTTCTATAACTGTGAGGAATTTAGATTAAATTGAATTCATTCGTGGGGAACATTAGGTACTTAATACGGGAATTTATGAGATAGTATGTGTCATGCATACGTTGGTGTGTGTATGTGTGTGTGTGTGTGTGTGTGTGTGTGTGTGTGTGTGTGTGTGTGTGTGTGTGAACGTCCGAGAATGTGTATGAGGGATTCTGTGTATGTATGAGTGCATGCATATTGTTTATGCATTGCATGTTTGTAAAGGATTATACTCAAAAATCAGTCTGTGTGAATGGAAGGGGAGAGAAAGGTGTATGTTTTGGAGAAATTGGTGGCGGCTGTCCCCTCGTATCCGAGTATGCTTGTCTACTATGGTGGCTAGCCAGTCCCTGTTGCAGACACCTACTCAGACGTCTGCACCAGGGACTCGTTGTTGTTCGTTCACCTGTGGTTTATAATACAGCTATACCTTAGTTTCTGGGAGAGAGTGCATTATCTGGCGGGATCAACAGTCTGAACAAGGCCTGTACGCTCACACCCTCGGTCACGATGACTTGCGACTTCGTGCTAGCTCAACCATCGACCGTTTACCCAATTTCGCTAGGGTCAATCGGTGGTATTGCTTTCAGAAACTTTCCAAAGCTGGTGCATGCTGGGATCGCCACCTCGGGCCAATAACAAGAAGTCATCTTCCCGCGGATTAATCTACGGGCTCTCATTGTCGGAAAGCGATCGTTCTAACCACTCGGCCAGTATATATGTAGGTATGTATGTACATGAGAGAGAAAGAGATAATGTATATTTGTGAGAGAGAAAGACATAGAGTATGTGCATGTGTTTGCGTACGTAGGCGTGTGTATGTGCGCACGTGTGTGCGACAGTCATTGCTGGACATTGTATCTTCATCTGTGAGTGGGTGGGAGAGAGAAAAGTAGTAGTTGGAAGAAAGTGGCTGTATGATACCATGTAGATGTTTGGCAGTTATTGGAACAAGAGAGAGAGAGAGAGAGAGAGAGAGAGAGAGAGAGAGAGAGAGAGAGATATATATATATATATATATATATATATATATATATATAGAGAGAGAGAGAGAGAGAGATTAGAATATATATATATATATATATATATATATATATATAGATCTAGAGAGAGAGAGAGAGAGAGAGAGAGAGAGGGGGGGTAGACACCAGGTGGTGTTTTGTCGGAGACCTGCTGAAGATCAACACACTGACCTTTACTCTGTGAAAAAATCAGGATTTTATATAATACATTATATTGGATCAATTCACTATAAATATGATATATCTAGTAATAATAGACTGATCCTGTCTCGACATCATCATCGTCAGAAATCTGCCCAAACAAGTGGAAAAAGAGGAGAAAGATATGAAAAAAAGATCGATAAACATATATGAATAGAGACAGGTACGAAAAAAATAAATATAATAAGATATAAGAGAAACCCGGATATAAGAGAAACCCGGATATAAGAGAGATTTTCTCTGGTCCCAAATTAGAGCCTGTGTTAATGTATATAGAATAGACCAAACCCGGATATAAGAGAAACCCAGATATAAGAGACTTCTTCTCCGGTCCCGACAACTCTCTTATATCCGGGTTACACTGATATACAAATTGAAAAAGTCAAAAGATATACAAATATGAACAGGTAGACAAATATTTATAATGGAACAGGTAGCAATATATATATATATATATATATATATATATATATAAGTAGATAGATAGAGATAGAAACAGACTACTAGATAAAGAGGTAGAAAAGAAAGACAGAAATATATATCCCCCCTCTCTCTCTTTATATATATATATATATATATGTGTGTGTGTGTGTATGCATGTATGTATGTATGTATAGCGAGATAGATAAGTTATAACAGACAGTAATAGAGATAAAGGCAGACAGATACATAAGAACAAACAATATATCTATATCTATCTATATATATTTTCAACAATAAAAAATATTATATATATATATGTATCTCTATATATATTTTTTTTCAACAATAAAAAATATTAAAGAAAGAAAAAAAGAAAGAAAGACAGAGAGATAGACGGCCATCTGAAGGAAATGTCCTTTTACTGCCGTCACATCTCCATTCCACTTGTAGGCGATGGGTGCGGCTGTTGCTCTTTGGATACTAAGTTCCAAGATATTTCCAGATATTACTCATTGACTTGTGCCAAACTAAATGAAAAGTAAATATTTGTTAAAGACGTTTTATGAATGCGTGAGCGATGAAAGAAAACAGCTTGAGTTTGAGGTGGCATATTTTACGAAAAAAGAAAAAAAAGGTAGTAAATTGAATGCCAACAAAGAATAATTCTTAAATGTAAGCTGCTGGTCCTTTGCCTCATGTTGTTGTAGTGGAAGATGCAAATTAATCTGGCGCGCGTAATTGTTATTATCTTTCTCTCTTTTACAGTAACAGATAATGAACTGTATGAGTGCGACAGAGATGGAGAGGAAACACAGAGAAAAAGAGAGGAGACTAAAGGAAATAGCGCCAATCTTGTTACACGGAGGGAGAGGGAGAGAGGAAGAAAGAGAGAGAGGGAAAAGGGAGAGAGAGAAAATATTTTTTGTAAGATAGAGAAAGAGAAGTAGTAGTTGGAATAGAGTGACCCCGGGGGCAAGGGAGAAGAAAACTGCAGTAAGTGATGGGGTGTGTGTTAACAGCGCGAATAATGAAATCGGCGAGACGAGTTCAAATTCCGGTTTTCACTGGCGAAAGATATGCTATCAATGCAAATAATAGAATAGTCAGTTGAAATAAGGACACTGGAAACCATTATTACACTATCCCAGCAGTCATGCACAGTTTAAAGAAAAAGAAGACGAGGAGCGCCATAATCACAAATGTCCTGTAAGAGATAGAGCAGTTAAGGAGTGGATGGGAAGTGTGCGTGAAAGACATAAATAGAATGAAAAAAGGAGAAAAACACGAGAAATTCTATTTTTCAAATTATTCCGTAATTACTAAAATACCTTATTCAGAAGCATGAAATCCCTTTTAATTGCCGTTGTTCACAGGTAAACCCTGACCTGAGGTCAATTAGGTCCCAGCTATGGGCAAATAGTGAACAAAAATCGAGCCACCAAAAAAGTATAAAAATACATCTGTGCAGTAAAAAATCAGCAATAAGTTTACATAAAAATTACCAACAATAAATTTCTGTAGTGAAATTACCGGCATTATACTTTTATTAAAAAAATTACCAATAATACATTTCATAGTAATGATGACCAACAATACATTTTATAGCAAAATGACAATCAATGCAACACTAAAAAAAAATATATATATCAAAATATATTTTGATTGTAAAATTACCAGCAGTACATTTTAAAATTTAAAACAATACATTTTATTATCTATAAACTATATATATATATATGTATATATATATAGTATTACCGGATATAAGAGAGTTGTCGGGACCGGAGAAGAAGTCTCTTATATCCGGGTTTCTCTTATATCAGGGTTTGGTCTATTTTATATACATTAAAAGGCTCTAATTTGGGACCAGAAAAATCTCTCTATATCCGGGTTTCTCTTATATCCGGGTCTCTTATATCCGGGTCTCTTTTTATCCATTACACTGTATAATATACGTTTTCCCTGAAGGCATAAAATTATGTAAAAAATATATGTAGTTGAAAGTATAAAAATGCGCGTTGTAGCTGAAGCCATAGAGTTGTGTCCAAAATTTTTTTGATTTCAAACATTAAATGTGCCATAGAGGTTGATATGCCGCTGAAGAAAACCAAGCAAGCAACTAAAATACCTATTTTATATATAAAGACTTACTGGCATTTGAAAAATAAATATGCAAAAAATAAATAAAGATGTTTTTTCAAATTCCTTTACAAATACAATCTCATCAGGTTTAAAAAATAGACACTAAAGATCAAAGTTAGTATCTCCATTCACGGACGTCGTAGAAAGCACGCCACGTTACTATTCCCCAATCAATGAATATAACAAAAACAATATATATATATATATATATATATATATATATATATATATATATATATATATATATATATATATTATTATTATTATTATTATTATTATTGTAATAACTATACTCGGTTGGTATAAAAAAACCCGGATAACACAATTTACAAATAAAAATATATAAAAACAAATAGGTATCGGGGATAAAATTTGGAAAAAAACAAAGGACTAAAATAAGGTGAAAAAATCGTTCAGTGCCGTAATTTCTAGTCCAAAGAAAAAAAAAAAAAACAGAAAAAAAAACAATCAAGTAAATAAGAAAAAAAACGTAAAGTTCTCAATACGCTAAGCAGCGTATAAAAAATCCCAGTGATCCTGGAACTACCTACCCAGGTTTCAATTAAATGGATCTTCAAAGTAAGCCAGCTTACCCTGAAGATCCATTTAGGTAAAACCTAGGTAGGTAGTCCCTGGCTCAGTGGGATTATATATATATATATATATATATATATATATATATATATATATGTGTGTGTGTGTGTGTGTGTGTGTGTGTGTATGTTAAATTCTAGTTTTCATTTGGAGGTTATCTCTGACTATATAATAACGGGCCAAAAAGCCAGACGGAGGCACCCAGCAAGCGCACACGGATGATTAACCGCAAGAAGACACAGGGGGAGTACATAAAAGAGTACCCAGAGCAAGTACTCACATGAGCACACACGGCGCATTCACTCTTACTCATACCACATCGAAGAAATTTTCTCATTCAGTCGCTCAAACATACATAGAGATCGACCCAAGCAGAATAAAAACTAGAAACTCGAGCGCCCAACTCTACTGACCACTGTAAAAGAAAGACCTAAGTGGTTTACCTCAATACATAAATATATATGCATACACTATCCCAAATCTATCTATCTAGCTAGCTGCGTCAAGTAATTGAAGACGAAATATACTTAGTCGTCCGTTGGACGTCCCCATGTGTAATCATAAGAGTTTCTGTTGCGTATGTATCAGGAAACTCAAGGCGCTATTTAATTTGTGCCCGCAGTTTTCATCTGACTTGTCCTGCATGAAGGATCTTTTGCATAACATCATTGCAATTCAATGCTAAAAATCTATTCTGTTGAATTCTACTATTGACCCTATCCAACATCCTGTTAGCCAAATTACCCGAGCCTTGCTGCATGTCACACATTTTCTTTAAGAAAATTATGATTGATTTTAAATCATTGTTATAATTTGTAAAGAAAAATAATCTTTTCACTATTACTCAATGATCTTACCGATGTGACCTCCATCTTCTGGTTTTCTCCTTCCATATTTTGGATAGCAGTCCTTCCCTTGTTCCAATTTAAATTTAATTTAAATCAAAGGAGAAAAAAAATCGGTCGGGGTTTGTGCCCTCCGGGGACCACTTTTGATAAAAATGAAATACATTTATCCAAGTACCGTGGGTAATGTAGTTTCAGGATTTTTGATTTTTAAATTTTTTTTTTCTTCTTTCATTGTGCGTGTGTGTGTATGTTCGTGTGTGTGTCTGTGTGTGTGGATCGGTGTGCATGCGTGTGTGTATGCTCGTGTGTGCATGCGTTCGCTCGAGTGTTCACGCAATTTCTCGCGCGCATGCGTCTATGTGCTTTCGTGTAGAATGTCGTAAAGCCATTCTTTTTTTTTCAGTCTAACAAAGGATCCAAATTTTTCCCAATCCTATGAGACCTGAAGTGTAATGATGTTTTTTTTTTTTTTTTTATCTTAACGCATGTTGGCAGGGGATTTGAATTTTCAGTTATCTTTCTCTACTCGACTTCCTACCAAAACTAAAGAACGCAATCTCTCCTTATATTTAACCCATAGCCAAGAAAATGATTTCAAGCCTTTCCGAATAGGTATCCCCTAATGTTCTCTTTTCGGCAGTATGCTTTATTTCTGCTATATATTAACGACTAGTAGAGCCCGGCGTTGCCCGGGGATGTAACAGTAAGAGATAGATAAAGTATCGACCATCATAAAGACTGAAAAATAAAATTGACAAAGATTATTGTTTAAGGTTGACCGACACGCATGTCTTAATTAGCTTTTTATTTCTTTTTTTTTTTTTTTACGAATTGGTCAAACCCAAACTCAAACAAAAACATTGTTTTCAATCGTTATGAGTCTACCGATTGAATAGAATTTTATTATAAACAATTGTCTTGTAAATGGAATTTTTATAGCATTCTGAATGTAAAAATAAAGAAAAAAGTGTGCAAGACAATAAGAAACACTACCTGCCAAAAAAAAAGTTGAAATCGGTTGAAAAATATAGGAAATCCGATCCCATATATAAACGAACAAACACATAGACAAACAACCTGGGTTTTATAATAAGTATAACTCGATATGAGTTGTCCCCCTTTCATTCTCGCGATAGCGATGCCTCTTAATCGTGTTTTCAAATTTTTTTCTTGCAAAAACAATTGTGTTTTTCCAATTTTTGGCGGTGTTAGAAACACCGCAAGGTAATTTTACGTAGTATGTGAAGTTTAGTTGAAATCGGTTGAAAAATGTAGGAAATCCGATCTAATATATAAACACACACACACACACACACACGGGAGTAACACTCAAAATCTCCATGACCAGAGTCTCACACACACACACACACACACACACACACACACACACACACACACACACACACACATATGTCGTATGATACGCGAGTATATACAGGAAGTAGTTTGTTTTGTTTTTTACCATAGTCAGGTTCTGAAATTTTGAGTCGAACATTGTATATACGTTCGTGTATAAGTGCGTATATTTGAATGAATGCATGCGCACAAATACAAGAAGTGTACGAAAAAAGATTAAATGCGTGTGTTTATGTATATATGCATACATAAGATTTAGGTTATGCTTATGAGCAGTTATAAGAGTTTATTGGTTTACGTATTTTTGGGTTTAATCATTTCTCACTGGATGAGTGTCCCGAAGTGAGTCATTACAACTACGTCAGCCTCATCCATTCGTAGACGACTGCCTTCCTTTCGTCACTCCCAGAAAGAAGCATCTTTTTCCTCTTCTTTCACTCTCTCTATTCGAGCTTTTTTCTTTTTTTTTTTTTTTTTTTCCTGTCTTCCGTTTTTGTTTACTTCTAAAATTCTTTTCTTCATTCCATCGTTTTTTCTTTTCCTCTTCTTTCTTTCTTTTTTCATTTCAAATTTCATTCTTTCTTTATTTATTTGATTTCAGATTTCTTTCTTCAATTGATTTAAGATTTTCCTTTTTTTCAGATTTCTTTCATTTCAAATTCATTCATTTTCTTTCTTTCTTCATTTGATTCCAGATGTATTTATTTCTTCTTTTGATTTCAGATTTCATTCTTTCCTTCTTCATTTGATACCATATTTCTTTCTTCATTTTGTTTCAGATTTCTTTCTTTCTCCATTTGATTCCAGATTTATTTCTTCTTTTCTTCATTTGATTCCAAATTTCTTTAATTATTTTTTTTATTTTCAGATTTCTTTCTTTCTCCATTTGATTTCAGATTACTTTCTTTCTTTCTTCATTTGATTCCAGATTTTTTTCTTCCTTTCTTCATTTGATTCCAGATTTCTTACATTCTTTTTTAATTCCAGATTTCTTTCTTTCTTTCTTTCTTTCTTTCTTTCTTTCTTTCTTTGATTTCAGATTTTTTCTTTTTCCCATTTGATTTGAAATTTCTCTATTTCTTTCCCCTTTTAGCTCCATTCTTTTTTTTATATCTCGTCTTTCGTTCTTCTCCAGTCCTTCTCTCTTACATTTTGTTTTTCTTTACTTTTTTCTCTTTTAGTCTCTTCGCCTTATTTCGCTTTTCTTTCGTTCTTTTTTCTCTTTGAGGTTCTACCGAGTATATATTGTCTTTTTTCAATCTTTTTCTCTTTAGTATTTTCCCCTTGTCTTTCCTTCATTCTCTCTTTTCCCATTTCGTATATTTCTCTTTTTATTTTTTATTTTTATTTCTTTTAGATTTTTAATCATTTTCCTTACATTTTATCTTTCTTCTATTCTTTCACTGTTTTAGTTACTCCTTCTCATAATTCACTTTTCCTTGCCACATTTTTTTTTAAAAATGTCACACTCTTCTTCATTTTCCTCCTCCAGTCCAGCCACCCTCGCTGACTCACCACTTTGACGAGTAAATACTCGTTCTCGAAGCCATCCTATTATATAACATTAGCCACACATATTTGCTGTATCTTGTTTGCTTTTGTTTAGGATGCTTCTGTATGGGCAAACATTCTTGCAGATGGGATTGGAGTGAAAATAGATAGATAGATAAATAAATAGATAGATAGATAGATAGATAGATAGATAGATAGATAGATAGATAGACATATTTACGAATAGATTGAAATGAACAGAAATAAACAAATTTAGATAGGTATATCCATATATATATATATATATATATATATATATATATATATTCGTACTTTATGTTAATCGCAATATTTACTATAAGGATGGATGATATATATGTGGACAAAGATTCATTGAAATATACCTTACATGTGAAGAAATAGAATAATCTCCATGGATACGCATACAGACCACTCATATGTTAAAGTCTTTATCATAGATATAAGCAACTGAGGGAAAATGGTAACACCTTTTTTCACCAATTGTAACACAGTTCTCTGCATTCGCTATGTTAGAATTTGCCTTTCCTCCATAAGTTTTATTACTTACTAGCAGTAGAGCCCGGCGTTGCCCGGGGATGTAACAGTAAGAGATAGATCAAGTACTGACCATCATAAAGACTGAAAAATAAAATTGACAAAGATTATTGTTTAAGGTTGACGGACACGCATGTCTTAATTAGTTTTTTTTTTTTTTTTTACGAATTGTTTAAACCCAAACTCAAACAAAAACATTGTTTTCAGTCGTTATGAGTCTACCGATTGAATAGAATTTTATTATAAACAATTGTCTTGTAAATGGAATTTTAAAGCATTCTGAATGTAAAAAAAGAAAAAAAAAGTGCAAGACAATAAGAAACACTACCTGCCAAAAAAAAAAGTGAAGTTTTGTTGAAATCGGTTGAAAAATGTAGGAAATCCGATCCCATATATAAACGAACACACACAAACAATCTGGGTTTTATAATAAGTATAACTCGATATAAGTTGGCCCACTTTCATTCTGGCGACAGAATCGTGTTTTCAAATTGACTTCGTGCAAAAACAATTGTGTTTTCCAATTTTTGGCTCTGTCAGAAACACCGCAAGGTAATTTTACGCAGTCCTGTGAAGTCTTGTTGAAATCGGTTGAAAAATGTAGGAAATCCGATCCAATATATAAACAAACACACACACACACGCACAACACACACACACACACACACACACACACACACACACACACACACACACACACACAATCTACGTTTTATAATAAAATCAGCGCTTACCTAAAGTCTGATATATTAGTGTTTTTATATATGTCTATCAACGGCCGCCCATTAGTCTTGCGTTCAAATCGCACTATGGTCGATTTGTCAGCAAGGTGATTTCTTGATGTTATCCGTCTGGAGGTGGGGGGCGGGCGATCTCAGCGGGCGGCATCTTTGGAAAGTAACTGAAAACTACACCACGCATTAATCCAAGCCTTGTGAGTGAAAGTGGGTAGATGGAACTATTTGGGATTCGTCGATGGTTGTGCTAGACCGAAGAACATAAGTCATCGTGACCGAGTGTTTAATTCAGACTTGATCACGCCAGATAATGACATCTCTCTCTCTCTCTCTCTCTCCCTCTCTCTCCTCTCTCTCTCTCTCTCTCTCTCTCTCTCTCTCTCTCTCTCAGAAACCGTAACAAAAGGTCCGCCCAGCATAGTCGCAGTATAAACCAGAGCTCGGTGGGTGTCGAAGAATCACAAATGTGCCTGAGCTGGCGTCTGCAACAATGATTGGCTAGTCGCCCTAATAAACAAGCATTATAAATGCATCTACAAATTGATTAGACGCTTATTGTGTTAATAACTATTCGCTAATCATTTATCTCAACAGGATGTTTTTTTTCTCCTCCAATCATTCCAATTTTAATCTCTAAAAGGATTAACAGTTATCTATCCTACATAACCTCATAAACTTCCTCTTCTTACGCTCATGCAACATCATTCAGCTGTCCTCTACCTTGAGTGCCTCTTGGGCCTCGTATTGGGTGAAAATTATTTTTTAAAGGATATAAATGAATATATATCCTCTTCCGTAAGTACTATTTCCCTCCAGGAAATCATAGGCGATTATAGCTCTCCACAACTTCCCTTTTTTTTCATATATGTAAACCGCAAAAATTGCCATGATTTTTCTTTGGAAATATAATTGAGTGGTTTCCTGTTGGTTACTCTACGGTTTTGAATCTAACGCTGTCCTTTTAGACTGGCTACCACCCAAGGCTAGAGTATACAGTCTGCCCTGCGATTTAATCGACAGCTGTGGAAAATACACACACACACACACACACACACACTTGCACACGCACACATACACACGCATAAATATGACCTTCATATATATGCATCGACGTGAAAATTACCTAGATTTTGAAAGTATATCTGTTATGGTCTCTCCTTGTCAAAGCTGGCAATGGTTATAGCAGCTATTTTATTGCTCTTGTCCGGGTTAATAATGATGAGTGGATGGTTTAAATTACCAATTCGACTCTCTGATTATCATCGTAAATCACCAACCTACCAAGAACTCTTTGCATTAAGTGGTAAGACAAGAGTCTTAATACATAGGTACACTCTTGTGATGAATTGTTCAGCATCCACATAATTCTTATGCAGTCAGAGCAGGTCACGTACTTCGCCTGTTAGACAATTGGCTAACAAAGAAACATTTCTATACTGCATTTCTGTACAGTAAATGCTGCTATGAAAAAGCGCTGCAAACAAACACTAAAAGTTTCGCTGGATGCGTTCAACAGAGCGTTTGATAGAAGATAGTAATGTCCTGTGCAGTATTCTCTTAGACATGTGTGACCCACTGTAGTTGTGCAGTGTAGGTAGAGAAGAAAGAACAGAACTATCAGATCTACCATTGCTTTTTGCATTCCCTGTTCACACTGCCGGAGACTCATTCGCGCACAGATCGGACAAACAAGCCAAACAGCTGACCCCACCGAGGGCAACCAACTTAAGATGACCAAATGGTCTTCATCAGATCGACGAATGAAAGATACCAATATACCATTTGACAAGATCATGTGTACAATATTTCTTCTTCTTCTCCTTCTTCTTTGTACCGTCTCCCTTCAGGACATTGTCGATCATGGTTCTCCATCATTTCCTCTCATTTATAGCTTTTAATAAATTTTGTCTTTTTGTCATCTCTCCTAAACCTTGTTTCGCCATCTATTTACTAAAGCTAACTACGTTGGTTTACACGTTTTATTTCTATGGCCCTTCTGTCTTCAATCTGTCATGTGAGTATTAAATTTTCCAAGGCTTCTTTCCTCATTATGTGCCCTAGAAATTTCAGCTGTCTCTTTCTGATGTTAAGTATAAGTGTTCTTTTTGTTTCCATAATGGAAAAAAGGTCGAAGAAATGCTAGTTTTATGTCTTTCACAAGAACATTAGCACAAAAGTTGGCACTAAATCATTTTCCATTCTTAGTTCTTTGCTTTAGAGATACAAAGTGAACATTTTATTTTAAAAAAATGCTCGATCTGTATTCCGATCTTAATGAAATGTTAAAGTTCATCATAATGAGATGACATTTATTGACGAAGAGTCAATTTTAGAGAAATATTTGGAGCAGACTAAAGTGAAATATTATCACAAAACTATTGAAGTTCTTTCATATAGTGATTTTCTAAGGGTAGCTTAGAGCTGGCACAAGGACGAAAGTATAGTGAACCCGGGGAGGATGGAACTCACTAGTCAGTAATAACTGATTTGGCAAGATAAACTTGCTAATCATTACAACACGCTGAAGTACTTTCATATGCCCCCCTCCCAATTATCAAAAGTGATCATGTTAGGTTAATATATCAGGTCACTCTATGAGGGATACTGGTACCATATAACCCAGTACAATCTGCTGCATGGTTGGCTCATCGGCGACTAAACTAGTTCCCCTATAAGGCTTTTCTGATGAGGTGGTAGGTTAGAAACCCAGAAGGAGTGTTTCGTTCGCTAGTCTAATGCCTGTTTGGATCCGGGCGTCATATTTTCCATTCTCTGTTAAAACGCTTCCCAGGTATTTAAGCTTCTGCAGCAGCTTGATGATTATACCCCCAGTTTGTAAATCGCGTCTTTCTCTTGCTGATGACCATACTCTCTATGCAATTGATGTTTAGTCCTTTTATCTCGCTTTCTTTTACCACCCTTCCCAGGAAGTCCTGTAGTTTCCTTTCCGAGTCGGCCACCAACACAGTGTCATCTGCGTATTCTTTATTGCGTATTATATTGTTAAGATTACGCCCACTGATAATAATAAATCCTGGTAGGGTCTCCGGTTCTCTTAGGATAGCATCGCTGTCGAGGTTAAATAAATCCGTGGAGAAGACACATCCTTGTTTCACGCCATTTACTATTTTTGTATAGCTATTCCATTTATTTTCTATCCGTATGCGGGCGGTTTGCTTCCAGTACAAGTTCTTGATTATTCTGATATATTTCAAAATTGGATCCAGTTTTCACAACAGTTCAAATAGATCCTTGTGTCTTACTTTGCCAAATACTTACGATACAGATTATGACCATCTGAATTATTTCTCTGATCAATAAGAAAACACTGACATCCGTACGAAATTTTGTCATTCGATAGATATGTAATTTAAAAGATAATCAGTCATATTCAAGGATTTCTGTTTGTGGTGGGTGAAAGTTGCAGCGTCAATAGATATTATTACATCGACACCTACACATGTAAAGTCAGACAGAGAAAAATGTCTCTTGCGCAAACAATTAATGCTGTAGAGGCAAATATTTTTCTGTTTGTTCTCATAGCCAATATTTCTTCTACAATTTGGGACACAATTACAACGTAGACTATTTTTTTTTTATAAACGACGCAATTACAACTGGCACACAATGTAACTGATTAAATTATTCATAATAGCCAAACATGTTTTGAGGTTACACACAGATCTGATAATAAGTAACGAATATTGATTAAAGTGTACACTTTTCGACAGTTCATGAATTGATAAGGTTTGTTGCAAAAATATCACTGCATGGTTTAGAAATATAAAGAATCCCCACACAAAAAAGGGAACATTCAAAATTTTCGATACCTCCCCACATTGCAAGAATTAGGAACATTTCCCGTCATTAGGAACTCACGCGCGTGTGCGCACACACACACAGTGAATACAGTGTTTTCTGTATGATTTCTTATGTCTATGAAGGTACTTCTCTTAATTCCCGCTAAATGGCGTTGTAGAAAATTGTATAACAGGAAAAGACATAAATGCGTTCTATCTCTTATTTCTCTTTTGATGAATAGCATTCCAAAGTGACAGGACGTGTCTCGTTTCCCCGGTGTGGACATTTTTTAATCTCAAGGTATACAACGTAGCACAACTGTCTTTTGTTCGAAAAGAAAAAAGACACCCTGCAAGCACCAGGAAATCTCCCCTACAGCCGATAACATAAATATCCTATTATAATTGGGCTTGGCCCTCCCTTCATTACTTCGCACGATTGTAATGACCCGCCAATACATCAGAAATAATGAACTACACTGTTTGTGTGGAAAGAAATATAAAAGGCGCCACTTGGTTTCAGTAAGAAAGAAAGAAAGAAAGAAAGAAGGGTGGATAAAAGTGTTTTATTTCTGTTTCAGTGAAATGGAAAAGTTGTCAATTTCAACTTCTTTCCTGATTGTTATTACAATATTTAAAGTTATTAAGCTCAAATATTTAACAATGCGACAGCGTAATTTCTACGAATATTTTATTGTCGTAGAATTCGCAATAAGCTTATTCAATCATTAACTTAGAATTAAGATTCATCAAAATATTAAAATAGGAAAACCGTGAAATTTTCTAGCATATATATATATATATATATGTGTGTGTGTGTGTGTGTGTGTGTGTGTGTGTGTGAAAAATGTATATAAATATAAATAAATATAAGTATGTATAAATCTACATAAACCTAAATTTTTTAAAACATTAATCAGTTTGTCTGACGATCGCTAAAGCGTGAAACCCAGGGTCACAAACTCACATCTATCCAACCAAATATATATATATATTATATATATATATATATATATATATATATATATATATAAAATAAAGAAAAATATATATATATATATATATATATATATATGCTAGAAAAAATATATATATGCTAGAATATATAAATATATATATATATATATATATATATATATATATATAGAAAAATATATATATATGCTAGAAAATATATATATATATATATATATATATATATATGCTAGAGAATTATTTATTTTATTCAATTAATATTTTCTAGCATATATATTTTTTCTAGCATATATATATATATATATATATATATATATATATATATGCTAGAAAATTATTTATTTTATTCAATTTGTCTTCTCGTCCAGTCACTATTGTCTCGACTGTCGATTAGTTGTCCTATACCAATCGCCTGCGATGGACGTTACTCCGAGGAAGCGTATGAAAGTAGTAACGCTGCACGAACACATTGGCAAGCCTTACAGAGAGATCGCGGAATGTACAACGAAGGAGAGGCTCGTGAAGGGTTTATTATTGACGTGTGGAACCGTGTCCCCAAAATCTATGAGGGTTGCTCCAAATTAATGGATTCCATGCCAAATCGCATCAAAGAGCTTCTAAAAAAAATAAAGACGCACATACGAAGTACTAACTTGCGCCCTGGGTCATGTTTCATTGGAAAAATACGAAAAAAAGTAAATAATAACGGAATTATTCGTTTTGTTTCAATTAATTTGCACAATGGTATATATATATATATATATATATATATATATATATATATATATATATATATATATAGTTTATGAAAACTAGGGAATCCGTATGGGTAAACCTAAGGAGGATAAAATCTAGAGAGCTCAATGTAAATTCAGAGCAAATAATTTAAATAAAAACAGACCACTTTAAGGTTCTGTTGAAGCTTGGACAAGCATGGAATAATAATAATACAACACAAAATGTACGTAAACAAAATGTATTGAAACAAGGAAAAGGTACACAATATTTACAGTTAGTTTTGGTATATTCTTGGGAAGACTGTTCCTGCAGAATGGGTTGACTTAATAGCAGTCGGGCAGAGTCTCTGGATTGGATCTCTTGTTACTCCAACACAAGAAATATCCCAGTTCAAGAAATGAGATAACGCACCTACAATCTGTTGACTTCTAACTGCTAACCTAAAGTTTTTCAAAGAAATATATTGTCAGTCATTTTCTCACTTATAGTACAAGGTTGGTAGTTTGTTGAAGAATGGATTTTTCTTTTATTTTCTGAGCAATGTTACATCTGGTCTGCATATCTTCTACTATCTACTCTTCGTTCTTTCATTGAATATTTTTACCATATCTAGTCAGGTGCTCCTGCTACTTATCTCGAGGTTCTTGACAAAATTCAAGGAAGGATCTGCAATATAATCGATCCTGACTTGACATCTCGACTTCAGTCATTTTCTCACCGACCTGACGTAGCTTTCCTCTGACTCTTCTACAAATATTTTCATGGCTACTACTATGACGAGCTTTTTTCCCTGTTGCCCGGAATACGTGTGTTTAAACGTTCTACTAGTTTGAATTCTAGGTTTCATCCTTTTACTGTTGAATTAGGTAAATGTAACCGCCACTTCTACTCCAACAGTTTCTTTTCTCGCACATCCCGCTTGTGGAACTCCTTTCCATTTCCTTGCTTTCCTAATAGCTACACTCGTCAAAAATTGAAATGCAACGTCAATCGCCATCTTCTAACTTCTTGAACCCCGTTCAGCTTTTATCCTTTCCTCGGTACAGCTATAACCAGTCTTTTCTCTCGCCTTCACACTCTTTAACTTCCTTTACAGCGTCCTTCAAAATGCTTTCAGCGATTATGGCTCTCCTCAATTTCCTGTTGTTTGTAGGTCTTAATAAATTTTGTCTTTTTCTTATCTCCCCTAAACTCTTTTCTGGCATCTATTTACACAAGTTCTCTATGTAGGTTATGCGTTGTTTTTCTCTGTCTCTCGTTCTTTCAATCTGCCCTGCGAGTATCAAACTTTCCAAGCCCTCTTCCCTTATTATGTGCCCTATAAAATTCAGCTGTCTCGTATAATTGTCCTTTTTGTTCCCATTTTTTTCAAAACTTCGCCGTTGCTCACATGTCCGGTTCATGGGATTCTCAGCATGCGTCTGTAGATCTCGAATTCTGTTATTTCAAGTCTTCATCTTCGGTCTTTTAATCGTCTGCGAGAACCCTTTTTACCTTCCATTAACATGGCTGATGCTAACCTTCAGAGTGACTAATTGCGCCTTATCAGACAAACCTTTTTTGCTGACATGATGTGGAAAGATGATATCGAATCAATTGCTAAGTATTCTACCTTCCGTTTCCTATCTTCCCTAATAGCTACACTCGTCAAAAATTTAAACAATACTATTATAAAATTAAAATAATACTATTATACTATTTAGATAATACTATTATAATACTATTAAGTTGGTTCCCGGTATCGTGTTAGACAGTTTTTCTCTCCAGAATCTATCTTACATATTTATAAGTTTAACCATTCGACCTTTCTTTGAATATTGCTGCCACGTCTGGTCTTGTGCTCCTGCCATATATTTACAGATTCTTTATAAAATCCAGTGAAGAATCTGCAATGTCATTGGTCGTGACCTGGCATCTCGGGTTCAGTCATTTCCCACCGTCGTAACGTAGCTTCCCTGTGCCTTTTCTATAATTATTTTCGCAGTAATTGTTCTGATGAACCATCCACTATGGTACCTAGACTTTATGAATTTAAGCGCAGTACTAGATTGGCGGTAAGGTCTCATCATTTTAGAGTTGAATTGGCTAGATGTATCCGTAGGTTCTATGCTGACAGCTTCTTCTGTCGCACTTCTCTCTTGTGGAACACTCTTCCCAGTTAATTTTGATCTTGTCTGGTGAAGTTGGACTTTGTGGCATTTCCAGTTTGTCAAATAGGAAGTTAGAGATGTAATTACAGAATTCACCAAAAGCTGCATTTTTACCTTTTGGGCGTTGATAATCTTGTTTTTTTTTTTTTTAGCGATTTATCATCGTTTTCTTCTTCAAATAATTTTTCTGTTAGACTGAGTCTACTACAGAATTCCGAAACATCATCCTCCATTTCTGCTACATTTGATTTTGGGGCTGTTGGTGTGAATTTTACATAGGATGTCTATATGCGGGAGTGTTAATGATTTTTATGAAAGGTTGATTAATTTCGGTTTTTCGTGGCTGTGAGCCATCCCGTGTCCATGTAGTTCTGGTTTCTCTCTAAAAAACAGTTAAGGTGGGACTCTTCTATATTTTTTCTAATGTCATTATGTTTTATTTTGCTGTATTTGTTATTATTGCATATTTTTGTATTGTATCTCTTGTTCTGTCCTTAGTACTTGTTTGTTATGTGTCGGCTTTAGTTCAATCTGAGGTTATTTCTGTTGTTCCGATTTAGTGGTCTGTTTGCTCCAAAGCTGTTTCTATTTGTTGCTCTGTTGTTATATGTATTTTCTAAGTGGTTGTTTCTTCTATGGTTTTGTCTAGAATTGTTAATATACATCCAAGGTTTGACTGCGTTATCTCCCCTTGTTGGTCTATTTACGTGTTGGAATGATGGTGGTTATCTTGGAGAATTTTTCATTTCCCTTTTGTCAAGCTTTTGGGCTGGATTTTGTCTATAGTTTGATTTCATTTTATGACTTAAAAATTGGGGTAGCGTGGTGTCGGCGTGTTTTTCCATGTGGCTGTTGTTTTTTATTTTCTCAAAGGATGGATTTTCTTCGCTGTATTCTATTTTAAATTGTCCTTCACAGTTTGAAAACCAATTTTCGTTTTTTCTCCCAAGATATATATATATATATATATATATATATATATATATATATATATATATATATATATATATGTGTGTGTGTGTGTGTGTGTGTGTTATTATATATATTTATATTCTCTAATAACAGATATGTGTCAGAAGATAGTTCTTTCTGGCGATCTTAGAAAACTAAAATTACGATCCCTCCCCAATTTTAGTAAGTAAAGAACGATCACCTTTTCTCGTAAAGGCCACATTTTACGACTTCTCTTTGACATATATCAGAATATGTATCATCACTGGTTGTGCACTTTGGGACAAATGTCAAATAAAACTTATGACTTGGTTATATCTGATGTTGATCGCGGCAAAATTGGAAATGTAATTTCATGATCGGTAAAAAGATTTAACAGTTTCAAAAGGAAGGAATTCAACATATACGTGTATTTATATATATGTATATATATATACATATATATATATATATATATATATATATATATATATATATATATATATATTAACGAGCTTCCAAATTACACTGATTCTAGGCACATTGATCTTAGACAGAATGCACAGATACTCTGGCCTTAGGCAGAAGGATTGAGCCGTACCTAAAAATGACCTCATTTTACGAGTAATATGCTAATAATAATAATAATGATAATAATAATAATGAAGTTCCATAATGCTACACCAAACCTGGCTCTCATGGCTTCTGAACTGTTGTGATCTGACATGACACAACACTTAACTCGACAGAGTTAAATATTAGGTGCCTTTTTTTCCAATTTTCATTTCAGTCTGTACAGTATATATATATATATATATATATATATATATATATATATATATATATATATATTACTTATATCTATAAGGAGTGCGGCTCGTGTAACGGATATTGCCGCGGAAAGTGGATAAAACGCTCTTGAGGAAGACACAATTTCGTCTATCCCTCACCCCAATCATGGGTTCAATAACGGTAGACTGGGTTCACTTACCTTGGATAGTAACCAATCTAAGAGAAGGAAAACTCTGAATGGCAAACTCCACAATCTTTCCCAAGAAAAATCTGTGGATCACCTACGTCCTGAAAGAACATCGTATTTGAAAAAAATATTTTATTATTATTGAATCACTTAATTAATAAATTAAAAATTATTTTACGTCCCTTTGAGTTTCCAATAGACGGGCCAGGTTGATTATTCCACCCACTCCTTTTATTAAATATTCATAGAATTCTCTCCCCACCTCTTAATTTAGGCCGCAAGAAAACAATAAAACATTCCAGTCACACATTTTATTTGAAACTGAAGTGTATACGAAAAAATGTTTTGATGAAAAACAACTTTTTTGTTCCGTCCAGCTACAGTAGCGGCCATAATATAAGGAACGGAAACAACAAAGACATAAATATGTGTATTACTTAAAAAGTAATGCATGATTAGCAATGAAATTTTTACCGAATAAAGATGAGGGTGTAATGCATAAATATTATACAAAGTTACAAAAATTTACATAATTTTTGTAACTTTGTATAATATTTGTGCATTACACCCTAATGTGGTCCTTACAAAAGGATGCTGGGAATAGCATGTAAGCAACGAGAAAGTTTTAAAGAAAATGGAGGACAAAAAGTATACTTAAAATCAGAGACAGTTGAAATTTTTGGGATACATAAGGTAACATTGATTGATTCATTCCTTTTTCTACGGCTTATCAACTCTTTGCAGGCTATTTAAAGCAAGAAAATATTTCTAGATTATAAGATTTTTTTTTTAGATAACAATGTTTTTTTGATACAAGTTTTACTAAATAACCCATAGATGGCGAGTAAAAGTGGTGGATTCATGCCTTTACCAAGGGTATTTTGCGCGTAAGTGAATATAAAGAACCCAATGGGAATTGGAACTCGGCTCTCTGATTTACAATTCCGAGCCATTATTCATTACAGCACCTGCATATAATGAGGAAAGAAGGCTTCGAAATTTGGCACTCACGGGACATATTAAAGGTAAAAGTGGCAAAGGGAGACCTACTTAACGAGCGTGTGTAAATTCGATGGCAGAACAGGATCGAGGAAGGATAGTAAAAAGACAAACATTGCTGATAGTTAAAAAGGATAGGAAGTTGTGGAGAGCCATTCCTGAGGGAACATGGGTCAGAGAAAAAAAGACTATATACTTAGAATGTACGACGTTATTCCGAAACCCAGAATATTAACCTTGTCGAACAATTGAGCGACGTCTAATATCGAAACGGAGAATTTCAACACAAGATGGACAAATTGATTTGCGACGTGATTTCACTTTCAACCACTAAAACCGTACATCAACGCATTAGATTACAATTGTCACCAATTATTCCAAAATTTCGAATATCCCATGGCGCCCGTTGGAAATATCCACGGCGCCCTGGGGAGCCATAGTGCCCACTTTGGGAATTACTGTCTTACAAAATTTCTGAAAAGCGTCGTTCGCTACTTAGATGCGGCGACGGATTTCTGTGTCATAAATAGTGCGACTGTAGTTATTAAAGTATAATATAATTTCTAAATATCACGAGAAAATTCGATCCTAATTCTGCTGGTGTTATGATTGATTCATTACTGCATTAGAAATAAACACCGTCTGCCAGGAGATTAGGGACAATAAAAAAAAAAAAAAAGAATAGAAAATGTCATGATTACTCTTAAATCCGCTTTTGCGCATGTCCTTTTAAATCCGCCTTTTGCGCATGCGCATACGCCTACGTAGACAGACACACGAGCGAGTAGAATAAAGTCGATTAACAACAAATGAGAACTCGCTGTTTCATATATAGAATGATACAGACATAAACACATGCATATACATTTTACCCGCACCCATATATATATATATATATATATATATATATATTACACACACGCACGCGCACGCACGCGCACGCACGCACACACACACACACACACACACACACACACGGCACTTTGACGTAGTTTAATGGTTAAAAACTTGTATTGCTAGATCAATTAAGACGGAGTAATGAGTTCAATTCTCACTATGTGCTCCGCAATTTAGGCCTAGTGCCGCATCTAAGTAACGCTTCGACGTGGTGTGATGGTTAGCAAGCTTGTCTCGTTAGATTAATTACGACTTTCAGTGTTACACCATATCTAAACTAGGCTTGGTAAAGCTATATATATATATATATATATATATATATATATATATATATATATATATATAATATGCGCGAGCGTGTGTGTGTGTGTGTGTATGTATGTATGTATAAGGCTAATCATCTGAGTTGAATCATACCAGTAGTATTAAAAAGTGCTCAATACATGTGCGGAAAAAAAAAAAAAAAAATAACATGTAGAGCTTTTAATTAAAAAAAATTAGATCAGTTGAAATGAGTTTATATATATATATATATATATATATATATATATTTTTCAGTGTTTTTGTTCTTTTATGGTTAATACACACACACACACACACAGATATATATACAGACATATATATATATATATATATATATATATATATATATATATATATATATATATATATATATATATATATATATTCTGGTCCTCTATAGCCTACACGTTGGATTAAATATATAATTAAGTAGAAAATAAAAGACCGGATTTTTTGAAAGTTATATCTTTCTGCTATTAGTATTTGCCAAACACAGGTTTCCAAAACCAATGGTCGACCCCAAAATAATAATCTCGAGGATGTTCATGCGAACCACGGAATAATTTAGAAAAAAATAATGCAATTATACGAGGGTGGGCTGAAAATTTCATAGGCTGACTATGAAAGAGTGATGTCAGTCTTGAAATCTTGCATGCATAAATTTCAACTCATTTTATTAATAACTGCGTTTTTTCCAAGTATGACAGTAGACTGAGATCATAGGCCGATGCTCATAGGCTCATAGGAATGATAATCGAGTTGTTAAATCTTGCATGAATTCATTTCAACTTCTTATTACTAACTGCATTGTTTATCTCCAGGTACACCGACATCTGCAAAAACAAAAACAAAATATAAATAAATAAACAAATAAATAAATAAAATAAAACGTTTGCAATAGGGATTCTTTTTTATTATTATCTGGAAACTTGGGAAAGATACTTGCTGCCTTCTCTCCGGTTTAGAATTCAGCTTTTTCCTTCTCTTAGACTAGTTGCCTCTAAAGGAGAGAGAACCAATCTATGCTGCTATTTAAACCATAGTTGAGGAAAGAGGAAAAAATTCATGCCTTTTCCAAGGGTAATAGTAAGTCAACGTAACAGATTAGCCCAAATTTAGAAATCAGCAGAGAAGGTTCACGTTTTCGCGCCAATAGCCAATATACTACTTGCCCAACAACGCAGTCGGCCATTACCCTTACTAAATGAAGAAAAAAAAAGTAAAATCTATCTGAATAAAACTGAATTATATTTCCGACTCGTCGGTCACCAGACAAAAACATTTTTTTTTTGGTGGTGGTGGTGGGGGGTCGATAAGAAAAAACGTTTGAGAAAGTCTGTTGTAAGATATCACTGTTTTTTAATGTCTTTTAACATAAATTCATTGATGTTTGCTTTACAGAGGTACATACGAGTCCACACATAACTATCAATTCCCAGAATTGCTCTTTGAAATCAAAGTTTGCTGACCCGATCGCTGCTGACACTTTCAGAATACTTCCCTTGTGATCATTTCCCTTTTGTCAAGCTTTTGGGCTGGATTTTGTCTATAGTTTGATTTCATTTTATGACTTAAAAATTGGGGTAGCGTGGTGTCGGCGTGTGTACTTGGTAATACATTCGTGTAATTGCTGGAAACATTATTGGAATTCGATTTCCAGAATATCTTTCAATAATGTTACTGGATGTGAGGACTATCAGAAATCTTTGCCCACTCCGGACAAAATGATGGAAAACGTATCTGTAGTCGCTTCTGTAGAAATAGGAGGAATTACTTTTGGAGCATCCCATTGTTTTTTTTTTTTTTTTTTTTTGTGTGTGTGTGTGTGTGTGTGTGTGTGTGTGTTGAATATGTGAAATCGATACACTATAGTGGTCATCGCTAGTTTAGATTTGATGGATTTATTATGATTAGTGAGAACAAGATTTGCGATTAACCATCTTCTGTAATATAAGTTTTATATGTTTTCGGGAATTACAGCGGAAATATGATGCTTAATGATTATTCTTAATGTTTACCGTAAATATGTTGATGTTTTACATTAGTCAACAATAATTTCCCCAACTACACAACTGATAAACAGTCTGATAAACGGTCTGCCTCTGAGCAGAGAGGAACCCGGACGAGGCTACGCCGAACGGTAGAAACTCGGTCGTGCCATATCTTTCCTTCGTGGGGGTGGGGGCAAGTAAATATTGACTGTTTTTCTTAAATCATAAATCAGTGTCGGATATAGTACTGTCTTGAGTAGACGCCTAACAGGTCACATACCGGAGCAAAGTGAAATAAAAAAAAAAAAAAACATCTATCAACCAACAATCTACAAGAACCCTAAGAAAATTTCTGGTCGAAAACACTAAAATTCTATGTAAATTAAATTTCAAAAAACATCTCCTTATAAGAGAGGCCCTGTATATTAAACATTTCACACCCAATTTAACAATGGCAGTAGTGTGCTGAAAGTTTGCTTATTTAAATAGAAAGAGGCTCACTGGAATTCCCGCCGTGGAAGGCTCGTAATAAACGCTCCTACTAGTATTCAAAACCACCCAAATAATACATCTCAAACTGTCAAAACATGAAAAGAAACTGACAACACCAAAACAGATCCTGCTTGAAAATGGCTAAAGAATTAGCTGAAATAACAATGTACGGTATGGAGAGTTTTTGTACTCACACCGAACGGAAAAATGTAAGAACGCTGGAAAAACTAAATAAAAAATTAATAAAATTTTCCTTGTCCGTCATCTTTAACGAAATATAGAAGGTTGAGCGCTGTTTAGAGAGAGAGGGTAATTCTAAACAGCTGTTTGTTTATATTCGTAAAAATTATACGGTTTTCTCTACACGAAGGCAGACTAGGACAGATTTAGACCTTATATGGCGGAAGCTCCTTTCTCAACCTTCTTCAAGCATGCTGTCCCCAAAACTGCTGCACTCGTCTATGAATTGACCCTTTCTGGAATGGAGAGTTTGATACTCTCCCTCCCCAGCCACAAAAAAAAGGTCCAACAAAAACTAAACAGTAATGGCGCTGCAGCCGTATCTCACCGCAACCACAATTTCAATATCTATCGCAAGGAATGGTATATTTCAACTGGTACTGTGGGCACCTCAGCGTGGTGTAATGGTTAGCAAGCTTGTCTCGCTAGAACAGTTACGACTGAGTAATGAGTTCGATCCTCATTGGGTACCCCATACTTTCGGCCTTGTGCCACATCTAAGCTACGCTTGGAAAATCGCTATTTCAACTCGTACTGCATTCAGAACCAAATTATGAAAAGAAGCAAAGCGGCTGTGCCTACTATTATAAATGGCCTTGAGGTCATATCTTTCTCGACAGATAAGGCGAAGCACTTCGACTCGATCTTTGCCTCGAATTGACAAAGACCATCCCCTTCCCAATTTCCCACGGCTCACTGAGCACAATCTCACTAATATTTTCATTACAGCCCGAGAAGTCTCAAGACATTAAAATTATTTTCTACCCCACAACACCCTTCTCACAGACAGGGTGTGGCAAGCCTCTCGTTGCTCTATCGCTATTTACACGGAATTTCTCGGACGAACTACTTTCCTTGTCTCCGCCAATTATAACCTTCACGGCTAGGACCCGCGATGCCACTCACATTGTATCAACCCACCCTCATTCCCTCCGTATTCTATTGGTGAGAAGAAAGCTCCATTCGAGCAGCTTCTTTCCGCGAATCACTGCTCTGTGGAACACCAAGAGGGTGTTTTCCTGATCACTACAATCTTAACCTAGTCTAGGGTTAACCGTTATATTTCTCTCCTATCCGTACAAACTCTGCCTATTACTCTGTAACCCTCTACCTCGAATGGTCCCTGGGCATTGTACAGGGTGAACATCACTGTAAAAAAAAAAAAAAGTTCGTCTTCTGCGAACAAATTTCGTTAGATGTTTGCTTCTGCTCTTCTTTCCGCCAGCGTGAGTGTTAAATTATCCTCATTATGTCTCCCAGAAATTCCAACTGTCTCTTTCTCATTCTAAGTACAAGTGTCTTTTTTGTTTCTATTTTCCTTGTTGCTCAAATGTTTCTATATTCATTTTGGTCAGGTCTCGCTCCCATTAAACGTTACGCATGACATCACCGTAGACTGTTTTAAACTTTCAGATTCATAAAGAATACCAAGATGTAGATATCGGAATCTTGTCTACCACATAGACACCACATGGTTCTTGAAAATGACTGAGATAGTCGAAACAAATAATAGCACAAATATGGACTTTGGATAGTTAATCAAAAATTTTGATCCCAATACACACCAACTTATTCGAAATTTGGAAAATACAATAAAAAATTAAAGAAATACACATTGCCGGTTGTATTTAATTAGATTTGTTTCTATACTTGTTTGGATGTGTGTGTGTGTGTGTGTGTGTGCGCGCCTTGCCCGTGTATTCTTGTATATACATACACACACAAACACATGCACACACACACACACACACACACACACACACACATATATGTATGTGTGTGTGTGTGTGTGTGTGTGTGTGTGTGTGTGTGTAACACAGACCACGTTATTTGTAAAGTTTCAAAGAACAATATTACCAAAACGAAGCCCACCAAAGGAATAAAAACATGAAAAAAACGACTGCAAAAGAAACCAAGAAAAAAAAAAAAAAATAAACAAAATAGACAAAAAGAGGAAAGAAAACCAAAAACAAATAAAAAAACAATTACAGCAGACAGATACCTACCTATGCAAAAAAACTAAAGTGCTCAACATCTGTAGAAATTAGACTAAGACGGAGCAGCACCACTAACTAAACACCAATCAGGGACTCAGATCCCAAACGTTACTCGGAGTTTTATGCTAAGTGATCATCAGACAAGAGGTGTCATTAACCATCATCAGACTGTTTTGTCGTCTGACGATCGTTTAGCGTTAGACACAGTAACGATTTGAATCTTAGGCCCAGATTGTTGTTTGGATTCTTAGTATATATATATATTTAAAAACACACTATCCAGCCTGGCTAAACCATAAATTTAACAATATAGATAGTATTAATATATAACCCTACAAATCAAAACCTACTCACATTTCCCACCCACACAAGACAGACATACTTACGGAGGTGTTGAAGCCTCACACTTATACACACACCCACACGAATATACACACTTACACGCATCATACTCACTCACTTCCTAATGAGCCAAATGATAACACACACCCACAGTAATATACACGCTTACACATATCATACTCACTCACTCCCTAAGAACCAAATAACACCCACACTTAACAGAGACACATCCCCTTTCCAGGAACCAATAAAACTGTCAAACTGACCAGAGGAATTCAGAGCAGCATGAATCCATCCACCTCTTATCTCAAATAACAACTTAAAAGAGACTGTTTGACCAACACAAGGAATGTTAAAAGGCTCATGTTAAAAAGATAAAAAAATGAAAACTACAGACAAAAGTTCATTTTCTCCATCAAGACATTCATTTCTGTAGTTCACTGTTACCAGCAAGCAGAAAATTTTTTCTCCTGATGATGGCCATGTTGGCCGAAACTCGTCGAGGAATCTAAATGAAATAATAATAAAAACGAAAGAATATTAATCTACAACCCAATGTGTCTGAAGATTTTAATTTTTTAATATTTTTATTGTTAAATATATATATATATATATATATATATATATATATATATATATATATGTGTGTGTGTGTGTGTGTGTGTGTGTGTGTGTGTGTATCTTTAAAGAAAAGCGATAACTGATGTTTCAAATGCATTTTTAAAAATTAGAAATCTTTCTTGATGGTTTTATTTTACTTTTATTTGCAGGCTAATAGATTCAATGTAATATTTTACAAAAGCAAAAAACTTTGCTGCATTTTCAACTGAATTTAAATTAATGGAAATGAATGTTTGTTTTGTTATCAGGAAAAACGCTAAAATCGTCCATATTGACGAATCTGTCAACACAATATAATTCTCTTTATTAAAACAATCCGTAAAAAAATAAAATATACTTTTCTGAAGCTTTATTGGAGGAAGATTCATCGATTTAAAATTTAACTAATCTGATTTGAAACAATTATCGCAGAAAAATATTTTTAACAGGGTGATGGGTGTTTTTAGAAGGTGTCGACATATTTATCGATAGATTCATGTTTGAGAAATTTTTCTAAGAGGGACATAACTGTAACAATTACTTATATTTGTTTTTAAAGATTTTCCAAATCAGTACGTTTTCCATCGCTGAAGGTACGTAATTATACATACACACACACACACACACACACACACACACACACACATATATATATATATATATATATATATGTAGGTGTGGGGGTGTGCGTGTTTATAACAGTGACAAAGAAATCAAAACAAAAGAAAATGATCTTCGAGGGTATTTCTAGAAGATGTTATTTACTTAACCTTCCCACGAAGAAAATTAATTATAGTTTTATAAAAATCCGTTCCGGAGAGATAGTAATGGGACAAATATTGCTTTGAACTACAGCGTATAGGAAGATATGGAGAGCCATGATTGCCTACGCCTTGAAGCTACGATGTGACACAAGGTCGTCTTTATGTGGGGAACCCATACACGTATATATTGGCTAGTCAGCAATCTTCTAGTCTCAGCGACCACTGTCACAATAGAATCGATAATCCACAGACCCCACCTCTCTTAGTGCAACAAAGAATTGCTGACGCAATTTGGGTTTCCCGGGATCTATCTATTTATCTATCTATCTATCTATCTATCTATCTATCTATCTATCTATCTATTTGAGTCTGTTCCTAATTATCTACCTACCTCTAGCCGTTTGTTCATATCTATCTATCTATCCGTTTATCTCTATATTATTATTATTATTATTATTATTATTATTATTATTATTATTATTATTATTATTATTTCATTTGGTTTCTGATGTACACAAATTTCTTTCCGGGTCCCGATTAGAGACCTAAGGTCAGGAATGGCATCATGACATTTTCCACTGAGCAGTCTTAAAAAAAGTAATCGCACATATTTTACATTGATAAAGTCCTTCGTAAGGTGTAAGCTGTACTTGTGAGTACAATTTTTCGTATTTCTTTAAGGCCTGAGCTACCAGAGATTCCTTTAATGATTCTATTCCAATCAATCTTTTCCAATCAATCCGAGGCCTCCAACTACAACTGGAATTGTTAATGTCCTCATGCGCCATATTGCTGAGATTTTGATTTCAAGGTCCTTGTATTTTGATAGTTTTTTGAAGATCTTCAGATACATTGCAGTCTGCAAGGACTGCCATGTCAATAAAGGAGGCACATTTTGTCTTTACGGTCTCTAATCACGATTTAAAGGTTATTAGCTTTGATTGTTCTGTCTCTGTAACTGGGTTTGGGTAGTGTTAATACCAATTTCTTGCAGTTTCCTTTCCGTAAGTGTTGCAGATTTTCCAGTGCAGATATTGGCCCACTCTGTCGTGATGTGTTTTATATTCATTGGCTTCTAATACCGCGCAACCTGATGCAATGTGGTCAATTGTTTCTGGATATTTATAACAGAATCTGCATTTTGGACTAACACAGTGTTTCAGTATGTGTACTTGGTATTATTATTATTGTTATTATGCAGTGAATGTAACTGAAATCGTCAACAAATAATTATATTAAAATTACAGGTTCAGTGAATAAACCTACCTAACGAGACTTACAGAACAGGGATTTGGACAACACAAGGGTCGGTTGAAACGTTCATATGCTGACTAACATACTCTCATGTAATGTGATCAAATGAGGTTTATTTTTCACCATTGTTCCCCCTTGTGGCTCACACACCTCTTCCATCGGTGTTGCATTGTTTGAATCCCATTGGTGAAGAAGCTTTTATCCTGTTGGTCAAAAAGTTTAACAACAGCAGATATGATGTCATAACTGTGATACTGGTTACAAGTCAAGTCTTTTGCCATGTTGGGGAACAGATGATTGTCAGATTGGGTCAAATAAGGAGAATTGGTAAAGTGGTCAACCAGTTCAAAGCCAAAGTTACGGACATCAGCCATTGAAACCAAAGACTTTTGTGCTAGAGTATTGTCCTGATGAAACAAAACCTCTTTCTATGGAGTTTGGTCTTGATAGCCTTCCGTAACTGCCTCAGTAAGTTGGTATAGTTGTCTCCATTGATGTCCCTTTGGAAGATAGTCAATAAACACAGTACCTTTTGGATTAAAAAAAATCTGAGGCTATCACCTTACTTGCAGATAAACGACTTTGACCTTCTTCGATGCAGATAAGGATGGACGTTTCCACAACATGGATTGTTTCCATGTTTCTGGTTCAAAGTGATGAACCCAACACTTATTCTGAGATAGGAAATGTTCATGGATCTCCCTCAAGATTTTCCCGAGATGTGACCAGCCCGTGGCGATTTTGATCAGCTGAAAGAAGAAGTGGTACCATCCGATAAGTAACCTTTGTAATGTCAAGTTCATTGAATATTCTCAACTCGCTCACAGGATATGTTAATAGCATTGTCAATTAGATCTATAAACAATCTCCTGTCAACATTGATCGTGGTGAACACGATCAATGTTTTCCACGGTGTTGGCAGTTGTGTCCTGTCTTTGGGTCATCTCCAAGACTCTCCCTTCATCTTCTAGATTTAGCTGCCCACACTTTCACTGTTGATAAAACTGGAGTGTCTTTCGCTAATGTAGCAACTATGTCAGCATGAATGTCCTCATCGGATAAACCATTTTTCCTCGAGTACTTGTTAACAGCACGATGTCAAAATTTGTACATTTTCAGGAGAAGTTGCTACTAATTATTTTTGAAGGCTTCTTTCAGATGTCAGTTTACTTGGAAAGAAATAACACTCTTACTAATAAGGCTAATTGAAATTAATGCATGCAAGATTTCATAGCTCTAGCATTATTCCTCGATAGTCAGCCTATAAACATTTCAACTTACCCACGTACATAGAACTACAAAGGACCGGATGTTGTGGAGAGCTATGAACATCTACATCCTAAAGGTGCACATAGATGATTAATTATAGACTCATAAAAATCAATTTCGAAGCGATACTAAAGGGACAAATATTACTTAGAACTACAGCGGATAGGAAGATGTGGAGAGCCATGATCGCTCATGTCACGAAGTTTTACGGCACCTTGAGGAAGAAGAAACCCTATATCAGATTAGATATTTGTACAAATTCATTCTTTGAACAGCTGTGTTCTGCTACGCACGTATAGCCACAGAGGTTGTCTAGACAATTGGATCGGATATTAGGAACTTCAACGTAAAATTTAATTTAATAACAAAACCCAGAGAGAAAAGAAATCGTTATTCGATTAGCATTGAAGTTTTCTATAATCATAAGTGATTTAATTATAAGTGATTGAATTATAAGTCAAAATGTTATTCGACACCTCGATTTTTACCGCGTTGAATTAACAATTTGTTTAAACAATTTACGTCATCATAAAGACAACGTTTTTCCTTTTATTGAGAAATGAAAATCTGCTAAGGATTGGGGTTAGAAAAATCAGTGAAAAATATGAGTACAGATTTAAATTAGTAAATAGGAGTACATGAGTTCGCTTATCGCCCGGTTCACACTCCTTCCCGGTCTTTTGAAGAGGAGTATAAGTTTATTCCTTGTTTCCTGCTTAGGATTGGGTTTAATGTTCTTTGTAAAGTCGACTTCAGCTCTATACTTCTAACATCTCCGCCTAAACTCTGAAAATTTATTTACTCTTTATCATTTTATATGTATTTTTTTCCCTTTCAATAGGCGTAGATAGGTTCTCCGATCGTCTGGTTCACACTCCTCCCTGTTTTTTTTTCTATACAGGAGTAGAGGTTGATTTTATTTTATTTTATTTTTTTATTAACTGGATGTATTGGTTGTGTGTATGTATCTAGAGTTATAGGGATGTTTTACTTTTTGAACACAGTCAGCACATTGTGACGGTGTTCGTTATTGAGTATTGGCTTTTTCTTTTTTATTGTTAAGGCTTCCATTAATTTTAATATTTTTTTACATGTCGAAGAGCCTATTATGTTTGTATTTTCTACTAGTGTGATTCGGATGGAGTCTGGTAGGTATGTGTGTGTGTTTAAATGAGTTCTAATGGAGCTGTGGTCGGATAGGTGTAACGTAAGGCGTCTGGATAAACATGTAGAAGTGTGACCGATGTAATTATTGTTTTGATCGGAAACACAGTTCCTTAAGGAACATACCCTCCATACATCCAGTTAATAATAATAATAATAACTAAATAAATAAAATCATGCTTGATAATGGCTAAAAGTATAACCGAAAACGCTCGGAATTACAGAACGTATAGACGATTTCGGCACATTCTGTGTCCAGAAATGAAAACTCTTGCTCGAACGCAAGAAAAATTAAATAAATAGCTCAATCGCAGTACCTTGTCTGTCGTCTTTAATGAAACACACACACACACACGTATATATATATATATATATATATATATATATATATATATATATATATATATATATATGAGTGTTTCATTATGATGTATTAAATATAAGGGTGTTTCATTAAGAGGGATCAAAGTCAGTAGTAAATAGATCAGTGTTATTGGTGAAAATTTATTTATTTCTCTATTGGATCATGTTATCTAAGTCATGCTAATTATGTGTGGAAAATAATATCGCCCAAATATCCGCCAAATCTGAAAGAAAAAGAAAAAATCATTAGAAGCTTAAACTTAATTCACATTCAAAATCGGTCCAAGTTAGTGGAACACCCTTTATATATATATATATATATATATATATATATATATATATATATGTGTGTGTGTGTGTGTGTGTGTGTGTGTGTGTGTGTGTGTGTGTCTGTGTGTGCTTGATAATAAAGAAATATAGTCCACGTAAACGGTTAATGAAATTCGGGCTATAAAAAAAATGAAATAATATTGTTAATATAGTAACTAATCTTATCTCTATTAATAATCTGAATGACCCCTGTTTGCCTTCCATCCGCATATCTGATGCTAACCCCCACGAAAGTGACTCATTCCACCTTCTCGAGCTAATGTTCTCAGCTGACATAAAGTGGAAAGACTGTATTGAATCCATTGCTACGTCAGCTGCTAAGAAAGTTCGTTCACGCTTGTTAACAATGGTTTTCCTAACTACCTCATCAACCGCCAGATGAGACAATTTCTTTCTAAACTAATTGCGATACAGAACAATAACATTAACATCTTTTGCAAAAAGCCAAATACAGGTCAATTATAACCAAGACGAATTTTCAGTTAGAAATATAAAGAAATACACAAACCCAGTCCATCTGAATAAGAAAATTAAATTATCTTTTTACAAAAAAATGTAAAACAGCTAACCTTATCATAAAAAATAACAACACACCCGCAAAATCAATACTACAAAAAACATTATTTATGAGTTCAAATGTCTCTTAAAGAAGAGTATTCCTGATTAAACCAAACTCATAAATAATTACATTGGTCATACTACTACATGTCTATCTAGACAACTCACCTTACGCCTACCACACCATAGCTCCAGTAGGACTAAATTAAACACGCACAAATACCTACCAAACTCTCATCGACAAGTAAAAAAATGATTAAAAATAACTGAAATCCTAATAATAAAAAAGGCAAAGCCAATACTCAATAACATTATCTATGAACACGGCCACAATTTGTGGACGTGTTCGGAAAATAAAACATTCCTATAACTTTAGACATATTCATAAGAAACCCACACATTTAGTTAAAAATAAGAAATAATATCATTCTTGATAATGACAGCCGAAAGCGCTCGAATATGCAGAAATTTTGAACAGTTTTTACACACTTTGTATCCAGAAAAGAAAACACTACTACAAACACAAGCAAAATTAAATAAAAAGCTTAAATGCAGTACCGTGGCAGTCGACTTTAACGAAACATGTATAAAAGAGGGATTGCTACCAAATACACAATATATATATATATATATATATATATATATATATATATATATGTGTGTGTGTGTGTGTGTGTTTGTGAAAAGGAATAAGGACATGTGATAAAAAGGCGAAGAATTAGAAATCTGGATGCATATAGAGAAAATCAGAGATGAAAAGAGCATTTGTGTGTGTGTGCGTGAGTCTGTGCGTGTGTGTATGTGTGTGTGCGCGCGCGTTTGTGCCTCTTTGTGTGTCTGTGTATGTGTGAAAAAGAAAAAGAGAAAATTTGCAATGGATTTTTATGACTTTCCTTCTCTTCAAGAGTCATGCGCAAGATAATATTGATTTCTAATGAAACAGAATCAGGTGAGAATCTCCGACCTGATTTAGAATGGCGAGAAAGTGAAAGGCAGTAAGGAAAGAAAAGAAAAGCATCAAATGGAAGGAGGGTGGAGTCTATGAAAATGGACAAAAAGAAAAAAAAAGAGCGTGAATAACGGGTGAACGGAGAAAAAGAGGATAAAGTAAAACGTGAAGAAATTTATTTTAAAAAAGTAAAGAAAGAAGGAAAAGGGAGTTAAAGAAAGAGACTGAAAGAGAAAAAATGACAGAAGTTATGTAAATGAAAGGGAAGGGTTGTATTTACTTAGTTTGGCATGAGAGCGGAGACGCATGCGCAAATTGGACGTTCGTTGTCGTCACTCTGCGTTGTGCATCTATATAAGGCTTCCAGCAACATAGCGGAAATAAAGTAAAATCGACTAGCAATAGATTGGTGTCTACTCGTTTCCTAAATGTGACCGACAATGCTGAGGGGATGCTTCCACCCTGCATCCAGTGGCCTGCTTGCGGTTGGAAATAAAACCAGTGCAACACAACTTGACCTTCTTGCTGAACGCGATGAGCGATTTTGTAATAAGGGAAAAAGTTTTAAGACAATCACAATACTGAGTAATCAAATGGACAGTTCAAGTTCTTACAGATATCAGAATGAGACAATTGATGGGAAGAAAGAAACAAATGCAAAGGTCAAAGAGACAAAGTCCGAGAGATAAATAAAAAGTAGAATCATCATCAGCAGCATCATAATCAGTTGCATGACCGGATGTGGTCGTAGGGTCACTGAGCAGCCGAGCACCTGACCAGTTCCCACCACTTATTTGGGTTGAAAGACAGAGAGGTATTCGTTTATGAATATCGTACCTTGGACAAATAGATCTGGCGGAGCCCGTCCCTCTCTACATCAAACTAAAGCCGATAACCTGCCTATCGTGTGCATTGATTCAGTATAAGAAGCTCTCTTTCCACCCATGCTGCAGCATCAACGTACAGGCTGTATACATGTTATGTAGTTATGAAGGATTTTTTTTATCATTTTAAACGTTATTTTTAGTGGATACTCATATTTGAGTAGACGCTCTGTTTATTTATTAAACAGCATGTTTATTTATTTTCGTCTATCGGCTTGAATATTCTTGAAATCTTATTAAAGAAAAATATGCGCTCTCCGGCAGGATTCGAACCTGCATCCTCTTTTGCAGGAGATCCGATGTGCTTTAGACAGACTCAGCCATGAAATGCGTTGCCGATCAGGTAAAGCCAAATGCCTTACTCGGTTTCGTATCCGAACGTAAACAAAGCAATTTTTTTAGCAATTCACTCTAAACAAGTCGATAATAGCACTAAGACACAAGAGGTTACTGGGAGTGAAAGAGAAGAAGACTTTAGAAGAACTAGAAACTGAACTCTAAACAGGAAACAAGTAATAAAACTCTACTCCTGTTCAAAAAATCTGAGAGGATATATATATATATATATATATATATATATATATATATATATATATATATATATATATATATATATATATTTCTGAGATGAGGTATTATGTACACTATTTACATTATTAAGACTATTGTCCCCATTTTTCGACCGAATGTTCTAGTTCCACGTGCCTTGTCTAATGGATGTCAGTTATCAGTTATATCCTATTAATTCCCTCTCCAAGTCCTCCACTACCTTAACCAAAGTCCGAATAATGTAAATAGCATATATATATATATATATATATATATATATATATATATATATATATATATTATTCGTCTTGCGACTGGAAGAGACAGCAGTGTCTACCACAATCAGCCGGTATGCTGAAACCAATCTTCCATGTAGAGATTCAACTAATGCTAAGGTTTATTAGCCGTAAATACAAGTGCTCGTTAACTTTACCTTCTGAACAGCTAGTTAGGAGTACGGAAAACCTTTATTTCTTTTCGTTTATGTTGCATATATGATTCGTAATCATATTACGATAAACCACTTTACATTTGTTTCTCTAGTTTCTGTTAGACAAGGTTACGACCAAGATCGCCCCTTCATCTGATCCCATCATGTTTGTGCTAGTGATAACTTCCCCAGCGTCATTTTCTGGGGATCTTTCGACACAACGAAGCCGCAGAAATTTTGACGGAGCAACATCTTAGAAACTATTCGGTTGTTCGGAAAAAATGCCCGATTTTAGAACAAACTTTTTAATAGTGTTCCAATATTTTATTATAATATTAATTAATTATTAAAATGTCCACTTTGTTAATTTTATATCAATCTCTTTCAAAATATAACTTAAAACATCATATAACCTACATTTTGAGCATGAAAATAAGAAAAGATGCGTTTACACATTTTTTTTTTTTTTTTTGCATGAGTTTAAGCTTGGGCATAAATACTCTCAAACTGCTAACATTAACATGACATCCATCTGCAATGGATAATCAACATCTAGAAACACTAGTCGAACAAAAGCCACGCGAGAGTGTCACAGATAATAGGTGTAAGCATTCCAAAACTATTGCACCATCTCAAGAAATTAGCAACACGATAAATGGGTTCCGATTGAAATTAACAACTCGATAAATGGGTTCCGACTGAAATTAGCAACTCGATAAATTGGTTCCGATTGAAATTAACAACTCGATAAATGGGTTCCCACTGAAATTAGCAACTCGATAAATTGGTTCCGATTGAAATTAGCAACTCGATAAATTGGTTCCGATTGAAATTAACAACTCGATAAATGGGTTCCCACTGAAATTAGCAACTCGATAAATTGGTTCCGATTGAAATTAGCAACTCGATGAATGGGTTCCGATTGAAATTAACAACTCGATAAATGGGTTCCGATTGAAATTAGCAACTCGATAAATTGGTTCCGATCGAAATTAGCAACTCGATAATTTGGGTCCGATTGAAATTAGCAACTCGATGAATGGGTTCCGGTTGAAATTTGCAACTCGATAAATGGGTTCTGATTGAAATTAACAACTCGATAAATGGGTTCCGATTGAAATTAGCAACTCGATAAATGGGTTCCGATTGAAATTAGCAACTCGATAAATTGGTTCCGATTGAAATTAGCAACTCGATGAATGGGTTCCGGTTGAAATTAGCAACTCGATAAATGGGTTCTGATTGAAATTAACAACTCGATAAATGGGTTCCCACTGAAATTAGCAACTCGATAAATTGGTTCCGATTGAAATTAGCAACTCGATAAATGGGTTCCGGTTGAAATTAACAACTCGATAAATGGGTTCCGACTGAAATTAGCAACTCGATAAATTGGTTCCGATTGAAATTAACAACTCGATAAATGGGTTCCGACTGAAATTAGCAACTCGATAAATTGGTTCCGATTGAAATTAGCAACTCGATGAATGGGTTCCGATTGAAATTAACAACTCGATAAATGGGTTCCCACTGAAATTAGCAACTCGATAAATTGGTTCCGATTGAAATTAGCAACTCGATGAATGGGTTCCGATTGAAATTAACAACTCGATAAATGGGTTCCGACTGAAATTAGCAACTCGATAAATTGGTTCCGATTGAAATTAACAACTCGATAAATGGGTTCCGACTGAAATTAGCAATTCGATAAATGGGTTCCGATTGAAATTAGCAACTCAATAAATGGGTTCCGATTGAAATTAACAACTCGATAAATTGGTTCCGATTGAACTCAGTAAAAGTTAAATAATTCGTCGTCTTGAAGTACGTTCGATGCTGCATCTGCGAAACTGAAATGATCATTCTTTTGATCGAATCTTCTGGTGGTCCGCCATTGGAATTATGCATTACAGCTTTCTGCCGATATTCATTGCCAGCAATTGACTGAAATGCACATTAAGTTAAGCAAAATGCAACCAGTACAAGTGAATCGACGAGGTCTAATTCTGCTCCATGAAAATACTCGGACACATTGCCAGCAAAACATTGCAAAAACTCACCGACTTGAGATACGGAACTTTGCACATCCACCACCTGATCTGTCACCAACTGATAAGCATTTTTTTTAACCAAAAGACATTTCGTTGGAAAGAAGATGCAGAACTTGCATTCAAATATTTCTTGGTGTCCAAACATTTGAAGTTACACCGTAGAGTTAGTATGTCGAATGTCCAATGGATGTCAGTTATCAGTTATCTCCTGTTAATTCCCCTCTACAAGTTCTCCAAGGTCTTAACCAAGTATTGAACTCACACTCTTTGGGTCCTATCACTGCATCTAACTAACGCCTTTATCCCTTGTGCCATGTGTCCTTGAGAACTTGGAGAGGAGAATTAACAGGAGATAACTGATAACTGGCATCCATTGGACATTCAACATACGAACTAAATAAAATAAAGCGAAATAAAGGGTCCAGTTCGACATTCCAACCACCTGAAGAAAGCCGGAGCGTACAACGGCCGAAACGTTGTGATAAATATGGTCCGAATAATGTAAATAGTTTACATCGTAGAGGCATAAATAACCTTGTAACTTGATAGGAGAAATGTATTGATATTTGGGGTACCCGTTTCGATTGGTTTAATCACCATTTAAACATATTAATTAAGGAATAGAAGTTATTTTTAAAATCGGACATTATTTTCCGAACAAGCTAATATATATTGTTACACTCTGCCTGTTTTGGAGACTTCATATCTGCCATATCTTTTCTGGACAGTCACTCCCATCACACGTATTTTATTGGATGGTATCTGACGTTTGAATCTAGGTAATTTGAGAGCGCAGAATACGAATTTCAACTCAGTTAGGCTTTATCAGGTCTTGATCCTTTTCCACAGCCGATGTGCCATTTACAGATTTTTCAAATTACGTCTAAAAAATTAAGTTTAAGAGAAATTTTTTTTCAAGTTTTATTAATACAAGCACTTCAAAGTACAGTAAAATTACAGTTTGGCGATAGAAATGGCTTAAAATAACAAATAGATATGAAGCTTTCACTGTGGCAAAAACTTTCTTTCATAAGACTTTCTAACGTATTTGTTTGTTGATGGTAGGTCTCCTTTTAAGCACCAGCAGTAATCAGCCGTCATATGGGAATCCAAGCGGCCTTGCTACCGTTCCTCCATAATTTTGATATCTTAGTAAAAACGTTCCACTTCTTCGTCATTTACATCATCTAAATTACTTGGAAATTGGTTAAGATAGCCATTCAAAAAATGCATTCTTACGCTCATATTGCAACCTAACTCTTTGTAGTCCTTTACATTTCATTACAGTTTCTTCGTAGTTATCTGCTCTATAATTGCCTAAAAAAGTTTTTATCAAGTCCAGGCATTTTTTCGCGTTCATTCATGACATTAGGAAAATTGTTGTCTTTAATTAATGTTCTTATTTTTGCACCGTCGAAAATTCTCACCTTGATTTTTGCATAACTTAAGTGTGGAAACTTTGAATTTATATATTTGAAACACTCGTAGTTCGTATCTAAAGCTTTTACAAATTGTTTAACGAGGCCTAGTTTTTTATGCAGAAGAGAAAATATGATTTTATCTCTTCTCGTGAAAGGTGGAATAATTACGTTTTCGACAATAAGTGATGTTCGTGTTGGCCAGATTGTTTTGGAATAATGTTCTTCTTTGACTATACTGTCCCATAAGTAAAAGAATGGATATTTAGCTTACCCTTCTTGTTGCTCGAGCAGAAAATTAATGAGTTTTAAGTCAATGCATATGATCCATTCGTGCTCCCTATATTTGATAAGATTTAAAACCTTTTCTATATGTTCATAATTTTCTTTTAATTTTGTTGATTGCTTAATCAGTATCGAGCCGTATAGATTGGCATTACGAACTGCTAATCATTTGCATCGTAAGACTCAATGTCCATCTTTTTTATTTAACAAACCCGGTATGTCGCAGCAATGTACTAAACTATCCTGCGTTCTAAAATATATAAGTTCTTCTCTTTTTCGGTAAATTGAAATCTGTCTTTGAACTTTGAAGTAATCAAGTTTTTTCTCTTTACGTTTTGAAGCTAAGATTTCTGCAGCCGTTTTTTTTTGGCAAATTTAGATCCCTTACAAGATCATTCAACTTGCCTGGTTAAACTTTTGCGGATCGTTTTGACTTTTAAATAGCCTGGGGTCGAAATCGGTGTCTGACTCCTCAGCGTGCATAGCAATATTTTCAGGAACATTTTCAACTAATTCTTGAATTGGCAGACCCTTAAATTTTTGAATGGGGGACCTCATTTGAATGTAGCATAGATCGTATCGCGGTGTCAGAATTTGGGTAATCGATACAATGTTTATTTTTCAGTATGTCTCGTGGTTAGCAGGCTTTCGCTACACCTAATATGGAAAAAAGTTGTAAAGCTTTAAGTTAACAAAAGCTACGAGAGAGTTGTTTTTATGAATTTTATCAAAAGTTATAACCCAAAGATTTAACATTTCTATGTGTTTCAACCTTATGCAATATTTGAGATTCTTATAAATATTTTTTGTAATTTTTTGTAATTTTTTTTTACGTATCTAAGTTACAATTACATTTAGGTAAGTTACGGTATACTAGTGATTAAATTACGTAGTTTTATGAAATTATAAACTGTCGCAGTCTTTCAAGGCGTTCAGTACCGGCTTAATGTGGAGTCCACGATTTATGTTGGTCCTTCAGTTTTATGTCAAAACAAGCTAAGTAAGCTCTTTTTACTGAATCAGTTATATTTGCTCGTTGACGGGGAAGTGTACAATTACCACATATAAAACAAAAGAAATCAGCGTTGTTTTTGCATTTAAACTTTCTGATGCTTAATGACATTACTTGAGTGTTCTCCCAATTTGTAAAAAATATTTAAAGCCCTAAAGTCATATAAATTTAAGAATAACTGAAAGATAAGCACAAAAATTGGTTTAAATAGGAACTTATCATGAAATAGGTACTTACAATCTACGAAATTGATCTAGAAACACAAATGAGTAGGTACAATATAAATTACATCTAATTAAATCATTTATTAAATCACGATGACAAAATTACTCACTAAATCATGTGCCAATTCAAAATTATGTTAATGCCCAAACTGAATTAAGTGACTGACGTATTGAAATAGCTGATTAACTCCGGAAATGTTTCACTTTTATATATTTTATTTGTCCCTCTAGATAATATTACAGCAAACAGGAGCACTCGATGAAATTCTAGAATTCTATGATATTTGAGCATAATTTACTAATATTTTAATGGGTTAAAAATGCGAAACTTAAAAATATTTTAGGGTGTTACATATTAAAGTATACATAATACAACAATAACATAACAATAGGTACAAATACCTGAATAAAAACCTAGTTTCGTAATATGCAACTGCAAAAAGACTTAGTATTGAGAACAAAACAAACTTTTTATGAATACGATAAAAGAGGAGGGTTGTTGATCAAAATAAGGACCTGATATAGCAAAACCAAGTAAAACTTCTTGCTCAGCGCATCCAAATTACATAAAATTAACTGTCAAATCTAATACAATAGACAAAAAGTTGAAATTTGTTCCCCAGTGTATTACCTCTTTTGATCGGATTGTTTGAGTATCATCATTACTTTCAAAGTTAGTGACTGTGACGTTATAATTGTGACACACGAGGAGATGGTGTATGATTCCATCTCAGTCTTAAGTGATTCGTGTTTTATGACCAGTGATAAAGTCTATAAAATGGGATCTTCAAAAGCAGCTACGAGAACAGGAATAGAAACAAACGTTAGGTCGGTGAAAAGCTGAAAGAGAGACCCGTTGTACGTTTACAAGAGTAAAAGTTAATGAAGTGACAAAGAAAGAAAGAAAAACAAAAAGAAAAGAGAAGGAGATCGAATGAGATCGAATGAGATAAAAACAATCCGAAAACAGAATGGGAAGTAAAGGCGGAGAAAAGAAAAAAAAAGAAATGTTATATATATATATCCACTTAAGTGAAACCTGGGTAGGTTTGTCTGGCTCACTAGGTTTATCTAGGTCTGCTCTACGGTTGTATTGAGCTCTTTTGTTAGTTAGTTGTTTACTCGTGTCGGGGTTTTTTCTTTGGGCTTTGAACCTGTATCTGTGCGATTTTTTTTCGACAGACTTTCATATTTCTAGGTCTTTCTTTTTTTAAAACTTTTTTTTCCCTCGGAATTGATTTGATTATTGGCAAATCAAAAATTCTAGGGTTTTTCAAAACGAGTATAGTTACCTATATATATATATATAATATATATATATATATATATATATATATATATATATATATATATATATATATAAGAGAGAGTTCCAAAATGTCGAAAGAAACGAAAACAATCTCCAGATCTGCAAAAGAAATGTAAAGTTGAATATGTGATAAATTCATTAAATGAACAATAGCTTTTATCGAAGAGAGAAAAAGATACAGAAAAAGTAGCAAATTGAATAACAGATTAATGCAATTGTTATTCATTCTATTATTCCCTTATTCATTTCAGCAGATTCCCTCCATCAGTTTTAGGTAACTGAATATCTCAATCCAAATGAAACCGACTGGAAGATATCGCTGTAATCAGAATTTATGATGGAAGCCGAAGTAGACAGGTTTCTCTTTCTCGTTTTTTAATACGCATAAGTTTGGACGTAGCAACGATGCTTCGTGCCATTGAATCTAAATCAAGTTAGAACACCGGGCGTCTGCATGTCGTCTGCTGGTGGGACGAAAGACGCCATCTTGCCAAAGATGAATGTCCTGAACGCGTTAGAACGAACAGTACAAGAAAAAAAATCAATCGGTCGACACTCATTTTGAATGGGAATTGTTGATGGACGTCGTTTTTATCGTTGGGAATGGTCGAGACGCTTGACCGATTCGAGGGTGGGGAAGCAAAGACTTTCTCCTGGAGTTTATCAGCTTCTATTCATATTTCAAAGATCACTGATGCTGCGTCATAATTTCTTGTGGATATGACGTAGCTCTTTCGGTAAAGACGTCGCTTCGAAGAAAATAGGAATGCTTACGTAAATATGGTGTATGGTCTAAAATGAATCTTTCATGCCTATACAAATTGTTAGTTGTCTCTCGCCGACTTTTTCTTTTAATCATATCACCCCAAGCAAGGCGGAAATGCCTCTAGTACGCTGGGGGTACAGGGAGTGAAAGTGAAAGAAAAGATTGGGTATAGATAGGATTGAGGAAAGGAGAAAAGATGAACGGGATTCAAGTAGGTAGAAAATGGCGATTGACGTTGCATATAAATTTTTGAAGATTGTATTTTTCAGAGAAGCGAGTAAATTGAAGGGACTTCCACAGACTATATTTAGTCGCCCCCCCAACGAGGGCGTCATGTGGCACAAGGCCTTTTTAAAGTGGGCATTTCCGAGCCATTAGGCTCGGCCAAAAAATAGCCCATTTGAAACCGTATAAACGGGTTCAGGGTCGGTTTTACCTCCCCGAAGGAGACTCCGCCCTTCGGCGTAGCCTCCTTCGGGTTCCTCTCCGTCCGTAGACAGAGAGTTGAACCGAACCGTCGCTCAGAAAGGGACTTCCACAGACGGCAAGTGCAAGAAAAGAAATCGTTGGAGTAGAAGTAATGGTTGCATTTAGCTATTTCAACAGTAAAAACGGGGACCTAGATGCCAAACTAGTAGCACGCTTAAATTCATGTAATCGGGACACTAAAGTTGTAAAACTAAAATAGTTTTGTTGCGGGATGTCGGATGATACTTATTGATTTATGGAGGGCAGGGTTAAGTGATGTATGAGGTAGTAGCAGTGTTTACTAATTACTCTGGTTGCTGTTCGAAATAAAACAATCTTGACTCAACGTACATAGAAAACAGACGTAACAACGCAATGATGAAGCAAGGCATTTAAACAAGTGAATTTAAAATGAAACTGAAGATAAAGATTTATTTATCAAAAGATAACTTATTTGGATGTTTTATACATCGTGTGATGTACATAAGACCCTTGAAAAGAAGGGTAAATTCACATATACACGTTTGAAGTGTTTTTAAATGTTTTTAAATACACTCTTGAAAGGGAAATTTAGCATAGGCACATTTCGGTATGTTTAATAAAGTCTATTAGAAATGGAAAAGTTTATACATACACATTGAGGTGTGTTTAGTAAACTCTATAAGAAATGGAAAAGTTGTTAGGTACACACTGAGATATATTTAATAATAAAACTGCATGTAAAGGGGAAAATTCGTACCTTATCTTCATTGTGGAATCTACATCAGAAAATACAATACGGGAAATCCGTTTGAGTTGACAACGCGGAACACATTCTCCAACTGGCTTTTGTTTGCTTTAGAGCCCCTTATTTATAGATTCCCTTAAGCATGTGCTGGCTCACAAAAATCCCTCAAAAATGCGAGGGAAACGCTGTCAGTGGTCGATTAATAATTTACATTATATTTCGAATATTTTTTAAACGCTACCGGAAGTGCAACTTGGAGTCAATGCGCAAATGAACAATTTTGGTCATTTGATTCCTGACTTTTGAGACGGAAACTTCCGGCCGACCCGACAGTTTGTATAAAGAAATTCTATTTCTGGTTTCTTAACGAACATCCAAACCCGAAGCAAATCATCTTTGATATTTTGCTCACTGTGGTCTATTTATTTATTTGTATATCCCGCAATACTTACTACACAATACACTCGGTCATACACTTTTATATGCACACTTAGTCATGCATACTACTAATGATAAACAGAGATGCAATTATGCAGATAACTGTATAAGTACATTGTACAGTAAAGAATCCTAATAACAAAAGACATGCAGATGATATAGTGTTGATAGCAGATATATAAACCAAACTACAGGATCTCCTAGATAAGGTAATAAAAGAAGCCAGAAGAAAGCCATGCGTGATACACGCTTAGGCGATAATGTATCTTTCGATACATGACTGAGGCAGAGTTTTTTGTTGCCATAGACCAGTTGCCATCCAAGGCTATAGAACCCGGTCTGTCCTGCTATTTTACCCATATATGGGGGGAGAAGAAGATGATTCATACCTTTTCCGAGGGTATTAGCACGTAAGTGAATGTGATTGATTCAATTGGAATTCAAACTCGGCTCTCCAATTCCTCAATCCAAGCCGCTATCCATTACTCCACCGTATCGTTGTTAGCAAGAGTGACAGTCCAAGATGCGTGATACAAACCGGAGAGGCCAAAATCAAGCGAGTACAGAAATTTAACTTTCTAGAAAATTTTATAACAAACATAACAGAAAATGTATCACGGAAATACGGAAAGGGGTATTGGAAATGTAAAAGATGCTTTTCAAAAACAAATTTTGGCAAACTTGGACCTTCGTACCACAAGACGGAGCGCACAAAAGGACTGTTTTTCCTATGACACCGCTTTTATTTTAATATCTTTCACTATTTTGCAGTGTGTATTGTTTTAAAAAGCAATGATTACAATTGTAATAAAACCTAAATGCACGATGAAAGTGAATTTATACATTTTCTTTGTTCTTGAGAATATACAACAAAAATATTAGACACTATTTATTAGATTGTTTATTTACAAGACAGCATTCTAAAAACTAATGCAATGCATGTTTATCATTTACTAATTGATACAGAATTGAATATGAAAATATTTTTTATTCATAAATTATTAGAAAAATTACCAAATTATTAAAATATGTGAACTAACTATAAGAAAATCGTTACTATTTACTCTTTTATAAATTTCGAATTGGCAATTAGCCGATGATTTTACAACGTCTAACTAATACAATAAAACAGTGTAAATATACAATTTAATAAATATATAACATTTATTATTTTTGTTGTCATTTCCCAAGAAAAAAGAAAATGTATAAATTCACATTCATATGTTTAGATTTTTAGGGCAATTCTAATCATCGCTTTTTAAAACAATAAACATTACCAAAGAGTGAAAGCAGTTATAATAAAAGCGATGTCAAGGGCGGGGGGAAAGCCCTTTTGATTCTCCGTCTTATTGCAGGCCAAAAGGTCTGTCTTTACCCAAATTTCTTTTTTTAGTTATTTCTCCTATAGGACTGTGAACCATCACCAATCACGATAAAATTTATTTAATATCCCACATGGAGGCTGCGTGTCTTAAGCGCATATTAGGACTTGAACTGAACCCAGTGGAGCTCATACATAAGATCCATCGTTAAAGATGCTGGAATTTCTCGAACATTCTGGCCGGTATATATATATATATATATATATATATATGTGTGTGTATATATATATATACATACATACATACATACATACACACACACACACACACACATATATATATATATATATATATATATATATATATATATATATATATATATATATTTATTTTTTTAAGTTGACTGACAAATTCATGCCATTAAACTTTTTCACTTTTCTTGCATTCATACATGTATTTTAATTTCTGGACATAAAGTGTGCCAGAATTGTCCATATATATATATATATATATATATATATATATATATATATATATATATATATATATATATATATATATATATATATATATATATATATATATATATATATATATCCGAGCGATTTCGGTTTATTAGCCATCATCAAGGATGTTCTTTATTTTTAGTTGAACATGTAGATTTTTATATACGTGTATCTATACAAATGGGAATGTTTTTCATTTTCCAAAAACGGTCAGCACGTTGTATGCGTGTCCATAGTTGATATTATAGAGTGTTGTTTATTTATTTCTTTTTTTTAATTATTAATGCTATTAATTTACACATATGTAAAATCTACATATTTAGTTAATAATTTTAAAAACATCCTTGATAAGGGTGAATAGAATAGTGGAAAGCGCTCGGACATTCAGAACATTTTGACAGTTTTTGCACACTTTATGTTCAGAATAATCGAATAAAAACTTAATAAAATAAATAAATAAAAAGCTTGTAATTCGTCTTTAATGGAACGTGTATAAAAGAGGGATTACTGTTCAAATACACACACACACACACACGTATATATATATATATATATATATATATATAACAACGTAATCATGCAAATTGAAATTGGGCTTTATGTTAAAAGCGTCTCGTTAATTCATCCTATTATGTAAGACGCATTTTCTCTTCAACCCGATTCTTTGTCTGTCTTTACAGAAATGAATTCAGCACACGCTGAAGAAAGTAATTGGAATTAGTAATAGCTAACAACTTGGCAATTTAGAAAATGAAAACTGTCCTGAGGGATGAGGCGAAAACCCACCAGGGATTAATTATCGGTGAGCGATAGAATTTTCAGGCCACAAAAAAAAAAAAAAAAAAAAAAAAAACGCTCTTAATTAAAAACATGATAGAAAGAACCTTTTGGCATATAGTTCAAAATGGCGACTTGGTTCATAATCAGACGTTTCTTCATAGGCATTGACAAACATCAGCATGTGTGCTTTTGGATTATGAATGTAAACGTGGCCCTAAGCGTTTCTATTTTCTGGTGACAACAATGTAATTTGGTAGCTGTAATCGGTAGTCGATTTTTTTTTTCGAACGCTGTAAATCTCTCATCAAATTGTCTTCTTAAGCGGAAGTAAAAAAATGCTCTCTCTGATTTCGAATTGGTTTCGTTTATCTCCTGGTAAAACTATTATATCACGAAAATAAATACTTCCGGTCATGATTTATTCTATCACTCATGCCGTTCTATTTGTTTAAAACTTTGTTGCATCATTGAAGTTTTCTGCATTTCAAGAGTCGGCCTTTCCCCATTTCACGAGTTGGCCTTTCCCCGAGTACATGGTGTAAACCTTATAAAATTTTATATAATAAAAAAGAAATGTAAAATCATAAAAAGAAGTAAAGAGTCAATAAAAATAATATAAACTAGGTTTGTTTATTACGCTTTCTTTTGATGGGTGTGTTTAAAAAAAAAAGACATTTATCAAAAGAAGAAAGTTACTAATACTTATTCTTAAAATAAAAAAAAACTGGTAAAATGAAGATGGTTAGTAAAATGGTTTGCATAAAATTTGATGTGTAAAACGTATATGTGAACTCAAAATGATGTTGCAAAAGTACCGCCAAATTGAAACTTGTCAGTTTATGTGAAAGATACATGTATAAAATTTGGTTTACAGATTTGTAAAAATAAAAGAGGCTCAAGTTTAGGGTCCCAAAATCCGCCCAAATAAAGTTTGAGAACAGGCGTGGTTTAAAGAGATATATTTTGTGATTTTTAAGCAATGAGGAAAGAAAGTTACAACTCCATAATATTAAATTTCTGATTGGATTCGGAGCCGATTTGTAGCTATTTAAGAAGTCTGGTTTGTCAGACAAACAGATGGCTTTCGGTATTCAAAAAGAAGACGTCGGCTGATTCTCGGAGCCGCATTGGTCCATGGTAGCGTAATGTTCCATTCCTCCCCGGGGAAGGCCAATAAAAGACGTGAAGAAGAAGAAGAAGAAGAAGAAGAAGAGTAGGAAGTAGTATTAGTACTAGTAGTAGTGGTGGTGCATTATATGAGGATATATAGGAAAGATAACTATTATCCCTGGATTTGAAGAGGTTTAGAGAATAGGAAAGCACCCATCTCAGGAATTTGTTTAAGAAAGTAACGGTTCTAGGAAAGAAGCTGTTCGAATAGAGCTTCTTTTTTTGAATGGAATACGAGGGGAATGGGGATGATTAGTTCATATGGTATGGCAGATCTTAGTTGTGAAGGTCAAAACTCGAGGAAGCAAGGCATATAGCTCGTCCAAAACATTTGCTATGGAAGTAGCAATGTAGTAGCGGGAAGCTTGCAAAACTTCGTCTGTGGGATAGAAGTAATATATGGTGACTTACCGTGGCCTGATCGTTAATGACCACATCTCAAACCAATTCGCAAGTCTAGTTAGCTTGATCTTCACTAGATGACTAATTACTGTATCCTTGTGCCAGACTAAGCTAAGCTTTGAAAATAGCTATAAATTAAATATATGTATTGTTTGCAACAAATTAAAAGCTACAGATTTTCTTTACTCTATTTTTTGATAGCAAAAAGAAAGTTTGACGGATTCAAACTTACATTACAAACTTGGTGACCGTGGCCTCAAAATAAAAAAAAATCCTGTAACCTTTGAAGAACATTGAGCAATAGGTGTTTTTCTTTCCTGTATGTAAAGGGAGATAATAACAGACAGCGACTTTATTACTAACGTATTCAGCAAATTATTGATTATATCATCCCCAGTGAACAGAGAAGAGCTTTTAAAAGTCATGAAGGTCAGTATGACCACATTAATTCATATAGCATGAACCTATTATGTGTCACGTCCTTTGAAAATTCCACTTTCTTTTTTCGAAGTCAAGACACTATTTTCTTTAGTCTGGGTTAACTTTTGATTACATTTTATTTTTTGCTTCGCCATCTTTTTTTTTCGATCTTTTTGTTTTTTTGCTATCTTTTCATTTCTTTTGCCTATTATTTTTTTTTATTCTGCTATTAAACTTGTCGAGTAGACCGCGTATTTCAGAAACCATTTTTCTTCAAACTTCTTCAAACTCTTTTGTCTTTCGTTTTATCATTTTGATAAGTTTGACATTATTTTCTCTGTCCTCTACCACACCTCACCTTTTCATTCTCTTTTAAAAACAAAACTTTTCTCCTACCCTGTTTTTCATCTTCTCTCTTTCTCTCTCTCATTACTATTCTCGTTAATATTCCTTTCCTTCTCTCTTGCCTGTGTTTTCTCCTATCAATTATTTTTTTTTTAAAAAACCCCTTCTGCGTCATTTTCACCACACCCACTACAACCGATTCTTCCTGGTTTGTCCATGAACAAATCAACGCCCACATATTCCACATGACCTGCTGATTTTCTTTCTTCCAATTTATATCCGACCACTGAACCATTAGAAACATCTGGAAGTCGGTCTTTTTTTCTTCTCGTTTACTTCTCCTTGGTACCAATCATTCATCTTCTACTTGGAGATGCAAAATTGAAGGACTCTCTTTGGGAGCATTTTTTCCTCATCTTGCATGTTAACAATTCTTCAGAAAAAGAAAAGCGAAACCCCAAAAGCAAAATAATTAGATACTAATGAGGTCAGATTCGTTAAGAAAGCTCACGATGCAAATCAATTGATCGATCGATTCGTCTCTGGTATCGATCCAATCACTTATGCAAATCAGATTTGATTGTTGACTAGCATACTGGTGTCGACTTATTTTTGCGTTCTGCAAATAAACAGTGTTACTATCTAGATATCTAGCTAGCTAGCCGGTCTCGGAATCTGTAGCTAGTTGGCTCGGCTAAACTTAGCTAAGTGTAGAATAAAGTCACATGTCTCGGTTACTCCATGAGGAAAGAACTCACTAGACATACGAATGAACAACAAGAAGCCCTATATATATATATATATATATATATATATATATATATATATATATATATTGTTCATCTCTTCTCTCTCTCTCTCTCTCTCTCTATATATATATATATATATATATATATATATATATATCTTACTGTTTGTTCATCTCTCCTCTATATAATTATATATATATATATATATATATATATATATACATATATCTTACGGCTTGTTTATATCTCTCTCTCTTTCTTTCTCTCTCTCTCTTTTTATATATATTACTGTTTGTTCATATCTATCTATCTATCTATCTATCTATCTATCTATCTATGTCAAAAGAACAATAGGTTACGGCCTAACCTCAAAACTATTAACAGTAAGTTCAAATCCTAAAATATGACATTGAACAAGAAAAATCCAATTTTTTTAAAATATCTACATTTTTCACTATTTTGCGCCTGTTTAGTGTTTAATATCGTTGCATATTTATCTCTTGTACTGGCAGTCAGTTTTCGATCTCTGGTTAAAGCTTAGTACTGTAATTGCCGATTTTCAAGGTATGCAAGTACTCATTACTGAAAAAAATAAGGCAAAGCAAGTGCTATGTTCTCTACGTATTTTGTATACTAATCTTCCTCGGATACATGGCTCAAGGGCCACTCAAGTGAGAGGGTTAATGACAGCGGCTGTTGTGTAAGGGTTAAGAGGAAAGGGCGCAGTTTATACGGATATGTTGGAAAGATAATGTTTAAACCTAAACTTGAAGATGTTAAGGTTGTAATGGCCGGGAATCAAATTCCTGTATTGATTAACTCCTATAAGCTTATTGATGTATGTCTATTAATATCTAAACGATTTGTGTTATATTTGCGGACTCATTTCCAAGTAGAAATATATGTATATTTATGCGCACACGAGAAATGTGTCCCCCTACAGGTTCGATCCCTGTTGGGGAACACATTTTCTTTACTATCTCAAATGCGCAGGCTGAAAGACGCAATACACATTGTTTAATAAATAAAAGTGGGGTGTCTATTTTAAATACGAAGTATCCACTAATAAATAACGTTTGAATATATATATATATATACATATATATATATATATATATATATATATATATATATATATATAGGTGCGATGGATAAATTGCCGCCATTTTATATTTTTCATTTCGCGCATGCGCGTTGTTTGTTTTTAGTAGTATAGTAATGTCAGTTGGGTACCGTCAATGAGAAAAGAGTACCCTGACGCAATTCATTCCGCCAGAAATTTGGAAACAGCATGCTGTACTGCTGGGCATTCGTGCCGGAAGTTCCAATACAAACATTTCAGGGTGTTTGTGTTCTGAGGACAGTGCACTGGATTTGGAAATAATTGGATGAGTCTAATGGTGATCACGAAGTTGCTCGAAAACTGACTCTGATCATTCTGATAAGAAAAGAACTCCCGAATTTGCTGGTGAGGTCCTCAGGCTCAACAGGAAGGTCTACATCAAGTGGCTTGAGATTTTAGTCTTCGCTTTCTCTTATTTTTTTGTTAGACTTTTCAAGCTAGTTTTTTTCACTGTCCCTAATCACATGGGCCTTTATTATAGGCAATTCTCGGAACAATGGACTCCATAATCCAGCCCTGTTATTGACCGACACATTCGCAAGGGACAAAAAAAAATCATCCCTAACTTCAACCTTTTCCTCTATCTGGTAAAACGGTAAAATACTTAAGGTTGCATCAAAAGTGGCACAACCTATTGTTAAACTAATGATAGTTAAATGTGAACTCACTCTTATAAACCCCTTTTTTGACCTTCGCACATTTTAGTCAGTTCAGTTTTCTTATTTGATGCAATAGCCCATATCCCCTCTGATATACACACTGCCTGGGGTAACACTTCCTCCGTCATTACATCAACTTGACAGATTTCTTGAACTATTCTTTCATGCCCCCTAAACAACTCCATCACACACATCTAGGTTGGGCTTCTGGTTGGACAAACTTACAACACATTCATTCTACAGGTCATGACCTCTTGTGGCGTTAACATCATAAACTTGGTGCCTGCCAGATTTACTACTATATTGCTTGCCTCCAATCTATACTTGGTTAGTGCTCTTCCCTCTCAGGATATGGATCTGACACATCCATGCTGACCTTCTCAAAAGGATACAAGGGCATTCCCATCTCCATTAATGCTGTTTCCTTATTTCTCGCGCTCCTTGCTTGACAGGTTACACAACTTGTAATATATGCTCTTACATATTTGTATATTCCTGGCCAATAATAAGTCTAACTCATATGTTTTGTCGACCCCTAAGTGTCCCAACTTTTGATGATACCCTCCTAAGGCTTGCTCTTGGAGAGGTCCCCTTCGCACATCTTATTCTCGGATTCTCATCTATATTTGAGATATAATATAGTGCTCCACTTAGGACCACAAACCAATTGGTTTTCCTCCGCTCAGATTTTCCTTTTCGACTGCTTCCTTCAATACTAGCAGTTCTTCGTCGTTCAGATAATCTCCTATGGCTTCTTCATCAAGCATATATTCTTCTTCCATCGTCATCATTCCATGGTGGTCTCTCCTCCAATTAGTGAGCGTTAAGGACGCATAAAGCCTCAGTTTCAGTATCGATTTTCATTGTGACCGTTTGAGTTCGGGCTAATTCTTTATCACGACAAGATATTATTCCTTTATTAGTTTCCAACAACCGAATCTTTATACATCCCTGTTCACCTCTTCCTTCGTTCTTTGTTATTTCATCCAACTCAGGCTCTTCCACCATTGATTCTTGTTCTAATCTTTTAGGAATCCGGAATAATAGATCTGCGCATGTATTCTCCTTACCTGACAGATACTCTATTCTACAGTTGTACCCTCTCTGCTTCAAGGCCCACATTTGAATCTCTATTTGTCCAATCGACTGCAAACAAATATTTTAACAACTTACAATCCATTTTTATCCTAAACTCTTCCCCGTCCAAATAGTAATACAGATTCTGCAAGGCATACACGATAGCCTATGCCTCATTTTCGATCACTGGCCACCTCTGCTAAATTGGTAAACCTGAATTTCTTCTTTTACTCCTGCAAGTAAACTCTCCCTTCCCTGGTAGGGTTAAGCAAGCTCCAATACAGTTTCCTTGGTATCCGTATACAGGACTATTGGCTTATATCTGGATACTTCAACAACGGCACTGCCATTAATTGTTCCTTCAGAGTGACAAAGGATCGCTGACAATCTTTTGTCCATCGAAATCTGGCGTGCTTTTTAGTCAAATTTTTCAGGGGTGTTGCAATTCTGGAGAATCCGGGGATAAATCTCCTATAATATCCTACGACCCCAATAAATCCTCTGACCTCTCTCAATGATTGAAGCTCCAGCCTTGACCTTATCACCTCCACCTTGTCAATATCAAGTTTCACCTCCTTCTTGTTAAAGACAAATCTTAGGTAATTAGTCTAATTAGTCTTATCCCTTACAAATTGACATTTTGGCAATTTAAGCTTTAGGCCATTTTGTTTCAATCGGTCAAACACCAGTTGCAAATGACGAAAGTGTTCCACTGGATTCTTGGAAAGCACCAAGATGTCATCGATATAAATCACGATGAAAATTCCTCCAGTCAACTCAAGACTACAGACATCAACTTCTGGAAAACTCCGGATGCCCCTGACAACCCAAAAGACATGACCCAAAATCATCCATAGCCACCTGCCAATATCCGGCTCTAAAATCGAGCGTGGAAAAGCGTGTAGCTTTTAATAGAAGAGCCAATATATCGTCTATTAGTGGCAGTAGGTACGCAATCGATTTTGTTATTTTATTCAAGTCTCTGAAGTCAACACAGAATCTATAACCACCGTCCTTCTTTCCCGCAATAACTATCGGAAAACTCCACAGGGATTGCGATCTTTCTATTATTCCAGCTTCTAACATTTCTTGGATGGCCTGTTCCACTAGTTCCCTTTTGTGAAATGGGATCCCATAAAGCCTCAGTTTCAGAGGAGGGTGTTCTCGAATATCTATTTTCATCGTGACCGTTTGAGTCCGGTCTAACTCTTTATCACGACAAGCTTTATTGGCTTCCAACAACCGAATCACTCGCTCTTTATATTCCCTTGGAGTCTTAATCACTCCATTTTCCTTAAGACCTACATCCCTCTTCACCTCTTCATTCTTCCTTTGATATTTCACATAGCTTTTGATACTCAGCACCACTGCCTTATCCACCTTGGTCCCGGGCGGTATCCGTATTTTTTAGAACCAGTGTTTGTAATCGGTATAGGCATACTACCTGTAAGATTATCTTCAAAAACTATGCCCACATGTTCAAAACACCTTTTCTCCTTGGTCCTTCTCCCTTTTCGATGCACTAGGACCTGCTGGGGCCACCCAACCCCTTATATTTCTTCTTGGGGTGGCTAGTATTAGTTTAAAGACTTCTTTTGTGCCTGGGGCTTCGTGTCCTTACCTTTCTTTCTTCTAACCGGACACTGCCTGCCAGTATGCCCCTTCCGACCACATTTGCAGCACCTCGACTTCCCCTTATCCGTTACCTCTGGAGGCAAGCCTTTATTAGTGAGACAGTCCTTCGCCCGGTGTCCCACACGTCCACACGGAAAACATACTATTCCCTCATCTCCGAGGGTGATGATATACCGTTCTTCCAACAGTGACCAACCCTCATGATTAGTTGCCTCTTATGTGTGTGCGTAAATGGAAGAAATTACACATAGACTTGTAGAAATTATCAATAAATCTATAAATCAACACCCCGTCCTTGCATGGAATATTGCAGTCATATATGGTCTGGTGCTCCCGCTGTACGTCTCGAGGTCCTTGACAAAATCTAGAGACAAATATGCAAGATGATAAGTCCTATATTTCCCATTATTTCCATTTTGCTATCGTCTGCCTGGGAAATCTCAATATCTAGTCTACAATCGTTATCCCACAGACGTGCCGTGGCCTCCCTCTGTCTTTTCTACAAATATTTTCACGGCAACTGTTCCGATGAGCTACTTTCGCTGGTTCCCGGATTAGATGCGTTTAAATGGCTTTAATCTCGGTCCCACCCTTTCTCTGTCAAAACGGTTAAATGTAGTCGTCTCTTCTTCTCAAACAGCTTCTTCTCCCGCACTTACCATCTGTGGAACTCCTTTCCCTTACTTGCTTCCGCGATGACTATAATCATCAAATATTCAAGTGTAATGTCAATCAACATCTGACACCCTGTGCTTGTTCCCCGTCCTTCTCTGTATCTTTTCCTCAAACATGCATCTTTACTCTTGTTCTCAATCCTCTGTAACCCCTTGTGTGCTAATGGCACTCTCGCCTTGCTTGGAGTGAACTGCCTTAAAAAAAAACAAACAGAAATTCAACACCGGTTAAAAAACAAACAAAACCTGAATGCACTATACAAAGGATCTATCACTCTTTTTAACAAAATGCTTAAATTTATTAATATTTGCAACTATGAACTGACTAAGCATCAAAAAGTATTGATTAAACTGTGAGCCAACTGCCATATATACCGTAGGTACAATTGTCTGAATAACAACAGCAGAATGTCGCCACTTACTCTAGGCTGAGGCAGTTAAGGATAGACATGACAAGTAAAACTCTTTTCAAAAATAGTAACAAGACAACTACAAATTGCCGTTAAGGAACTACGTAATCATCAGGATATAATCGTAAAAAAAAACCCGACAAAACTAACATCTTTGTTGTCTTAAACAAAACGGACTATAACACAAACCTGGAACAAATACTCAATGACCACACAAAATTAAAAAAAAAAAAACAGGAATCCAGCCACTCAACTAAAATTAAAAATTAACAAAGTTATCACCGCTAATAATGTCGAATAGAATTGTCTAAAACTTCCTAAAATTGTAGGTGATTATAGGTCCGGTTATATAATATGGCTCTATAAAAATACACAAACATAACTACCGTCCTATTATATAGCAAATTCCCACTCGTGTGTATCAATTAACAAAAATCATCAACCAATTTATCACACCATACATTCTCAGTAAATACAGCATAAAATCAACTCTTGAAGTAATTCAAATTCTAAAAACTGAAGACCCTAACAATGGTACCATACCCTCACTTGACTATGATCACAAAAATAATATATATATATATATATAGTTATCCACAGACAGACTGTTTCGCTGTATCACAGCTCATCAGTGTGGCTAGACATCCGGTTAGCTCTAGCTAGGATCGAAATCCGACTGAATTGGCGTCAGTTGGGGATTCTACCACTAAGCCGTTGAAGGTGAATGAAGGTGAATTTAAGTGTATTTATTTTTTGGGATAAACACACAGTGACCGAGAGAACTCAATTCGATTTACCGAAGAGTATTATATATATATATATATATATATATATATATATATATATATCGTATCGATGGGTTCAGTTCTGGGTCCGATTTTTAGCAATTTCTATATGTCCAAACTTGAAAATAATATATTTAACAATTTAAAAAAAAAACAACCCTCCATCTACCTAAGATACGTCGATGATATTATATTATTCAAGAATATGGAAGAAATACATCAACTCCAAAAACAAAACTAATTCTGTCCTTAAATTTACATACGAACAATAGCAATAAAATTCCTTTTTCTCGATAAACACTAATAATAATAAATTCACTATCTCCTCATATATAAAACCTACTAGCATAAATTCGTGCATCCTTATAAAAGTCAATGTCTAAATTGCTATAAAATAGCAATTATAAAAAACTAATAAATCGTGCAAAATTTAATTGTAAAGCAAACTCTTATTAATAACTTCTTTATTTATATCGTTGATGAACAAATAAGATGTTCTATCGGAAATTTTAATTCAAAGCAAATAGAATATAATACTTCTTCAACTAACCCCAAACATATTAATATTTTATATCGCAGCCAAATAATTTCTAATTATAAACAAAACGAAAATATCCTAAAATAATTAATAAATACTAAAATTTCCACCACAGAAAAAAAATAATAAAATTAATTATATACTACACTAAATCTAGTATATCTAATTCAATAATTTGTAACGATTCTTCCTTACCAACTAAATGTGTTGCAGAAAACCAGCATTGTATATAAATTTAAATGTTGTCTGGGAGATAGTATATCCAACAGAAAAAATAATATTTATGTTATGACTGAGTTTCCATTTAAATGATGCGTCCAACATTTCTAAACATATAACAGCATACCTATTCAAATTCGGATTCAGAAAAATTCTTGTTGAAAATACGACTATACTTTTTCATGAAAGTAATAAGCATAAGCTAAAAATTCTTGAAGTTATCTATATTAAAATTGAAATCAAACCATAATAAAATTAATTATGAATACCGCACAAATGTTTTAAAATGTTTACAGTAGATAGTTTCAAATATTGAGGTTTTTAATAATAGTTTTAATGCTTATTTCTTAAAAGACTTATTTTTAACCATAACTTAGCTACCGCCCTCTACGCTTTACACCACGCCAAATCGTATATTACATAAACTCTGCATGATGAGGTTATGATGAACTCTACAATATTTAACTTGAAATAAAGAATACCCTGATGATGAGTAAATCGAAAGTACTCTGAATAAAATATGTATCAACACGGTAATTTTCTCTCTTCCTATAATAATGACACCAAAAAGCTTGTCCGTGAGTATGAAAAGATCCAACTGAAAATAAGTAAACAAAACTAGTCAAAATTATTCAATGAAACATGTCTCAATGAAAACATGCTGCCAAAATATATATAGTAGTTTACTAAAGCTATAAAAATGGCGACAATATTTAAGTAATTTTGTAATTTCGTTGTACTTATGATATGTTATCCACCAAGCACTAGCTAATCAGAACTGACAGAAGAGCTTATAGTTGGTACTATTGTGATCACGTGATCAAAGTTTGAGTTTGATCGTGCCAGTTTTCTTGCTGCTGTTACATTATAAACATGGCATCCCCGCTAGCGCTGTGCACCAAGGAAGAACAAATTGCAAAGATCCGATTTCTCTGGTCGGAAGGTGTGTCAGGGGCTGAAATTTGTCGGAGGCTTTCAAACACAATAGGGCGACAGTACACTACCGCGTAGAAGTATGTATGAGTGGATCGAGAAGTTTAAAAGTGGCTAGACAACCAAAGGAGGAGTAGGACGCCGATCAACCTCCACCACTGATGAGAAGATTCACCAAGCTAGAGAGATGGTAATGGCGAACAGGCCAGTTTTTATCGATGGCATAGCACGTTCTCCCCAGATTCGGATCACTGCCCTTTGTTCCTCCTTGATGCACACTGGTAGCGGAGCGGCTATGTTTACACTGTAACGGCAGCAAGAAAACTGGCGCGATCAAGCTAAAACTTCGATCACGTGACCACAATAGTACCAACTATAAGCACCCATGACAAGAAGGCAGTGTGACAAAGTGGTGAATGTGTAACTACTGAATTCTACGAGAACGTCTAAGAATGGGAGATTTTTTAACTAAGTTCATATGTAATTGTAAGGAATAGTTAAGTAGTAACAAATTCACTACTTCGTTATACAAAAAAGCCACTAACTAAAACCTCTTGCCTTAATTGTATGAGTGAATGTCCACTTAGATATAAAATAGTTGTTATAAAAGAATTCCTCAGGAGAGCATACGAGAATGCATCCTCTCGTCTCTTTTTCCTTAAAGAACTCAATAATGTGAAACAGACGCTAGTTAACAATGGCTTTCCGAACTACCTCATCAATTACCAGATGAGACTATTTCTTTCTAACGTAACTAATACCAATACTGAATATACAGATAAAAACAATAATATTAACATTTTTATAAAAGCCAAATACACGTTATCTATAAGTAAGATAAATTTTCTCTTAGAAACATTATAAAGGAATATACAATCTCAATCGACTAGAAGAAGAAAATTAAAATATCTACTATAAAAAAATTAAAAGAGCTAATCTTATCATCAACAGTGACAACACACCTTCAAGATCTTGAATTTATGAATTCACTTGTCCCTTTAGGAACTGCCTTCCTTATTAAACCAAACTCATGAATTTTAGACACACTACTACATACCTATCTAGAAGACTTACGTTATAACTATTTGATTATAGTTCAATTAGGACTCAGTTAAACACACACACAAACCTACCAAACTCTATCCGCACAATACTTATAGAAAGTACAAATATAATAGCCTCATCCACTTGTAAAAAAAGACTAAAAATAATAGAAGCACTAATAATAAAAAAGAAAAAGTCAGCACCCAATAGCATCAACTATGAGTATGACCGTGTTGGAAAATAAGACATAACTATAACTCTAGATACTTACATAAAATTCTATACATTTAGTTAAAAAATGTAAATAAATAAAATAAAAATCGCTTTGATAATGGCTAAAAAGTAGCCGAAAATGCTCGGATATGCTGAACATTTAAACAATTTTTATAGACTTTCTGCCCAGAAAAAAAGCCCCCAAAAAACACTTATACAAACACAAGAAAAATTAAATAAAAAACTTAAGCACAATACCTCGTCAGTCGTCTTTAATGATATATATATATATGTATATATATATATATATATATATATATATATATATAGAGAGAGAGAGAGAGAGAGAGAGAAAGAGAAGAACTGCCGATCACTATGAAATGATGATTTTTACCAACACGATATGAGGAATTGAAAACTGCTTGAATAAAAATCTTCTTAAATACACGATTAAATGGCATACATAGACCTTTCCAGAAATCTGTTTAAACATCCCGTTTCTTATTTACCACAGCAACATTTATTGTAACTTTGTCCTTTACACTTTACTCTTTCCTAAATGGGGAAAAAAGTCACTGCATCGTTATATTTAAAGCCCCGCTGAATGGTACATGAAAATGTCAGTTAAATTTAGAAGCTTTTAACATTTGCTAACGCCCAAGCTTAATTTCTCATAATGCTTGTTAATTTTAAATTCAGTCTGTCCATTTGGCAATTAATAAAATGTTATAAAAATTTCAGCCATTTTGTTTTTGTACACATGAGACATTTTCAAAATAAATTTGCTACCCATTCATAGTTTAAAATGATGAATCATATATATATATATATATATATATATATATATATATATATATATATATATATAGTGTGTCTGCGTGCGCGCGCGTGTGTAAATTAATAGGCCGGTTAATGAAATTCGAGTAAAAAAAGACAACAAAATTATAAAAATACTGTCAATATGACAAAATCTTTCTCTTCGTGATTCGGTTTAGTCAAAGGTCCTACTAATATATAATAAAAATCAACTGTCTGTATTGTAAAGATGTTTTCGGTAAATATATTGGCAAAGATGTGTTTGCATCATTCCAGGGAGGATATAATCCAGAGAGCTCAATGTAAAAACAGAACAAATATTAATTATATTAAGAAAGAGAAAACTTTAAGGGTTCACGGCGATTATAATTTATTTCTTTAGAAATGAAATTCCTCAGATCAACATTATCATACATTTTGCATGGAAATGTTGATCTGATGAATTAGAATCGAATTTCTATTCTAAGGAAATAAATTAGAATCACCATGAATCATAAAAGTTGTCTGTTTTTAATATATATATATATATATATATATATATATATATATATATATATATAATTATTTATTTAAAAATATGATTCCAACTCGCGACATAAGAGGTCTCATGTTTCAAAACAAGAGCCGAAAACTTCAATATAATTATTTGAATTAAATTGAGTTAAAGTAAGCTCTGTTCCATCTTCAAGCGAAATTTTTTTGGGGAATAACGTATTTCTGAAATTTACGTGTTTTAATAAGTATCAGTATAGAGTTACTTTCATAGATGTCAAGTCAGGGTAAGGTGGGGTGTCTAAATTGTTTATTTTTACAATTTTATTTTCTATATATTTTCACACACACACACATATATATATATATATTAGTATCAGTAGTAATCTTATAAGTATAAGAAATTATACTCGTTCGCAAAAACTTCGGTGTCTTGATTTGCAAATAATCAAACCAATACCAAAGGGGAAAAAAGGTATAAAAAAAGAAAGAACTAAGATGTTAGCCGAAAATAATCGTCTAGCATGCAAGTTCAAAGCCCAAAGAAAAAAAAGCAAAACAACTAAATAAAGTATTCAATACAATGAGTAGAGCAGACCTAGTTAAACCTAGAGAGCCAGACAAGCCTACCAAGCGGATCGTCAGGGAAGGCTAGCTAAAAGGTAAAAAAGAACGGAATACTTATAGTCAATATATTTACAGTGAGATTCACTCTGTACAAGGCCCGAGGGCCACTCGAGTTAGAGGGTTGCTGTAAGAGGCAGTTAATACGGATAGGAGGGGGAAGACAACGGTTAACCCTAGACTTATAAGGGAAACATTCTCTTGGGAGTCGGTTCCACATGGCAGTGGTCCGCGGGAAGATGTTCGAGTGAAACTTAATTTTCATCAATGGAATACGGCGAGGGGGCGGAATCTGGGTGGTTTGCTATAATGTGAATTCCATGGCGTGTCCTAGTCGTGAAGTTTAAAACTGACGGAACCAAGGAATACGGTTCGTCCAAGCACTTTCAATGGAAGTAGCGATGGAGCAGTGAGAGACTTGCCACATCCCGCCCGTGAGATAGAAGCTGGAAGGTGGAAAATAATAAGGACTCTGAGACGCTTTTGAACTCTATCGAGATTGGAAAGTGAGATACAGGATGTTCGGGTTAAAGTTGACAGAGTAATGTTTTTTTTTTCAGATTGTTTCGATATATCTGTAAACAGTAAACGGCATTGTGACACCTAGTCACTATAGTTTTAGAGGTGTCAAATTTAACTGACATGGACGAGTAGAAGCTACCTGAATATGGGAAAAGAGGTAACCTGCCTCATGATGATTCATGCTGGGTATCAAAATGCCACAATCATGACATCTGCTCAGTGCTCTTTGAACACCTTGAAAACAATGCGACGTGAAATGGAGGGCTGCAACGTAGACTACCAGGCCGTGGTTTGCCGGAAAAAGAAAAACACAGCAGGCGTTCTAATTGCCTCCGTACACCAGAATTCATCCAACAACTGCAGGAGAAAGTGATGGACGACCCAGACAAGGAAATGCGGGCTTTGACGCGGGAAAAGAATGGCCTTGAATGAGAGCATCCGCTACGAGTCATACAAGAAGTGTAAAGGTGTCTATCCCACCGAGCTCTAGCCTAATGGATTGAAGCGTCAGTTCATTAATTTTTAGGTATAGAAATTGTGAGTTCAATCTCAGGGCTAGGTAGTACTGATATACAGGATGTTCGGGTTAATTTTGACCTAGTTTAATGTTTTTAATTTTTCAAAATGTTTTGGAATATCTATAAACAGTGAACGGCGTTGTGAAACCTAACCCCTACAGTTTTAGAGGTCTGAAAACTAGTTGATATGAACGAGTGGAAGCCATCTTAATATTAGAAAAGTGTAACCTGCATCATGACGATTGATCATGCCGCAATCATACCAGCTGCTCAATGCTCTTTGAACACATTGAAAACAATGCGACGTGAAATGGAGGGCTGCAACGGAGACTACGAGTCCGTGGCTTGTGGAAAAAAACACAGCAGGCGTTCCGATTGCCTCCTTACACCAGAACTCATCCAACAACTACAGGGGAAAATTATGGAAGACCCAGACAAGGTAATGCGTGCTTTAGAGCGGGAAATGGTTGTTGCAATTTGCACCATGAAGCTGGCTTTGAATGATGACCTCCGCTACCAGTTATACAAGAAGTATAGAAGTCATCTTCTGACAGAAAAGGATCGAGAAAACTGTCTGACAAAGGCAAAAAAAACAACTTTTAAATATGGTGAAATATTCTATTGGACTAGGGCAATCTGGTTCTTCTCTGATGAAAACAATTTTTTGTCAGGATCATATACATAACAACCCGAACATCAGGTAGCTAGCCTACAATCCATATGACGTTCTTCGTGTCATGAAGATCAAGTTTCTCCATGTTTTCAGATCCCTATGTTGAGCTGCTGAACGCTGCCTTGGCTGGAGAAGGTGGCTGCTGGAAGATCATATGTGTAGTAGCAAGATTCAGCTCCCTGTCACACCACCAGGAAGAGTCAGAAACGGTTGTCAGATAATTTTTACGACATCACTATTCCCAATGTCTGGCTTCCTAACTCCCCTGATTATAATCCCATGGATTGTTAAGTGTGGGACGCGGTTGAGAGAAACACCAACCGCCCTGTCTATAGCACCAAAAGCCCAGGAGGCGTCTGAGTGCTACCGTTAAGGCCGCATATGCCACATTCCGGAGTCGGATCCAGGCCGTGGGAGATACTGAGGGTGGCTTCTTTGAGTGACTCGTCTTTTGATTATTATAACCTGTATGCCATTTTACTATTTTTCCAATGAATTGGTTCGGTATTCACTTTATTTTCCCTTTTTTAAAAAAATGTAAAATTTAGCCCGAACATCCTGTATAACCAGAATCAATGAAGCCACGAAAACAAAGAAAAGAATATACGTATTTATTACTACTATAAATCAGGCATGTCCAATGTCCAGCGCATGGGCCAATTACGGCCCGCGGTCAAATTTCATATGGCCCCCATCCATTGTCGTAGAAAATATCATTGTCCGGCAGTATTGTCAATCAGAGTATGCAAAGTACACACCTAAGAAATGCAATTTCATGTTTTACCAAAAGATGGCAGCAGTACTATGTAACCGCCCTCTGGCGGTGTTACCCTGACATCGAGTCTTGCCGAATGACACATTTTCTTTACTAAGACTTCCGATCTATAAGCCGGTAGATAATAATTCCACTATTTAAAAAGAAAAAAAAAGGAATATCTACACAAAAATGTGTACCGACAAAAAATAGCATTTGGAGTAATAAGAAATAAAATAACGGTGGATGAAAAAGTCCTTTAACTGTTTAAATCATCATTGATATGAGTCCTGGGTATGACGATAAACTACATTCGGCAGTAAGGTCTCTGATCAGGAGGTTTTTGAGGAGCGTTGAAGCACCTCTTAATTGCTGTTGTTCCCAGGTCCACCTTTACCCGGGTTGGTAGCACCTGTTAGGGTCCTAGCTATGGGCAAATAGTTAAACCTCCAACTGTGGTCAAAATATTATGAAAGTTCAAAAATAGGTTTTAATACCAGCAATACTTTTTTTGGAAAAAATTATTACCAAGAATACATTTATTTGAAAAAATTATAAACAGCAATGCATTTTTGAAAAAAATAAATATTGCCAGCAATAAAAACATTGTTGGTGTTAAATAATCAATGGAGGTTGATATGCCATAAAACAAACCAAACCACCTTGTTGATATGCAGATAGATGTTATGAATAAATTTTTGCATGTCTCTGTAATTGCTAATCTAACACTTTATTTTTATTAATTTAATTAATTTGTTTTTTTTCTTGTGTTTTAATATTCTAATTTATTTGTAACTCTACAGTCGCTTAGTTCAGTTGGAAATCTCCCCTCAAAAAAAAAAAAAAAGAAAACGTCTTGGACAGCACATGAACCTAACTTGTCTGCATTCTTATGTACTAGGGGAAGTATATATTTTTGCTAGATAAAATACAAACTAGCAAGGAAACGTTTGTCCGTATCTCTCTTTCCGTCGTCTATCTTATTGAAAACAAAGGCCCCAAGCCCATTGTTGGTGGTGGAAACCAAACCCCAAATCTACGTTCCTTGAAACATAAATGCTTGATAAAAAGTCAGCCTCGACAATCCACTAACTGACCACGAGAATGGAAGACGGCAAAAGTGAACACTAGCTGCCATTTGTAAGTAGAATTCGCTTTACCCAAATTTGCCCAACGGGTTCTCCTCTCCCCACTCTCTTTCTCTGTATTTGATAATCTAACACTTTATTTTTATTAATTTAATTTATTTATTTCTTCTTGTGTTCTAATAATCTAATCTATTTGTAACCCAGCAGTCGCTTAGTTCAGTTGGAAATCTCCACTGCTCTCTATTACTCACCAGAGAGAACCATGCTTGCCTCCCATTAGAATGTCTGACGCTCAACTCCACGAGAGCACCTCTTTGCGACTGCTCGGTCACACATTGTCTGCTGACCTGAGATGGAACGAATACATTGAGTCAATAGCTTCGACCACCGCAAAGAAAGTTGGCTCCCTGTGCCGCGTCTGGCAATTTTTCTCGCCGGAGTCAATTCTTCAAATCTACAAATCAACCATTCGCCCTTGCATGGGGTATTGCTGGATCCCTTTCTGTTTGTCTCAAGGTTCTTGATAAAATCCAAAGTCGGATATGCAATGTAATTGACCCGAAATTGCATTTCGTCTTCAGCCGCTCTCTCACAGACGTGCCGTCGGCGCCCTCTGTCTTTTTTACAAATACTTTCACGGCAACTTCTCCGATGAGCTGCTTTGGCTGGTTCCCAGACTTCATGAATTTAAGCGTTCAACTAGGCTGACATCTCGCTCTCACCCTTTCACTGTCGAAACTTTTAAATGTAGCCGTCTCTTCTACTCCAATAGCTTCATGTCTCGCATTTCTCACCTGTGGAACTCCCTCCTCATTTCTTGTTTCCCTGATAGCTATAATCTCCAACTATTGTAATTCAACTATGTAATGTCTCCAGATGCCCTGATCTATCTCTTAACCTTCTATTCATCCTTTCCTCTATCACTCCTCTTTGCTCTCGCTCCAACTCTCTTGCGTGCGAGTGGCTTTCCACCTTGCTTGGGATGAAATGCTTAAAAAAGATACCTTTGTATATCTATGCAAATGTAGACTATGCATGTTTCATTAAAAACGACAGACAAGCTACTACGATTAAGCTTTTTATTTAATTTTTCTTGTGTTCAAGAACAAGTGCTTTCTTTTTTGGAGATAGAGTGTGTAGAAACTGTCCAAATGTTCTATATGAGGATTTTTACCTTGTTTCAATTACATTTTCGCAGTGTATGTTACTTTCTGTTGTACTTGTCAATAAGTTTATTTATATTTACATAACTGGTGACAATGGTGAGCCCATAGTCAAGCCTTCATCCTGCTGGTATATGTTAGACTCTAGTTGAAAGAATGTTGTCCGTACACAGAACGTCATCATTTCCATCAAGTTATATATCGGAGTTTTAGCACGTTCTCTAAGTGGGGATGGATTCAATTCCAATGTTTCGTACGACTCAGGATTGTCCTGTAGGACAATGGGCTAGTGGATTAAAGCGTTAGTTCATGAATTTAGCGACACAGTAATTCTGTGTGAAATCCACGTGGTGAGGAAATGTGTACTTGGACACGATGGAAACTAGATGATTAATAACTGAGCAGCGCTAAAAAAAAAACAAGCAACAACAACAACAAAAAAAGACGAGATATACCGAAGACCGTAGCAACAGAACGAAAACAATCTACCACCAGAAAATTTATTTGCAGGAAAACATTTATTTCTCGTTATACATCGTATGCTTTAAGTACTTACTCCATCCAGTTCATGATTTAAGTTAAGTGTAACATTATCTTTGGACGAGGTTGTTGTATGTAAGAAGAGTATTTGCAGATTATGAAGATATGTAGGATAGATAACGCTTGGCCCTAGACTGTAAGAAGTTAAGATTATAATGATAATTGAATAATCCTTTCGGGAGTAGTGATTTTCCAAGTGTAGCTTAGATGTGGCACAAGGCCGAAATTAGGGGGGCACCCAGTGAGAATCGAACTCACTACTCAGTCGTATTTGTTCTAGCGAGACAAGCTTGGTGACCATTACACCGCCTCGAGGTGCCCATAGTGATTTTCTAAGCCCGGCTTAGATGTGGCACAAGGCCGAAAGTATGGGGCACCCAGTGAGGATCGAACTCACTACTCAGTCGTAATTGATCTAGCAAGGCAAGCTTTCTAACCATTACACCACGTCGAGTTGCCCTAATCCTTTCGAGAGTATGTTCCACAATATAGTGCTTCGCATATCTATCTATCTATCTATCTATCTATCTATCTCAGTCTGTTCGTTTCTATCTTTTTTTAATCATTTCACCCCAAGTAAGACAATAAAGCCACTAAGACACAAGGGGGTTACCGAGTGTAAAAGAATACGAGTAAAAGAAAAAACATTAAGGAGAGAGAACAATGAAAGAACAGGAATTATGACGACAAAGATAACGATTGACATTGCATTTAAATTTTTGAAGATCAAAGTTGACTGGAAAGCAAGAGTCAGGAAGAGAGTTCACACAAGTGGGAAGTTTGAAAGAGGAAACTGTTGTCGAGTTAAACACTTCTGGTTCTTTGTAAATACTCTTATATACTAACATATATGTTGTATTATAAATAAGTACACATTTTTGCAGAGAGTGTGGGAATGAGAGAAGGAATGTATGTGTGCGCGCTCACTCGCGCGTGTGTTGGTTTGAAAAGAGACAGATAGGTAATTGTTTACTGCAAAGATAATTCGCCGTATCTAAGTGACTATTGAGCGTAACCTTGCCACCGCCCAACTTTTAACAATAACCTCGTTAAGACAATTATAATTGTCGCTTCTCTACCTGACTGCATCCCGTTTCTGAACTTCGTTGATCAGTTCACGCTTCAAAGATAGATGCAAAGATTCAATGTTCATTCACTCACGGGGCCGGCGCTACTTAAAGCCAAAACTAGGCAGCCGCCTTGGACGCCAGACCTCAGAAGAATACATAAGAAGAACAAGCGAATATTACGCATTTCCGAAAATGACCCCCGCCCCAACCCTCCAAAAAAAAAAAAATCAAACTTGTTTGTCTTATTTATAATTGAAATATAAATCTCTAATTCTGGAGTAGTTTTAAACGAATCAATTTTCGCTTTTTTGTTGATATGTTTTACTATATATCTGTCGTTCTCTGTAACAACACCCCATCCAATACATTTCTCTTAGTAAGTATTTGAGTGGCGACGATGTTAATATATATATATATATATATATATATATATATATATATATATATATATATATATATATATATATATTGTAAAGTGCGTTCACGAGACATTGACATTTTTTTCCAAATTCTATTCGAAGAAGAGAAGCTAATGCATTGGGATGAAACCTCCTCATAAACACGCAATCTTGTGTTACCTTTGAGTTTCAAATAAACAGGACGAGACGATTATTCTTTTTACAGAGAAGAATCCACCCGGGGTATCCTTATTGAAAACACCCTTTTTATTAAATATTCTGTAGTGATAGAAACAAATAAATCACTAAATAACTTATTACTAGTATGAAACCAAATGGTTTGGTTTGGTTTGTGTTATGGCATATCAACCTCAATGGGTTATTTAATGCCGTCAAAATTTTTATTTTCTTCAAAAATGTATAGCTGGTAATTTTTTTTTTCAAAAATGTATTGCTGGTAATAATTCTTTTATAAAGTATTTTTACATTTTTTTAACATATTATTATATTTTTTTTTACATATTATTATAATATTATTATTATATATTTTACAAAATATTTTTACACATTTTTTTTACCTATTCTTACGCTTTCATGGTCTTTTGACCCCAGTTTGGGGTTAACTATTTACCCATAGTTGGGATCCTAACAGATGCTCGCACCCCAGGTCAGTGTGGACCTGGGAACACCAGCAATTAAGAGGTGGTTCCACGCTCCTCAAAACCTCCTGATCAGAGGCCATACTTTTGGACGTAGTTTAACGTCTTACCCAGATGCGGACGTAGTTTATCCTCATACCCAGGACGGTATGAAACCAAAATAATTAATAATAACAAAAGAATAATTAAAGGTTATGTAATAAAATTACTTTAAAATATAGATAAGAATGATAAATAACAATAAATAAATAAAAATTAGATTATAAAAAATCGTCAAATAAATGTGAAAACTCCCAACATGCACTGGTACAGGCGCTTTGTCGCCAATTGAAACAGAAATCAAATTCCCTCAAATTCATTTTTTACAGAAATCAAATTCTTTCTCTTCATTTTTTTACGGCCAAACGAAGCCGATGTTCGAGGAAAGTGCTCTTACAGACCATGTGGTTCCCAGCAGATAAGCAATTTTTTTTTATCTCTGTACTATATACTTTGAAATATACAAACATTTCTCTGAAATGTATGCTAAAGCATTTTATCATTTTTGTTTACACTTATTTTGTTGTGCCTTGTATGTGATCTATTTCCAATGTATATATTTCCGTTGTGCAGCTGATGATATCTATTTAATCCCCAAACGAAAGTATATATACATAAAGAAAAAAAAGTGTATTCCGACACGGCCAAAGTATAATCAGTACAACCCACAGGAATTCAAATGAATGCTCGCAACCTAAATTAAGGGGTAGAAAAAAAGTTTCCTGAATATTTACTAAAAAAAAATGGTTAGAATAAGGATATCGCTGGTGGATATTTCTTTTAAAAATCATCGTAGTCCGTCTATTTGAGACTAAACGCTTGGTTAGTAAGAAACTTTAGAAGTCTTCAATCCAATGTGTTTCTTATTCCATTAGCTTGCTTAGAAGGTCCCAAACATTAGTCGGATCAGCCAGATACTTGCCAGTCGATACTAGCCGCATGTGCTCGGGAAGAGCCAAGATTTTGTTTTGTTTTTTGTTTGTTTGCTTACTGAATCATTCGTAGACATCCGACAAAAAAAAAAAAAAACAAAAAAACGCCAAATCTTAATGACCTTCATATTTTTTTTTTCACCTTTCGCCCCAAAACTCTTTTTGAGCTAAATATACTTATTTCGTGGCGTGGCTGATGTTAAGCTAATAAAAATTCCGAAATTTCCATTTTTATTTGATCCTCTCGAAAAAGGCAGTTCGACCCAGTCCTTAAAGTATGGAACTACAAAAGAGAATTTCCAACAAGTAAGAAAGCAAGAAGCAGCAATTGCAAAGTTTAGAGAGGACCCAACCCGGTTCAGGAGCACATCTGTTAAGGATTATTGCAAGGATATCATCAAGTCCACATGTTTTGTAGGAATCCAGTTTAGAAATGATAAAAGAAACCATAGACAGAGTTATATGCATATCACTCAATAGAGACTCAGCACTATTAAGGCATGTATTGTAAAGTTTAAAAGTAACATCAATCGCTATCTTCTGTCTTTGTGAAAACTGTTCTTATTGTCCTTTCTCCTTACTAACGTTTTCTCATTTTCCTTCACTCTATTGTCTGTTATCCACATTCCCCATCTTGCGTTCCAGTGGCTTTATCGCCTTGCTTGGCTAAGTTGTTCTAATTTCAAATGAAAAAGGATCATAATGTAAAAATCTAATAATGTACAATTTTAAAACACATTTTAACTTTTTTTAGAAGTCAAATAAAATGGGTTAAGATTCGAGTTTTTATTCTGTGTCACTAGTTTCTAACTTTGGTCATTTACTGTTTAAATGTAAAATAAATATTTTTAATGTAATTTCATTAACACGTCATCAAAATATATTTCTTATATACGATCTCCTTCCAAGCATCCATTAAACAAGAACCCCATTATCCATAAGTCTTCTTTCCGTTACCAGCATGCTTATTGGGAGTCATTCTTCGTGACGCTCCTTGAACTAACATCTTCAACCTCCCAACTGAAAATTGCGCCACTGATGTTTCTTCTTAGATCAAAGGCAGCATGGACGCTTTTATCCCTTCTCAGAATCATCACGTGAAAATCACGATCCTCTCCATGGTTCACACCGTCATGCTCAGCCGTCATAGCATACAGGAACCACTATTTCCTGCTATAGCAGCGTGACAGCTCCGGTCACAACAGGGTGCTAGTTGCTTCAGCCCGTAACAAATGTAAGAGAGTCCTCGAAGAAGCTAAATCCTTGTTTGCTGAGAGAAAGAGGAACCACATAGCCTCTAAAAATTTTGGCTCTTGTTCGCGGCTCTCTATCAGGCTCTGTACTGAATAAGTACAGGGTCACTATTTCATCCTCTTTAATCGATTTGAGGTGTTATCCTCTGCTAATAAAGCTGAATGCTTTGCCCGTAAATTCTCCTCAAACTCTACTCTAGACTCATCTGGAGTATCCCTGCCTGATTTCTCACCTAGAACTGAGTCTCTGTTGAGTGATATGCATATAACCACTTCCATGGTTTTTGCTATCATCTTTAACCCCACAAAGCATGTGGACTCAATGGTATCCTTGTAATGGTCATTAAGAAGTGTGCTCCCAGACTAGCTCTTGTTCTCTTTAAACTGTATAATAAATGCCTTGCTGCCTCCTGCTTCCCTGCAAGTCATTGTCTGTTGTCCCAGTTTTTAAGAACTCTGGTGAACCGTCCAAACCATCTATCTGCCTTCTACCTCTTTTTGGGAAGCTTCTAGAGGCCCTAATCAATGCTGAATTGGATCATCATTTCTCATCGCAAAGTCTTTTCTCTGACAAGCAATACGGCTTTCATTTTTCCAGGTCTAACGATAATTGCAGAAAGAGTCTGTCATGCTCTAGAAAAAAAAACGGTGAAGCCTGGATATATCGAAAGCCTTTGACAAACTCTGGCATCCAGATCTTCTCCACAAGCTGAAAAGTTACGGTATCTCCGGGCACGTTATTTAGCTGATCCAGTCGTTTATATCAAATCGTGAAATGAATGTTGTCCTGAACGGCCACTCATCTACATCCTTTCGTACTAAAGTGGCTGTCCTACAGGGCTTCATACTTGGTCCTACGCTGTTTTTAATCTTAATTAACGAACTCCCCGATGACACCAGCTCTCAACTTGGCATCTACGCTGACGTCACTAATATTTACTCCTGCCTCGATAGTAAGGCTGATCAGTCCGATAAGGTCAAAATGGCAGCTGCTGTCTAAAACGATCTCAAGACCAACGTTAACTGGGACAAAAGATGGAGTATCAATTTTAACGCCTCCGAAACTAAATTTCTCTCCATTTATTCACCTGAGAGAACCCTTTCTTCCTCCCATCAGCATGGCTGATGCTAACCTCCAGGAAAGTGACTAGTTGCGCCTTCTCCGGCTAAAGTTCTCAGTTGACATGAAGTGGAAAACTATACTGAATCCATTGCTAGATCAGCTGCCAATAAAGTCAATTCACTCTGTCGGGCGAGACAATTTTTCTCTCTGAAATCTATCTTGTATATCTATAAATCTACCATTCGTCCATTCTTAGAACATTGCTACCATATAATGGCCCGGTGCCTCTGCTATTTTCCCTGAATTTCTTTGATAAGATCCAAAGAAGAATCAGCAATATTATTGGTCTTGATCTGGTGGTTCGGCTTCAGTCATTTGCCCACCGCCGTGATGTTACCTTTCTGTGCCTTTTTTTTTTTAAATAAATACTTTCATGTTAATTGTTCGGATGGGCTCTTCGCTATGGTACCCAGACCATATGAATTTAAGCGAGACGGCGAGATCTCATCAAGTTACAGTTGAGCTAGCTAAGTGTAGCCGTAACTTCTATGCTAACAGTTTCGTATCTCGCACATCTCGCTTGTGGAACTCTCTCCCCACTCCATGCTTTCCAGACAACTTTAATCTGCAAAAAAGTGTAATACAATATAAATCGCTATCTACTGTTCACCTGATTGCTCTCTTCTCTTTCTCATCATTACTAATATTTCTGTTCCTAATTCTTCCACACACTGTAACCCTTGCCTGATAGTGTATGTACTGTCTTGCTTGGGGTTATACCGATAAAAAAAAGATAATTGAAATGTTTTATTCCTGGGATCATCACTGAACACAAAAAGACATGGATGTTAGTGCGATCCATGTTATCGTAATTCTAAAAAAAAATGACTACCATCTGGAAGTAGGAAAATAAAAAATGCTTAAAAGCTCAGCAGTAGAAACAGTATATATCGAGATCAAGCAGTTGGATATTAATAAAAAAAATACTTCCATAATACCTACACTCGACTACTGAGGGCAGCGCTAAATATCTGTTGGAAGAAACAGTGAGAAACGGTGTTGAAATCTATCAAAATTTATGAACATAATCTGTGAAAGACTAGTGTAGTTTAGTGGTGATTGCGAGAGAAACAAACAAGATCAACTCTTACTCCGGAATCCAAATTATGGGGAAAAAATCAAGTGGCAGAGCAACAGGGACGTTTTTTCGATCAACTCATAGAGTTATGGATGACAGAAATAGTTGGAAAGAAGTGGTCAGAAATGTTCGTTTTAAGACAATAGAAAAAAAAAAAAAAAACACATCTCAAACATAAGCCGCATAAAAGTGTCCTTAACTCATTCTGTGTCAGAAATTTTAGTTGTTAAGTAAACAAATGGGTGCACGTCAGCTTCTACTGTGGGATCCAAAGAAAAAGACCCGAGAAGTACGCCGATAAGAACCTTCATCGATCAACTCTTAGATAACACCGGAAACGCTTTAAAACTGAAACTTCTCTCTTTTAATCGTATGAGAGAAGTTTTATAGCCATCCATTAGTATGGTTGATGCTAACCTACAGGAGAGTAATTCATTGTGTCTTTTCAGACAAACGTTTTCCGATGTCATGAAGTGGAAAGATTAGATTGAATCAATTGCTAGATCTGCTGCTAGGAAAGTTGGTTCCCTGTGTCGTGTTAGAAAAAGTTTAAATGCAATGTAAATCGTTATCTACTGTCTTCTTAAGTCTTGTCCTTTTATTGTCCTCTGTCCTTAATCCTGTTTTTTCTCATATTTTCTAATACACAGTAACCCCTTGCATCTTAGTGGTTTTATTGCCTTGCTTGAGGTGAAATGATACAAAAAAGAAAGGAGGACAGAAATGGTTGCGAAAAAGAAGATGAATTAAAAAGTAGTTTTTATATTTCTTTCCCAACCAATTTGTATTATCGTCCACTTGAAGTTGATGAAATAGCAACTTTTGTAGCGTACGAATATTTGGTACCTAGCACCAATAATACCAATTTAACTTTTTGGGGGTTATATTTAGTATGTTTTCTTTTTGATCTCAAATTCTTAAGGTAGTTCCGATCTTCAAAGCCACTTGCTTGCAAATTTGATCCGACTCATTCTATTTTAATTGTTTTATAGCGTATTTACAATTCTCCATTATTTTTTGTAAATGATTGTATATCTTTGGATACAAATCATATTGATTAGTAATCGATATTTTGACGAAAATCTCTACCGTTATATAATTAGCACTTAAATGTTGTGTAACTAAAGGTTGTTAGATATATTCGATTTCGGATGTTAAATCTGCTTTTAAAGTGACCGTAAAAAAGTCACGGTATGCAGTAAAAAAGTCGTAAAAAATTCATAACCACGGTTTCAATGTAGAAAGCTAAATTCATAGTAAATTATTAACACTTTTTTTTTATTACAACGGAAATGGTTTACCTGAAAAGGATATACACTAATGGGAGTCTTATTTGTGGTTTCTTATCTAAATCCCGTCGAAGAGAGATTGTTTTTTAAATTGATTTTTTCCAAGCTATGATCGATAAGAAAGAACCTTCTGAGGCCTAGCACCACAGACAAAAACCGAAGAAGCTAACAAAGTCTCCCGGACATACATTGATAGATAAAAATCAAATATTTTCTGGAAAGAAAAAAATACAGAGGAAAAGAAACTATCAAGAAAAATGAGGGACCCAAAATGTTTGCAAAATAAGTAGCATTGTGCCTGAACTGAATTACAGCGATCCTGCCTGCAACTAAATGTTCTTACTTTTTTTTAGTGATAATTTGTGTCAGCTTAGAGTAAAACATGGACTACAACAGACTGTATCACACAACTTCCCAAAAGACTAAAAAAAAACAACTTATACACAGGTAACTGTTGAAGAGGTCAATAGTTGATATATTCAACCTCAAAAGATGTAGTATATTTGCTTTTGCTGAAGGTTGTTCAGCAGTACAGACACACACACACATGCAACCACAACAGCAACAACAACAATAATAATAATAATATAAATCAGTAAGACCTATGAAAATACGTAAAAGATTACCAGAATTTAAGAAATTTGTAAAGAAATTACAAGATAACCAGTTAATTAATAAACTTTCAAACAACTTATCTCTTGACCGACTCCAGAGTTACGCGTAGTAGCGCTCTTCAGGGTCCGAGTGTTCGATATATTTATCAGACAATATCATTATGAGGAGCTAAATTACGTGAAACTCTTAAGTTACTTGAACATTTCTTAATTGATTTATATATATATATATATATATATATATATATATATATATATTCATTTTTTCACTCTTCGAAGTGTGGTCTGATGAGCCAGGGAAAGGGAAATTCGTGAGGAGATAAATTATAACCAATGGACTCTTAAAGTTGTCTGTTTTCATTAAATTATGCACGCACACACACACACACACACACACACACACACACACACACACACACACACACACATATATATATATATATATATATATATATATATATATACTGTTAGTGAGTGGTTAAATCAAATGTTAAGTTTAAAAGATTCTATATTTTTCATCTGATCATCTTACAAAATTAATCTTTTTCAAATCTCTTATTCTACTGTAAGTTCTTGTGTTTTCATTTTAAATCCAAAATTGGGGGGGGGGTGCTTGTATTTATTTTCAGTAATGAGCCCCACGGACCTTTTCCGCATACAAGATTTAAATACTAGTTTTAGAAGTTAATGTTTCGAGAAAAAAATGATGTTTTCATATTTCTTTCGAAAATCAATAGCAGTAATGATTTTAGACAAATGATACAGATCAGCTTAATAGTCTTGTCATAGATTTAGGCCAAGAAGTTAAATTTAGGCCAAGAAGTTAAATTTAGTCTTTTGTTTAGTTCGCTGTGTTTTTTTGTTTTTTTTCGCTGTAGATGTTAAGACATGGGCTTTCCTAGATTTACTGATTCGTAAACTATTCACAACTATTTTCCTATTCCGGAGTCATAATGACGTTTTATATTCCTAAACTGCGTTGTAAAAATATAATTGTACCACCGACTTTTGGTACTTTTGGATTATTCGGACCAACAGGAGTCAGGTATTAATGATTAATTAATACACCTCTGACCCACTAATTATGCATATCACGTATCTCTAGAGCAACATTGATTGTTAAAAAACCGTATTAAGCAATTATTAGATATATCCTCACCTTTGTACGCCCCAGCATTTTTGGTTGGAAATAGTGCGAAATTCTTCTGCTTTTTCTAATACAGGGTGACCCAAAAGAACGGGAACTTTTTAACAATCCAATAAAACCGAGAGTAATGGAAGAAAAATATTTTATTCATAGTAATTGAAACCTTAAAATATGCCATTTAATAAACACGATGGAATTTTCATTTTTTAAAAATTACGTCATGTAGATGGCGTCCTCCTGTACGAATGCATTCTTGAAATCTGCTGTTGAGATTTCTCATTGACTGCTGCAACATCTCAGCTGGGATACTGTGAATTTCATCTTGAATTCTAAATGGCGAAATGTTTACCTGCTTAAGGTCACTGTCTCGCAATGTTGCCACTTGCTCATATCTGGCAATACGCACTTCAAAAATTCCCGTTTTTTGGGTCACCATGTATTACACGGATTAAAGACTATACCGGATTTTTGATTGCCGGAATAACGAGTGTTTATATGCACGTGCTCTATTTTCCGTCCTTAATTGTTTTGTTTGTTAAACTTTTAACATGTTTTTTTAAATCATCCCAATCATTGAGGCCGCGGTCATTACATTAAGGAACATTGGGTTATTTAAACAGTTCATATAAAATAAACGACAGTAATACACGCATGTTCTTTTCCTTCTTCAATATGCCGTGTGCTTTCATGGTTCTCCCTAACGTCTGCCATCCATTTACTAAAGCTCGATATGTAGGTTATGTGTCTTTTTCACCTGTCCATCACTTTGCCCGGTGAATATCAAATTTCCCAAAGCCCTTTTTGCTCATTACGTACCCTAGAAATTTCAACTGTCTCTACCTGGCATTAAATATGTCTTCTTTTTGTTTCCACTTCGTCGTGGCCCACATATTCGATCCATGGTAGGTATTCTCAGCATCCTTCTGAGGATTTTTTTCATCTGTGAAGCGATTGTCTAGTATTCACTGCTCCATGCCGGAGAACTGATATTACATAACAATTCGGGCACTGTTTTCTTTGTTTCTAACAAAATTCATCTATGTTACGTAAACAATTTATTCGTCTCCTCCATCATTTATACTAATGCTACTTACACCCATTAAAATTTACTAAGCATATAATTGGCAGACTAATTACATCAACTTAATAAAACAGAATTGATTTTATCGTATAGAATGTTCCTGTTGAGAAATTATAAAGAACAGAATTATTTAAGTTTCGTTCCAGCTCGTTTACCGATACTTGACCCCACCACCACCTCCCGCCACACACACGTAGTAGGCGAAAAGTTTATTCTTAGCCTGTCAAGGTTATTTGTTGGATGTAGGCCTTCCCCAGATCCATGGGGAGGAATGAATCATTAGGACAGCTCGATTTTGGAAGCCTGGTATTGTACTCAATTTGAAAGTTGGGGTTTGACATGAAAAATAAGGACACAAAATATTTTCCGAAATCATTACCGTTTTTTTTTTTTAGGAAACGAGCTTAAAGATTAAGTTCTGGTTTAAATTTGTAGTGTTGGAATTTAATTCCAGTGATCAGTAAAAGCCATATAACACTGCCTTATAAAATCTATAATTTTCTGAAGCTTTACAAATTGTATATGGTAAAGAAGCAAGGCACAAATACATTATTACTAAATAATTGTGCCAGCAAATAAGACCTTTATTTACTTTAAAGGGAAAATATACTGAACAATTCAACTGTATGAAGATATGACTTACAGTAGTTTTAATGCAATTTTTAATAATCAATACAAATGTAAAACACTTTGTCTTATAATTTGTGCCTAACGGTATTATGGTGTTTTATACACTTATCTATTTTTTGTTTCTGACCTAACAAATGGTGTAAGATCTTACTTATTCAGTAATCGTTTTTGTAATCTCTTACTTATCGAATACAGTAATAAAAACTTGCCTATTTTGTTTGTGAGGATACATAATTAGAATTCTGGTTTTAATATATTTTCCATTCAATGTAGATATAAAAGATATCAAATATATTTGCATTCATTCTTGAAATAGTAAAATTCTGAAGTCAGTTTGTAAGCAAAAACCTGCGGATATTAAGTATTCTGTACATTTCCTCATACGATCTTTAAAACCAAATGCTCAAAAACTGCTACAAGATATGACTGTAAGTTTTTTGGTTCAATACTTAAAATATAAAACTCCAGATTTTGCATCGAGTGCATGTTGATTTTCTAAAAACGTGAAAAATCAACCTGCCTTAATGAATTATTACCCTACCGCCCAGTACCAATGCGTGCTGGTAGAGGGTGGATCAACCAATCATGTTTCTTTTCGATTCATGATCACCGAAGGGTATTTACGCGTAAGTGAATGTAAAGAACCCTACTGGAATTGGAACTCGACTCTCCACTTCCTCATTCCGAGCCGTCATCCATTACACCACCCGCACGTCGAACATCCAATCTTACAGCACCTGATATTCTCAAACGCTGACCTATGTAAGTACCGACCAGACGTTGCTTACCTTCGTTGATCTGATGAGAGACGTTATTTCAACAATATTTGGCCGTAAACCAGAGGAAGGTTTTATAGTGGCATCCGACTTAAAAGGTTTTTAAGTGTCATCCGAGTTAAAATGAACAGTTGATTTACCCACGCCAAGAAGATTAATGGTGGATGATAATGACGAAGAAAAACACGGGTAATTTTAACAAAAAGGATAAGGAATTTATTTACAAATTTACATGCTTGAACTAGTGTCAGTAGCTCGTTTCAGGAAAATAAATCAGAATTCTTAAGTCCGTAGTTTTAACGTATTTTCATTAAATGATCTGACAGAAAATAATATTCAAAAATGTTTACGACAAAGGTAAGAGAATTCGTTGCTCACAGAAGGGATAATTGCATACATTCAAAAGTAGACGAAGAGAGATAGTTTGAAATACTTAGCTTTCTTGGAGTATTGAGAGAAAATTCTTTGAAGTGCCGCATGCTTGGTTTAGGGGCCGATAATATAACTGGCAAATAAGTTTACACTGGCAAGAACGTCAACGCAGATCGTGAGGTACTGAAATGAAACTTTTTCACATGACTTCAAATACTCTTCTCTTATTAATTCAATATTTTCCCCATTTTATATCAAAGTGAATTTCGCATAGGCTTGCTACCGTCTTTTTCTTCTCGGATGACCGGCTAATTTCTGTGAGGCAAAAGTTTTCATTGGTCTAAAACAATTTCACATAGGCTCCAAATTTGAAACGAGTCGGCGAAGGAAGTTATTATTATTTCGCACTGACTACAAGTTAACCACTACCTACTGATGGATCATATTCAGACAGAAACTACTAATAATGACCAATTGGACTCGTTGATAAACAGTGTTAGCATATGCTTCCATGATATCAAGATGTCATTTGGATTTGATAAGAGTGAGGTGCTGAAAATGAAGAAGGGTACAAAGGTGTATAGCACATGGAGTTCTACAACTGAACAGGTCTCTCAGAGACAAGAAATGACTTGACGAAGTACAAATCAAGCGTGAGATGTTTCAGGTCGACTCGCTATCTCTGCTGGGATTTGTAATCATCATTACTGCCGCTGACTCTAATTCACAATAAGACGAAATCTGGCTATAATTTTACCCTGGATCACAAACAGCCCAACAGTCACCTGTTATTCATGAAGGATCTTAAGCTATATACTTCCAATAATGACCAATTGGACTGCGACATAAACACCGTCAGTATATGCCCCCATGATATCAGGATGTCATTTGGTCTTGATAAGAGTGAGGTTCTGGAAATGAAGAAGGGAACAATAGTGGATAGTAAAAGAAAAGAAACTCTAAAGGGAGTAGATAGCGATGGTTATAAGTACCTGAGAGTTTTACAGCTAGAGAGGACTCTCAGTGACAAGATGAAATCCAAATCAAGCGTGAGATGTTTCATGTCGACTCGCTATCTCCGCTGGAATTTGTGATCATCATTGCTGCCCTTGACTCTGTTTCACAGTAGGATGAAATCTGGCTATAAGTTTACAAAAGATCAGAAACAGCCCAACAATAACCTGTTATTCATGAAGGATCTCAAGACGTATATTACCAATAATGACCAGTTAGCATATGCTCCCATAATATCAGGACGTCATTTGGACTTGGTAAGAGAACAAAGAAAAGAATACTAAGTTGTTACGTGACATCTGTCCTTCTTTACGGCAGCGAATGTTGGACGGTTTCCTCAAAGATGAAGAAGAGACTCAAGGCGACAGAGATGGGCTTCTACAGAAGGATGCTAAAGATCATGGACCCAGCGTGTGAATAACGATAAGGTCTTCGAGAGGATGCAACCAAGGAGCAGCCATATACTTAACATCAGGAAGAGGCAGCTGAAGTTCCTGGGACACATAATGAAGAAGGAGGGCCTGGAGAATCTGATACTCACGAGTTGAATAGAGGGAAAAAGAGACAAGGGAAAGCAACGCGTGTCATACATGGCGGACTTAAGCAAGTGGATGACAGAACGTAGTCTGGGAGAGGAAGCAGAGGGAAGGAACTTGCTGAAAGCTGTAAGGGATAGAAGGAGGTGGAGAGCCATGATCGCCTACGTTCTGAATGGATATGACACATAAAAAAAGAAGATTGAGATGCAAAGGATCAGAGATAATTTCTTTTTCTTCTCAGCCTGTGAACGTCCTTTGTTGGACGTAGACCTTCTCTAGATTCATGGCGAGGAATATAAAAATGTAAATGCAATGTCAATCGTTATCTCCTGTCTTCTTAATTCCTGTTCTTTTATCATTCTCTTTAATACTGTTTTTTTTATATTCTCTCACACTCAGTAACCATTTGCATCTTAGTAGCTTTATCGCCTTGCTTGAAGTGAAATGATTAAAAATCAAAAACAAAACCCCACAAAAACATGTTAATTTGGTGTGAAAGACTCTTTAGCAATATTTATTTACTGTTATGACATCTAAAACCAAACGCTGACATTCAATGAAAGAAATTGCTGACAACATTAAAATGAATAGCATGTAAATAATGAATGATATCACAAATGAATACATTCTCTAAAGGTGTATCTAATTATATTATATATTATGAATGAAATTACCCTACCGCACTGGCCCAATACGTGTTGTAAGGGCGGATGTGACACGCTTGGCCGATCATGTCTCTTTTCGATTCAGGATCTCTCAAGGTTATTTACGGCTAAATGTAACGAACACGATTTAAATTCGAAATCAGCTTTCCGATTTCCTATTCTGAGTCGTTATCCTAGCACAGTCAAACTCATAGCACTTGATATTCCCATGCAGTTAGCCATCGATAATACTGTCCAGGCTCAACGTTGCTTAACATTGGTGACCACGTGGTGTTTCAACGAGAAATAGCCGTAAACAGAGGCCAAAGGTTTCATGCCTTCTTTGATTGAATTAACTCTTACTAAGCAAGGATGCCGAAACTATTTAACCAATTAGTGCATGTCGTCTCGTTTTTTTATGAGACACTTACCTAAAATTTAAAATACGACAGCCCTAAGGTTTTGTCGCACCAAATTACAAGTTTACAACGCCACCGTATTCTCTGTGCTATGATACGGCGCTGGGTTGTAGCCTCTCAGCAAGACACTCGCTACCCACGTCCATGACTTCGAGTCCTGCGCTCTGAGGGCCATCGAGGTCGTGCACTGGCCCGATCTTGCGTCCAATGACGTGCTCCGCCAGAGGACCGGCCAGCTGAACATCCTCCGCATCATCGCTCAGTGTTGTCTTCGCTGGTTCGGTCACGTCCTGCAACCGACCACCTGATGACCAGCTTACCAGAGTCGTCTTTCTGTTCGATCCACCATCTGCAAACTGGCGACGACCTTGCGGCAGGCAAGCAGCCGCTGGAAGCAACTAGAAACTATGCTACTACATTCCCCCAAGAAGTCATGGCAATTCACAGATAATAATAATAAAAAAATCTGTGGAGAGCATTTTTTCTTAGATTGTTCGAGTCGAGTACTTTTTAGCACCACTCCGTGCACTGTAACTAAGCAACGTTGAGCCTGGTCAGTACCTAGATGGGTGACCACTTGAGAGTGCAAGCTTAGATATGCAGGTGGTGCAATGGATAATGGCTCAGAGTTGTTAATCGGATAGCCAGGTTCCCATTCCCATAGGGTTCGTTATATCCACTTATACGCAAAAAAACAATGGCAAAGGTATGAATCCTCCTCTTCTCCCCCAACTATGGGTTAATTAGTAAGACTTTTATCGCTAAATCATTATTATCTCAAAAACAAAATCTTAAAATCTAAAAATATTTTCTTACGGTAAATAATCTGCAAAGAGTTGATAAGCTGTAAAAAAAAATGAATGAATCAATCAATTTACACTCAGTAACCACCTGCGTCTTAGTGGCTTTATTGCCTTGCTTGTGGTGAAAATATTAAAAAAATTGTACTCCGTGTACCAGGCGATCTTTTTCCTTTGATACAATATCAATAGCGCTATAGGTGCTGTAAACTTGGATGTGATATTAATAACGGCGAGGAATTTAAAATCAGAGGACCGGGTTCAAATTCCAGTCTGATTCGTGATATTCACTTATGCACTGGGAAAAGATATGAATCCAACTCTTCTCCCCCTAGCTATGGGTTAATTAGTAGTATTTGTATCAGTAAATCATTATTATCTCTCCAAAAATCTTATAATCTAAAAATATTTTCTGGCTTTAAATAACCTTCAAAAGGTTGATAAGCAATAAAAAAACAAAAAACAATTGTACTCTGTAACAGCTAAATAAAAGAGAATTGGTGATATTCTTTTGAAAATTAATATGTATGAAACTCCGAAAGAGGATTTTTTTAATCGTGTCTGATTTATTAAGTTTTAAAAATCAATAGACGCAGGCAGTCTATTATATTGTTTCCTAAACTTCTCACCACCGCAGAGGCCACGAGCAGACAAGTCTTAGCGACTTATTCTTGAAAAATACACATGAAAAAAAGTATAACTTTATTTTTAACACTTATTATTTACAAAAAAAAAAATACTATTTAATTAGTTATAAAAATTTAACTTAATTAAAGTGTGTTTGTTGGTTTTGGGGTGCAAAACTTTTCAAAGTCGGGCATGATCAATATAACTTTTGACCTCAAAACCTTCCCAGCATTTAACCTATTTTAATACTTAGCTTTATTAGACGAGAATGAAAAATGTCTTTTAAAATGGCTCGAAATCTTATAAAAAATTTCTGACATTGAGCAGTAATCTGTGGGTATTCTTCGTGTAGCAATCCAAAACTTTGATAGAAACTCTTGTGCTTCTCCCAGACCTCACACACGAAGCCCACTTTGGGAAACCCTCGTAAATTATATATATATATATATATATATATATATATATATATATATATATATATATATATATATATATATATATATATATATATATATATAAATAAAAAAAGTTTCATACCACAGAACTTGTTATTAGTTCAGAACAAACAAAACCGCTTTATTTTTCTGCTTTAAGGTAACCTTTTCGGCCAACACCTCATCAGAAGAATCGTTGGCAACGCAAAATGAATATTAACGAAATTCGCAAAGTGACGAACAGTCTGGGAGGAAACGAGGAACTACGACTAAAATGCGATTTATTATTAAAATGGGAGAAAAAAAGGTGAAGAAAAGTCGGTAAATTTCTACCTTCAGTCGACACGCACACACACACACATATGCACGCACACACACAAACGCATACACACACGCACACACACACATATATATATCTATATATATTTGGGCAGCAACGTTTTTCAAACATGTTCCGTTGAATATGACAGACAAGTGAAATTTGATTAATATTTTATTGAGTTTTTCTAATATTCTTAAATTTTTCCGTTTGATGGGAATAGGGGAGTAACACTATGGACAATTTTTATACTCCCTTACACTCATCAAACGGAAAAAATTAAGAATACCTGAAAAACTCAATGAAAATTCATAAAACTTTCCTTGTCTGTCATATTCAACGAGATATATATATATATATATATATATATATATATATATATATATATATATATATATATATATATATATACGTGTATGTGTGGGTGTGGATGGGCATGCACGTGTCCGTGTGTATGTGTATTTCCTTGTTATGTTTGTTTTTTGTGCATGTTTTTTTTTAGGTTGACTGCGTGTCCAGATATCTTTTATATGCGCACGCATGCGCATGTGTGACCTTGGATCTTGTTCGCAGATGAAAATATTTTTGTCATTAGTAAATCATTAAAGGCCCGATTATCTCAATCAGACAAGCAAGTTGAGAATATATTTGTTCAACTAAGTAATTTGGTGGTATTGGTGGGTGGTGTGTTGCTATGTCATGAAGTGCAAACTGTACACGGATTCAATTTCATCCGCAAAATACAATAACCTCTTATAGTGAAGGGGTAATTGATCAATAAAACAATTATTCATCCGAGGTTGCATTTTCGCAATCATACTCATACAACATATGCACTTGGGTGTTCGGAAAGTAATTACGTATTTCACCGCTATGATTTATGACTCAATCACTCAAAGCAGAACCAAAGTTGAGTCTGCGTCTAGAATTGGTTTATAATCTATTCTATCTGACAGTGTGTCGGTTACCGTAGTGAATTCGGTTATACGATCCCTCGCATAAGATGCTGGGGGCATTTCGATGTGGTTTAATAGTTAGCAAGCTTGTCTCGCTATTTCAATTACGTCTGAATAGTGAGATCAACCCTTAATTGGTGCTCAAAAGTTTCAGCCTTGTACCACTTCTAAACCATTGTCAGAAAACCAACATATGCGCACTTCGACGTGGTGTAATGTTTAGCAAGCTTGTCTGGCTAGATCAATTACGATCCTCACTGGGTGCTCCATAGTTTCGGCCTTGAGCCACATCTAAACCACGATCAGAAAACCAATATTTGTGCACTTCGATTTGGTGTAATGTTTAGCAAGCTTTTCTGGTTAGATCAATTACGATCCTCACTGGGTGCTCCATAGTTTCGGCCTTGAGCCACATCTAAACCACGATCAGAAAACCAATATTTGTGCACTTCGACTTGGTGTAATGGTAAGCAAGCTTGTCTCGTTAGATCAATAACGACTGAATAGTGAGTTCGATCCTCAGTGGGGGCTCCATACATTCGTCCTTGTACCACGTTTAAACTACGCTTAGAAAATCACCATCGCTATAGGGTTGGCGCCCTGTACCGTTACAGCATGTACATGACTCCTCCTCCTATCTTTACAAGAGACAGATCAAACCTAAATGGAGTACTGCTGTCTTATCTGGACTGGAGTTGCCCAGTCTTCACTTTACTGTGTCTAAAAGTGCTTACACAGAATTGTGGGTGATTAATTATTTTACACTCTCTTTACTCTTTCCCACAAATAAAACACTGCAAGTTTCTCGCTTTTCTATCACTAGTTCCACAGAAAATGTTCAGACAAGCGACTTTACTAAAACCCCCCACGCCATATACGCTTTAAAGAGCCCCCCCCCCCATTCACTTCGTATTCAAATACTGAGATGTAAGTCTAAGAGGTAAGAGGAGAGGTTTATGTCGATATGTGGGAAAGATAACGGTTAACCTAGACATGAACAGGTTAAGACTGTACTGATCGAGAAAGCATCCTCTTGGGAGTCAGTTCCACAAAGTAGCGGTTCGTGGGAAGAAGCTGTTCTAATGGAACTTACATCTCAGTATTTATGTTGAAAATTTGAAAAATGACTTTATACAAATGGCACAGCTCTGCTTAATAGCACCGTCATAGATTGAAACCAAGGAGACAAATTCAGTGTTCCGTTTAGTTTTCAGTTTCAGCAAAAAATGAGGGGGTTTAAACCGACCCCAGCCATCCCTATAGCGCCATTGATATTGTATAAATGGAAAAAAGATTGTCATGTACACCAGGTACATTTTAATACTTTCACCACAAGCAAGGCAATAAATCCCACTACGACGTAGGTTGTTATTGAATGTGAATTCATTGATTGATTTATTCATTTTCTACAATTTATCAACCCTTTCCAGGTTATTTAACACAAGAAAATATTTTTAGATTTTAAGATATATTTTTTTTAGATAATTTTGATTTAACGATAAAAGTCTTACTAATTAACCCATAGTCGTGGGAGAAGAGGTGGATTCATAGAATTCTCAATGTTATTTGCTCGTAAATGAATATAATGAATCCTACGGTAATCGGAACTCGGCTCTCCGATTAATAATTTTGAGCCTTTATTAATTACACCATCCGCACACCTAAGCTTACAGCATCTGGTATTTCCAAGTAGTCACCCATCTAGGTACTGACTGTAAGCTCTCCCCCCCCCCGTGTGACAGAATATAAGAAAAGGAAAATATTATTAAGGAGCGAGAACAATAAAAAAAAAAAAAAAGGGATTAAGAAGACAGAAGAAAAAGATTGACATTGCATTTAAATTTTTGAAGAGCAACCTTGACTGAAAAGCAAGAAGCCGGAAGAGATTTCCACAAGCGAGAAGTGCGAAAGAAGGAACTGTTAGCATAGAACTTACGGTTACATCTAGCCATTTCAACTATAAAATAACGAGACATTGTCGCCGTTCTTGTACTATGTTTAAATTCATTCTAGTGACCAAAGAGGAATTACTATGAAAATATTTATAGAATAGGCACAGGGAAGCAACGTTACGGAGGTGAGAAAGTGAATGAAGCCGAAATGCTAGGCCAGGACCAATGACATGGCAAATTCTTCTTTGTATTCTATAAAGAATCTCTAAACATATAGCAGAAACACCAGACCATATGTAAAAGAAAAGTTCAATACATGGACAAATTGTCGACTTTTTGTTATATAATCTTGTCAATACTCAAGTCGCATAAACATCTTTGTAATCATATGGACGGCATAATTTTCTTGTTTAGTTATGTGATACACGCTTAGGCGATACATGCCTGACGAAGCAGATTTTTTCCCCCGCAGTAGGCTGCATCTCTTTCTGCGGTAGACCAGTTGCTATCCAAGAGGGACGGAGAAGAGGATTCATACCTTTTCCAAGGGTATTAGCACATAAGTGAATGTAATGGATTTGACTGGAATTCGAACTCGGCTCTCCAATTCCTCAATCCCAGCCGCTATCCATTACTCTGTGCCTTGTTACATTTGTTAAATTCTTTTCAGTTTTAGCGTGTGTAAAGATTCTGAATAATATCAAATTGACCTGATGGAATGAGGCATCGCTTGTCTTTTAGACATTGCACAACACGACATCCGGTTAATCATCCAATTGAATAATTTCTTTACGTTCAAATTCTTCTCATCAAATCATTGTAAAGACAACGCCAGCAACCATTATTCACTGGGCCTGTTCGTGTGGATATCTGATTTTTTTTTTTTTAATATTGTTCTTTTCAGTTTCGCTTCTTTCGCCTACCGTTGGCTTTTATTGATTGAAAAGCAGGCGACAACAGACACGACCATTCAAATGAAAATATGGTTTCGTGACCAAATGCTGACGCGTTACTAGCTCAGCCAATCGCTGGATAACTTCAGTGACCGACATCCGATACGAATCATCCCGAGGGTACATGAACCACAACGCTACGACAGGAGATATGCCAATGGTCAGGATCAAAAACAGAATGAAATGAGTTTGCAATAAGTGATGAAAAGGACATTCGAACATTGGATATTGTCATTTATATCTTCACATCGGGGGATCTGTTATAATAAAAATGGTAACATGGGAATTATTTTATGGTCCCATTAAAAATGACTGATTATTATTATTAATATACTACTACTATTACTACTACTACTACTAATTATTATTATTATTTTATTATTATTATTATTATTATTATTAGTAGTAGTAGTAGTAGTAGTAGTAGTAGTAATATATTTATGCCTTGGGGTCATTATGCACTTTTAGATCTCTAGCATCTCGTATCCTTGAAGTATTGCCAGTAAAATGCAGACTAATGCCCACGCCATTTTATTTTATTGATTATTTTAATTGTGACGGCATGCAATATTGAAACTTTCTCGTTAAACGCTATATTTCTCAAATATTAAAATATAATTATGGAAGAACAACAATTCAGAATTGTTCTGAAATTTAAAATATTAATAAAGCATTTAGCAATTTTTGAAAAATTTCTCAACGATTTTTTTCACAATCCAAATGTCGACAGAATATTTTATTTAAAAAAAGGGTCTCGTTTTTCTGTATTTATACTCAATTTTACCATGTTCTGTTTTACCTTGTTTTACCATGTTCTGTTTAAACTTATTTTATCATGTTCTCTTTTAGCTTATTTTACCATGTTCTGTTTCATGCATTAGAATATTTGCATGACTCTACCAGATGTCTGGCGGTTATTGCTGGAAACTGAATCCCAGCAAAACTCTTCAAATATCTTGTTCCTTCTTGCAGACTCACCAACAAACATGGTTTGAATCAGGATGTCTATCTTTCTGAAACCCACAGAAAATCATTTCTGGGACCAATATTTTCTCAAATTTTAATAGGCTGAAAAAATTTGTCCGTCAACCCTTCTATAATTTTGTATCACGCTCGACTTAGCCACCAAGTGCAAACGGAGACTCAATCAATTTTAAGATCAGGAAAGTTTGTTCTAGTTCTTCGACAGGGAAGGAAAGACAGTTTAAACTTTTCACCAATACGTATTCTTCATCAGCTACCTGACAAAACAGTACACATGTACTTTGCGATAAGGTCTCTGTCTCTCTTTTTTAAAATTTTGTTCGTAGTTATTTCGTTAGGTACCTGATGAAGAATACGTCTTGGTAGAAAGGCCGAGTTGTCTTTCCTTTCTTGGCGAGGAACTTTGAGGGCTCATGTTAGGGGAAAGTAGAAATAAGTATTCAATTTTTACATACATTTAAAAAACAGATTTGATAAGAACTTTAGTGAAATGTGAAATGATTACAACTTGTTTCGGGGATTTACAACCGCTTTCTAAGATCAATGATTAAAATGGCGATGAGAGAGTGAAGCCTATGGTCTTGAAGAAGATCACACTTCGGACCCTGTGGACTGATGCTACAAAATCAAACAAAGAACCGTATCAAATAACATACTACTTGGGGACTTTCAAGAGCTGCAACAACTAAAATGGATGTCACATGAAACTCAGAGAAAATAATGACATTTTAATGATGTTGACATTCCACACTACTTCAATAGTGGAAGAACGATAACAGTTAGTGGATTTGAGAAACCTATTTTTCTGTAAAACTGTTAGAAGAAGAAGAAGAAGAAGAAGAAGAAGAAGAAGAAGAAGAAAAATAGGTAGAAGAAGAAAAATAGGTAGAAGAAGAAAAATAGGTAGAAGAAGAGGAAGAAGGAAAGGAAGAAGAAGAAGAAGAAGAAGAGGTAGAAGAAGGAGAGGAAGAAGAAGGAGAGGAACGAGAGGAAGAAGAAATAGAAGAAGGAGAGGAAGAAGAAGAGGTAGAAGAAGAAGGAGAGGAAGAAGAAGAAGGAGAGGAAGAAGGAGAGGAAGAAGAAGAGGTAGAAGAAGAGGTAGAAGAAGAAGGAGAGGAAGAAAAAGAAGAAGAAGAAGGTAGAAGAAGAAGAAGGAGAGGAAGAAGAAGAAGGAGAGGAAGAAGAAGAAGGAGAGGAAGAAGGAGAGGAAGAAGAAGAGGTAGAAGAAGAAGGAGAGGAAGAAGAATCTGAGGAAGAAGGAGAGGAAGAAAAAGAAGGAGAGAAAGAAGAAGAGGTAGAAGAAGAAGGAGAGGAAGAAGAAGAAGGTGAGGAAGAAGAAGAAGGAGGAGAGAAAGAAGGAGGAGGAGGAGGAGAGGAAGAAAATGAGGAGGAGAGGAAGAAGGAGAAGAAGATCTCATTTCTGCACCTAGAAATATGTGCCATTAACATGGAATAATATGTTTTTGAAATCTATTTAATATCAACACATAGTATGTTTTAATGACCCTGAAGATTATGAAGGTTTTCTAATGCTTGTTTTTTTCTACCTTGAATTTGAAATCATCATCTAATGATCATCCACTTCTGGGTTTTACCCCAAGTGACAAGTCAACACACTACGTGTCTGTAACCAGTTTTTGGCGGTAGAGTCAGAAGCTGTTTTTTTTTCTTTCCACTTCCCTGTCGTCAGCTTCAGCGGTTTTGATGACTAATTCTAAATAATACCTCAAAATTGACAGAATCCCCCATACTTATATTAGCCGTTATCAAATCTGAAATGAAAGTTACAGCTGATCAATACTGGTAATGATATATCTGTAACCTAAATATTAATGATTTAGTGGAGTCATAGTTAGTCTTTCTACGTGTACAAGAAATAAGCTTTGGAGTAAAGGCCTGTAAAAATAAAAGTATTTTCGATACATCTTAACATATAATAATAATATAGTGAAGTCATAAATAATCTTTTGATATGTACATGAAATAAGCTTTCGAGTAAAGGGCTGTTAAAACAAAAATCCTTTTCATAAACTCTATTATAATAATATTATTGATAATAGTCTGGTGTTATAGATAGTTTTCAACTGTCCACTGAAATAAGCTTTAAGATAAAGGTTTGTAAGCTTCTGATCTTTTTTTTACTTATACGCCATATATTTTAAGTATACACTCTGCGCCGGGCAGCAGACAATCCAGCTGTGCCAATGAGAAGAAAATAAACAAAAGAGGAAGAAAAATGAAGTCAAGAATACTAAACACTTAACAAATAAAATAGTTAATGCTTTGTGAAACTAAAGTTTCGCCTATCGTCCGGTTCACACTCCTCCACTATCTATTGAAAAGAACTAGATATTTATCTCTTGTTTTCTGTTTAGGATTGGGTTTTCCGGTTCTCTTTAAAGTCTTCTCGTTCTCTTTCATTCCAAGTAGCTCATTGACTCTTACTGGCATTATTGCCTTGCTTGTCGTGAATTGATAAAAAAAAAAAATTCTTGAAAATTGAAAGCCAAATTAATGCAGCCAACCAATGTAGACAATGCGTTGAAACGTGGAGAAAAACGAAACATCATGATAATATCATACAATCGAAGTCAACACAGAAGAAATATCCTAGTTTAAAAAAAAACAAAAACCTTTGAGTTACATTTCAACCCTGACCACACTAAACTGAAGATGCCGGCCAAGATAAAATATACGCCAATATATATCCGATTGCTACAAAATCTGTCTCCAAACTTAATCCATAACAATCCTAGTGATGAAGAAGATAATTTATTGTTAGTATCCTTGTTTGCTGCAGGGACATGTAATTTAACTAAGGTATTTAGGTAGCAAGTATTCATCCAATTTAAATAGAAAATGGATTGAATAAATGCACAAAAAATAAAAACAGGTGAAAGACAAGGATGTGTCGTCTCGTCGGATTTACTTAACAATTACAGAGAGGCAATGCAAAGAGTAATACGAAGATTTATTATTGGTGAACACAGTTTTAACACTATAAGATACAAAAATGTCGCTGGATTGATGGGAGACACAGAAAGAAAAGTACAGGAACTCTTAGTTAAGTTAATAAAGGAAAGTAGGAAGAAAGGACTAACTATTAATTGCCAGAAGACAGAATGTATAGTTGTCAACAAGAGGATCAGTGCAAGGTGCGAGATACGAATTGGAGATGCCAAAATCAAAGAAATAAGAAATTTAAATATCTGGGAAGTGTCTTAACAGATGATGGGAAATATGACACCGAAACCGGGAGACCAAAAACTACCTTCCTAAAGCTAAACAATGTATTAAGAAGCAGAAAAAAAATCTAAGTAGAAACAAATAAGAGTGACAAACCGCTGTGACATCAATCCTCCTAGCAGTGAATTCTGAATATTTCCACACAGATGATGAGGAGGGTTGAGATAACAAGGACGTAGTTCTACAGGAGGATGATAAGAATGCCATGGTCGGAGCATATGAACAACGAGGAAGTTTTAAGGAAAATGGAAATAAAAACATAAAAACGCTTATATTTAGAATCAGAAAGAGACAGCTGAAGTTTTTAGGACTTATAATGAGGCAAGAGTGCTTGGAGAATTTGATACTCATAGGACATATTAAATACACATACTGAGAGAGACAAAGGTTATTCAGTAAGTAAACTACCTAACAGGCCTATGTAAATGGATGACATAGCAGGGAATAGAAAGGATAGTAAAAGAGCACAACTAAGAGATATAAAGGATAGGAAATTGTGGAAAGCCATGATCGTCTACGTCCTGAAGGGACACGGTAATGGCTGAAAAAGATAATGATGATGAAGAAGAAAAATAGATAGCGTATTGTTAGTTTTATATAAAAATAAAGTATTTTCTTGGTATTATATGAAAATTTAATGCTTAATCTTATATAAAAATGTAATATCTTCGCTTTAAAAAATATTGTGCTATGTTAGCTTCATAGCTTAGTTTCGTATAAAATCTAATGATAGCTTTGCTTTATATGAAAATATATCGCCAGCATAATTTCGTATAAAATCTAATGATATCTTAGCTTTATATGAAAATAAATTGACAGTTTTGTTTGGTATAAAATCTAATATCTTAGCTTTATATGAAAATATATCGCCAGCATAGTTTTGGATAAAATCTAATGATAGATTTATATGAAAATGACTTGCCAGCTTAGTATTGTATAAATGATATCTTAGCCTTATATGAAAATAAATTGACAGCTTTGTTTAGTATAAAATCTAATGATATCTGCTTTATATGAAAAAATATTGACAGCTTAGTTTTATATAAAATGTATCTTATTTTTATATGAAAATAAGGTTATCTTAGTTTAATATTAAGATATTTAATGCTACCTTAATTTTATATGAAAATATTGCACTCTCTTAGTTTTATATAAAAGCACCAGGCTATCTCATTTTTATATAAAACATCTTATTTTTATATAAAAATATAATGCTATCTTAATTTTACTTTGAGTTTGGCGTCGACCTCAAAAAATATTATTTTTTTTTAAAAAAAGCAACTGCTTCTCCAAGCGTTTTCGGATCTTAAAGATGCAACTATGTTTAGTCTCCTCATCGATCCACACATTCGTACAGCAGTCACTCCTTTTTTTTCTGCTTTCCATTAAAAATTGATCTGAATGGTTGTTTCTACATTATCAAATGAATTTGCTATAAGTACTTCAAATGTTAATTTGCATTTCATGGTGGTACATATTCACCCTAGATATCTAACAGCTATCGCTTGTCAACAAATCTCGAACATTTTTCCCAGCATCCTCACTGATCCAGGAGCCGCTATAATCTGAACAAACACAATTCTTCCTCCATTTTGTTTTTGACACAATTCCAAACACACTAATTATTATCGGCCCGACCTTGACCTAATTGTTCCATTTATTTGAGGACATTGTAAGCGCTCAATTAATAACAAGCCTCTTTGAATTGTGTGCATATGTACATTCGTCTGTATTTATTATGTAGTTGCTTTTATTAGGTTCTATGCGCAATTTATCACGAAAATATTTATCTTCATTGGCAAAGCGAGAAAATTGGACAACTCGAATCAAACCACCTTCGTTCATTTAATCGGTTGTACAGTAAATCGGGTAAAAAAAAAGACTCTTACTTTCAATGCGAACTGACAGTTTAAATACATTGGATTCGCTTGACCGCCTGGCTATAAAACCCACATACTATGTGTCATTGTTCTTGCTTTATGGTCTATAATATTATCAACAATGACGTCTGGCAAGCAGGACACCAGATGTCCATAAATCCACTGAACATACAATTATTTTATCTTGCAGGCTATGGGTGGAATAATGAAGGGGAAAAAAATTGTACTCCACGATGTCTTAGATTTTAGTTCAATTTTTCCTGTTTGCCATAAATTTCTTCCTCGGTGCTATTTTAATTCTTGCAAATTGTCCTATTTAATTGAGCGTTAGTAATTGGATTTATGTAAATCTATACAGGACTCTTTCATTTACTTTAGACTAGAATGTTTGTCATTAACACTGAAACGGCTGGAAAAATCTTGTCCGATTGTGTATGCCAAACGAGTAAAAAAAAACAAAAACGAGAAAATTCATTTTTAAAGGTTAGTTTTATGTTTACTTTCGCTTTAATTACATTTTAACTCTTTTGCATCATTACATATGAAGAAAAAGAGTGACAGAAGAAATGTCAGGTTCTAACAGTATGATAGTCGTTTAAAACATTCTATGCACAATGGAGTTGTGTATTCTTTGCGAGAAGCTGTCACCACTTTTCGCTTCTAAGGCCTTCGAGAATTACGCATGAAGACTTAGAACTGTCTTTGCTTATTCTTCAAGTTTTAATTGCAGGTAAGTACTCCAGGAAATGGATCAAAGGAAATTTAATGAATCCTGGGCTTGCCAATTAGTTATTTAAATTAGAATCATGAATAAATGATGTTCGTATCGTTCCAGCTCAGATCAGACACCAAGTTTTTTTTGGCAGAGTGCAGCTTTTTCTATACGAACGCTTGTGGCTTAAAAGAAGGAAAATTATCCTTTGCTCGGATCGTTACCTAAGAAAAATCTATGAGACGCAATTGTAGCAGACGGCAAATTTTGTTCAGTTACAATCTTCTCGTAAGGGCTAGCTGTAGGCAAGTTAAGGGTAGTGAAGTGAGGTGAATATATATATATATATATATATATATATATATATATATATATATATATACAGTGTTACATTAGAACATGTAAATATCCACAACAAATTGTACATTTTGTTTCAACGTTAAAATTGTTAGCCACTTGAAGAAACGTGTGATTTTAACGTTGAAACAAAATGTACAATTTTGTAGTGGATATTTACATGTTCCAATGTAACAGTGTATAATAAATATTATTGCTCGAATTTTGTATGAGCCCTGTTTTAATGTTTTGAACGTTGTAATTTTATTCTTTGTTCTTTTACATATATATATATATATATATATATATATATATATATATATATATATATATATATATATATATATAATTATGAATCATTCATACAAAAAATATAGAAGTTAATAATTTAAATGGCGTATATGAATATATCTTCCCTGTTTATAATTTCAATAAATTACACTAACCCCTAACCTTTATAAACAGATATGATTCATATTTATAAATTTCAGTTGCATTGCATAATCTTTTTTTTTTTTTAAAGATGTCATATCATTCATTTAAATCATTAACTTCTATATTTGTTTTTTGTATGAATGATTCATGTAATTATAAATCGAACTGCACCTATAATTGAAATTAATATATATATATATATATATATATATATATATATATATATATATATATATATATATATATATATTTTTAGTTTTAGGAGTATCTGTTTAACATTGGTAGGAATATAGTGGCCTTGTGTTACTTGTTATTTAGAGTTTTGTATTTTATCGTACTATTGCCAGATAAATGGCTTCTTAGTCCACGGGAAAATGTTGTCGCCGTATGATCCATGTATATATTAGAACTTGTTTTTAATTATTAACATTAGCAATAGTTTTCAGATGAACAAGAGAATTAATTTAAGAGTCGGTATTATTTGTAACTGAACATTTAGATAGTTTTACTTTTTAAAATAGTTAATCTGATATGTTTATCCTTATCATTAGGTGATGTGTATATACATATGTATTTTTTATTTATTTCGTGCAGCTTAAAGTTTTGACGCATTTGATTGCAAGTTTATTGTATTTTACAATAATTAAATCGTTAAAATAGTGCGTAGTTTTCTCATTCATTTTCTTTAAACTTAAATGTATTCGTTCAAATTATTTGAAAAAGAATTTGAGAAGAGGGAATTCGATGAGCGTAATAGGTAAAATGTTGATGTTAACTATCTCTGTAGACGCTGGTTATCATAGTTAATGAAGCAAGGATTTAAACTTTGGAATAACAATTTGGTAATTAAATCTATAAAGGAAAGGAAGTTTTATTGTAGCGTTTGGTATTGGTAATGGTGAAGTTAACAGTTTCCTTATAAGGAAACATTCGACATATATTGACCGAACAGCTATCGTTACTTTAGTTAAAAAATTTAAAATAAATTCTATTAAAACAATTTTCCGGAAAACTCTACTTGTTCCATCCTAACCTTTTGTTTAAAGTAGAGTGGAACGTGAACATCTTGTCTATATAATTATTTCCTCTTAGAGTTACTTGAGCTATCCGTTTTAATTATGGAATTGCGGCCATATGACGTTGAAACACAGGTTCTCGTACAATCACCGAAGTTAAGCAACGTCGAAGCTGGTCAGTAACTAATTTTTCCGGATTTTTTTCTGCTGTTATGGTGGGAATAGAAATTTATGAGAGCATTTTTATTAGTTGATTTGCGATGGGCACTGAGTTTTATGTCCTTGTCAATGACAGTGTAACATAATATTTAGGAAATGTATTGTTATTTGCTTTCTGTTTCGTAAGTGAATTCTCTTCCTTCAATTATATAAAATTATATATATATATATATATATATATATATATATATATATATATATATATATATATATATATATATATATATATATATATATAAGTAATAAAAATTTTTGGAGATTTAGACAAATTAATTACTATAATGATATAAGGTAATTACTATATATATATATATATATATATATATATATATATATATATATATATATGTGTGTATGTATGTATGTATGTATGTATTATTATTAGTAACCAGATGAAAAACGACACATAATGTCTTTCTCACAATATGTGTTGTGTGAAGGGAGTTCAAACTCTGATTTTAGTGTTTAGAAGAAAATCCTTTCTACCAATCCTTTCGTTGCAATTGCCGGGTGGGGGGCGTTTAATAATTACAAGGACGCCTACCTACTTACCTAGCTTCTAAAATGGTATTTGATCTTACTAACTGTATATTATAATCCTAATGTTGTCAAAAATTCGACCTTTGTGTGACCTTTCGGTTGTCTCCATTTTTTTTTTTTTTTTTAAGCAGTAGATTAGCTGCTGGGCAACATAATGAATATGACGTAATTTCAGGTGACTAGGTGCATTTGGTTGTCAGGTTAAGACTTTCGTCTCCGACGATCGTTAAAGCTAAAGTACCTGATATATACATCAATGTAAACACAGACATATAAACATAAATATATACATAGGTAAACACATACAGTGGGAAATTTCAAATTGTTTTTAGAAATTTTTTTTTTTCTTTTTACATCCCTATTTTTTTTTTTTTTTTGTCGTGGATATAAAAAATGAAGCAGTTTAACCAGTTCTACGGTCTTACGTAATTTTAGTAAACGGTTTACGTGAACCGTTGCGAACACCTTGCACGCATGCCTATTGGCTTCTCGTTTTCCGAATACATCCGTCTGCATAGGTGGCTAGGATATCCCTGTTGCAGACGCCAGCTCAGGTACGTTTATGTTCCTTTAACACCCACAAAAAACACCTATGGTTTATCGACTATGCTGAGCCGGCTTTAGTTACAATTTCTGGTTGAGATCACATAATCTGTCGGGATCAAGGCCAGTACGTTGAAAACCTCGGTCACGATGACTTGTGACTTAGTGCAGGTATAACCATCGATGGCTTTCGTACAGTTTCGTCTACTCTTGTGAATGAAATGCATTTTTTCTTTTTACAGCTTTGTTTAAGATCCAAGAGCCACTCAAGGCAGAGGGTTACGGAATGAGCATTTTGAAAGGAAATAACGGTTGACGGAACTTGAACAGGTTAATATTGTAATGACCGAGGAAGAAGTGGTTTTTGGGAAGAACATCCTTCGAATGGAAATTCTTCCTTACCAATGGAATAGGAACGGAATCATGAGGATTCGAACCCTATATACTTGGCATGGCTTGGCATGGCTTGGCATACAGAGATAAATATATATACAATAATCTCCGGTTACTCGATTTCCGAGCACATCTATCTGCTAAGGCGACTAGCAGTATTTGTTTTTATTCAACACCCACAGAGCCCACATGTCGTTCATACTGCAACTATGCTGAGTAGACTTTAGGGAAGAACGCATTATCTGGTGTGACCAACAGTTTGAAGAAGACTGGTACGCTGAAACCATAACATAATCATCTTCATAAGCCGATAGCATCAAGAATCTACTTCTTGACAAACCGAACACACACACACACACACACACACACACACACACACACACACACACAAACGTTATTCGTGTTTGAAATAGACGCGCCATTTTTATTGATTAAACAGTGTGTATTGTCTATCGGCCTGCGCATTCGAGATATCTTGAATGAGAATAAATCGATCCTGTGTGGGTGGCATGGTGGATCCTAGCTGTTAAAGTCTGAAAGGGTGGAACGGAGGAATGTAGTTCTTGTTTTGTAACAGTGAGAGTCACCCTGTCCAAGGCCCAGCAAGGGGGAGGGGCACTCGAGGTAGAGGGTTACAGAATAAGAGTCAGTTTATACCGATAGGTGGGAAAGATAACGGTTAACCCTAGACTTGAACAGGTTATGATTGTACTGATTGTTAAAAAATCCCCTTCCTTGGAAGAAGCTGCTCGAGTGGAACTTACTTCACACTAATAGAATACGGGGGGAATGAGGATGATTTGCTACAATGTGAAAGGCAGGGTGATTCCTCACCGTAAAGGTTAGAACTGGCAAAAACAAGGAATGCAGTTCGTCTAAGCACTTTCAATGGAAGTAGCTACAGAGTAGTGAGGGACTTGCCACATTCTGTCCGGGAGAGAGAGGTTGAAGAGCGAAAAATAATTTTTCATCCGCAAGGACTCTATCGAGATTGGAAACCTTAGTATCACACACTTCTGATGGTGTATAAATTGCAATTCTATATTCATATCGTTTGGATTTCAATATACAAGCAAGGGAAATACTTTATTTCAGTTGGAATATCAATTATAAATAGTTTCTGTCAACAGAATGCGTCGAAGACAATACCTACATATTATACTAACTTATCCATAATGTCTTGGAATAATATATAATATTCAAATAATTGCATTGGTTATATTTTCTGCATAAGCAATAAAATATATATCAAAACTATCTCCCTACTTAAAATATTTTTCAGCTATGCAAAAACTAGGCATATTGTTCTACTTATATTCATACTTATATTCATCCAATTAACAAACGAATATCTCATTACCAAGTAAGAGAAATCGGGATGCGTGATTGATAAATATAGAAAGTTACCTTGTGTTTTATATTATAAATATATGGTACATTAGTTTAAGAAGTTTCTGTCACGAGATGAGATGAAGGATTTCATTTCGATATATCAGCTGAGTAAATTATCTATCACGGGATCTTTATCGAGGCAGTCTGTTAGGGAGACTAAAGTTCACAGTTAGTGTACGGATACTCGATGATATATAGCTGACTGAAGAGTTCCGAGCACGGCTGATCTAACTAAAATATAAATAAGGGCTTACAGGAAATGATGAAATATTCGAAGATATTTTTAGAGATGTTACAGTTTCTGCTTGTTGATTTAATGAAACCTGATAAGGTGGGAAAAAGGCCACAAAATTACGATGAAAGAAATGCGAGTCAAAAATCAATAAGCGATAAAAAGCTACAGAAGTAGCGAGTTAAAAATTAAATATAGGTGCCTCCAAAGATTCGCTAAAAAAAAGTGAGCATACATGGTGAAAAAAAAGGCCCCAAACTTAAAGCTTTGTCGTCAAAATGTTTGTTGCTAAGTGGAAAAAAAAACAAAGGATTTTTTGATTATTAAATTATATTTTTTAATCAGATTCATCTACTGCAAGGAAAATTGGTTCTCTGTGTCGTGCAAGAAGGTTTTTCCCGCCTGAGTCCATCCTTCAAATCTACAAATCAACCATTCGTCCTTGAAGAGAATACTTCTGCTATATATGGTCGGGTGCTTCCGCTGTTCGTCTCGAGGTCCTCGACAAAATCCGGAGACGGATATGCAACGTGATTGGTCCTGATCTGGCATCCCGTCTGCAGTCGCTATCTCACAGTTATATACATTAAGTAGTTTTGATACATATTTTCTCCGTAGAAAAAAAAAATTCTAAATATACGTATATCGAGTTGTCAATGCTTCATAAAAACAACCACAATCGTAATAAAAATGCTTTTCTGCGATATTTTAAACTAAAAGTAAGCAATATTTGTTTCAATTAAGATCAACTAAATTTTAAACCAGATAATCTTCCTCAAATAAAGTTTCAGAAAAGTATATTTTTTTGTGAAAGTTGTTTTAACAAATGGTGTAAATATGGCTAATAAAATCAACCATCTTTAGCGATTAAAAGAAAACTTTCTAGTCAATTTAAATTCGTTTTAAAATACAGCAAAGTAACTCATTGTAAATATTAAATTGTAACTATTAACTTGAAATTAAAACTAAAAATAAAAGATTCAAGAAAGATTTTTCATTTTTAAAAATGCCTTTTAAATAATAATGTTCACTTTTCTTTGGAGGTATTTACTATTACCATTTACTTTACATCCTTGTTAAAATTACTTTTCTACGAAATTTTAAACTTAAAGTAATATTTGTTTCAAATTAGATTAACTAAACTTTAAGTAAGCTACGATTATTCAAATAAAGTTTCAGAAAATTATATTTCATTTTTGAAAAGTTTTCTTTAATAAAGAGAATTACATTGTGATGACAGATGTTTAGAAATCTTTCTAAAATCATCGATTTATAGCCATTTCAAAACAAAAACTCCTTCCAGTCAATTTAAATGAGTTTTGAAATAATAAAAAAGTATTTTGCTAATTGGAAATATTAAATTTAATCTATTAGTACGCAAATAAAACTAAAATAAAAGATTCAAGAAAGATTTTTCATTTTTTAAAAAAATTCATTTTTTTAAACTTTAGGTATCGCGTTTCTGTGGAGATATTGAGTTAAAGATGAATAATAATTGAATCATTTTATTTTGAAACTAAGAGAGCACTGTATTTAAATCTCTCGACTCATTTATGGCGAGTTTCCAAATGTCTCGTCACAAACTATTGACCCAGTTTGAAACTATATAAACAATGTTCTACTAATAGAGAACAAACTTGAGAGAGAGAGAGAGAGAGAGAGAGAGAGAGAGAGAGAGAGGATGGGAGAAAAGAGTTAAAGTAAACAAATAAAGAGAGTGAAAGAAAAATGTAGCAGTTACAGTAAAAGTAAGATAGAAAGAGTAATTAAAATTTCAATGAAAAAAAAAAAGAAAAGTTTTAAAAGAGATCGAGATAAAATAGAGAAGGAATTCTAACGTGAGAATGAAAAACTAATATTTTTGTTATTATAATGACGTTCACCCTGTCTGTACATGACCCGAAAGTCACTCGAGGTAGATGATTACAGAGTAAGAGACATAGTTTATGCGGATCTGTGTGGAAGATAACGGTTAACCCTAGACATGAATAAGTTAAGACTGTATTCATCGGAGAAGCATCATCTTGGGAGTCGGTTCCACAAAGCAGAGTTTCATCTGAAGAAACTGCTCGAGTGGAACTTGCATCTCATCAATGGAATACGAATGGAATGAGGGTGCTTCGCTACAGTATGCGTAGCATGGCGGGTTTTAGTCGTGAAGGTTAGAACTGGGGACCACCTTCCATAGAAATAGCGATAGAACAGCATGAGGCTTGCGACGTTTGGTCTGTGACAAAGGGGTTATATGGTGAAAAATAATTCATCAATCACAATGAAGCGGAGACGCTTTGGGAATCTCTCGATGGTGGAAAGTGAAGACTGGGCAGCTCCTGTCTATCTATGGCAGCAGTACTTCATTTTTGACCTGATCTGGTTCTTGTAAAGATGGAGGGTAGCAGGTGCCAGTAAAGGAAACCGACCACTTTTCCAGTATCTTTAGCGATGGATCGAATGTAAGAGTTCTACTTGAGACCTGGATTGAGTTCTAGTACTAATAGGCGCTCAAGGCATGGGGTCTCCGTGAGGGAACATCCGTTCATAGCGATTGGTGAAAATTTTTAATCCGATCGGCGATGATGGAAGGTCACTAGTTTGATTTTCGAGGTATTGAATGTGGACAACCAATATTTTGCCCCTCTGAACTGTTAGTGTTAGTGATCAGCTGTTCGTATAAGTAAAAGACGCCAGACGTCACGTAAATGTGGTTTAAGAAAGAATTTATAAATGAGAAAAAAACTGGAATGGTTTGCGTTGTGACTGAAGTTGCTGCATGAAAATAAAAAATAAAACGGGAAAGGCAACGATTTTCATAACTTTTGGCTGAAAGTGGATTAAACTGTTCTTCTTATTTTACATGGGAGAATGCACCCGGCCCCGGAGATTCTTACCCCGCAGCAATACCTTCCTCATTGCACTAAGAGAGGTGGGATCAGTGTTATATCGATGCTAGCGTGACAGTGGTCGAGGGGACTGGGCCGTTTTTGTTCTTTGCCCATATGCATACGTCTGTGTATAGCGCTACCTTCGTAAAAAATAAACCTTTTGTCACATCCTGCCTTAGTGGGGAGGTCGGGTAAATATATTTACTTGACGAGCTTGTGCGTATGGAAGAAGGAAGCCATAAAAAAGAGAGAAAAACTTCTAAGTGCCACAAGCAATTGGAAGTTATGGGAAACCATGATTGCCTATCTACTGATGGGGAGCGGAACAAAAAAGAAGAAGAAGAAAATAGGAAAGGACAGCGGGGGAAAAAGCCGGTAATAACAATTTGGGGAGAAAGAAAAGAGAGAGATAGAGAGAGAGAGAGAGTGAAAGGAGAGTAAAAATGATTAATAAGAATGATGATGAAAGAGTGAGAGGAGGGAATGAAAACAAAGTGGAAAGGAAGTGAATAAGGAATAACGAAAGAGGAGGAAAAGAGAAGAAAGAGAGAGAGAGAGAGAGAGAGTTGAATGAGAATTAAAAGGAATGACGAGATAATATTAAAAGAAAGAGAAAGGTTGAAAGGAGAGTAAAAATCGACTAATAAAAAAGATGAAAAACATTGAGAGGACGAAAGGCAATGTGGAAGGAAGGGGATTAAGGAATAAAGCGAGAGGAGAAAAAGGGAGAAAGAGAGAGTGTGAGTTAAAAAGGAATTATGAGAGGGGATTAAAAGAGAGAGAGAGAGAGGGGGAGAAAAAGGAAAAAAACAAAGTAGAACGAGAATGAAAGATGAATAACAAGAGAGAAAAAAAAGGGATACAGAAATAAGAATGCGAAAGACAGAAAGAAGGAAGTGAGAGAGAGAGAGAAAAAATGAGATAGAGAGGTGAGAGTAGTAAGAAGGAGAGAAAGAATTGAGAGCGAAAAGAGAAAGGAATGAAATAGAAAAAAGAGAGTGATGACGAAAGATGGGAAACGGGGAACGTAGGAAAGATAGAGACAGAAGTGATAGAAAAGTGAAAGCAAAGAAAATTGAGTGTTTGAAAAATGATAGAGAGAGAGAGAGAGAAAAAGGAAAAAAGTGAGAGGAAGAACGGTAAACGGAGAAAATTCAGAGGAAGGAAAAATACACCAAAAGAAAAGGAAGAGAAAGAGAAGTGAAATGAACGATGAAGCAGGTAAAGATGTTTCAGATAGTTGGAGTGTGAGTCGTCCTTATCGAAGGTTGTAGACAGCTAATGCCAAGTATTTTATTTCTGTCTGTTTTTAAAGTAATTTTTATAAATAATGCAAACGTATAATGATGTACGCCTTCGTAACATTTACACAGTATCATCAGTCGCCATATTACTCAATATTATTACTTTAATCGCGCTAAATGAAGAAAATGATTTAAACCAAACGAAAATATGACTGTAGGTTAAAATGTAATACCGGATCTTTCGACTGGACGGACGGGCCGGTCAAGATACTCGGCGTCTGGTTCGGTCCCGACCTCCTATTGGAAATGAATTGGTCGGAGGTGCGGGAGAAGGCCGAGGTCGCAGTTCGTCTGTGGTCCCCGAGGAATCTATCCTTGAAGGGGAGAGCGGAAGTATGTGCTTCGCATATCCACCCGATTCTCCTTTAACGACTCTCTGTGCTTCCACTCCCGTCTAACACTTTATTGGCGTTTGTAAGGCTCTTGTTCTCCTTCTTGTGGGGAGGTAGAGCCGCCATGGTTAGTCGCGAGATCTGTTACCTTCATCCTTCTGATGGCGGTCTAGGGGTGCCTTGCGTTGAGATTCGTCGACATTCGTTTCGCATTACTTATCTAGACCGGATGTGTATACAATTGGATGAGAACGGCGAATTTTGGAAGGAAGGCGCTCATAGAACATTTCCATCCTTAAGAAGTGTGCGCTCGTGTGAGGAAGAGGCCGACCGTTCACCTCGAGGCGAGGGCTCCTTCTATCACGAATGTCGGCTTGCCCTCAAGCAACTCTTACGGGCGAAGGATGGCCTCTCCGACGTCCAGCTGTTGTCCCGTAAGGTATTATATCAGGTGTTAGTCCGGGGGGACGTTCAGGATACTTTGATAGGCGAGCTCGGTCTGACGAACCGGGAGGCTCGCTGCATATGGCCTTGGGCGCCCGGGTTGAAATGTCTCACTAACTCTGAGGCATCACTCACCTGGCTGATAATTCGAGGGGCCCTCTGGGTCGCCAAACGACTTCGTTCGGCGGGTTTGGCAAAGTCGCCAAACTGCGTTCGCTGCAGTGGCGAGGGGGAGACCCTAGGTCACGCCTTTTTTCATTTTAGTGTCGTAGCTCCGTTGTGCAAGTTTGTTGAAGACATCATGATTCGCATGCTGCGTGGAAAGTTCTTTGTCCCCGAGGCCAGTTCCGTCTGTAGCAATATAGTACCGCCGTTGACTAAGGCTGGGCAATTTGTGTTCCTTTGCTTGCTGGAAATGTGTTGTTTTGGTGAAAGGAATATTGTCAGTATGTTTGGGTCAGTGTTTGCGGTTAGCTAAGTTTAAATGTTAAGACAGAAGAAGACCATCATTTCCCCTTTCCCCCTTTTGGCCTTGTGCCCTATTTGTACAATTAGTACAATAAATATTATCGCTATTTTCTAGTCTATCTTCTATTACTATTCGGATACTATTTCTACTCTATCCTTCTATTACTATACGGACCACTATTCTCTACTCTATTCACTATACTATTCCTCTATTCAGATCACTACACGGATTACTATTCGAGAGAGTGTTATCGAGCAAGTACTATTAGTGTGACTGATATTCGAAGGCGTCTGACACCAGTATTGTTCAACGGTCTACTATAGTTGTATCTGCAATTACAGAGTCTTTACTACAACGAGCATTACGAAAGTGACAACGTGTATTCGTTGACATCACAAACGTGTCAACGAGTGTTCGTTGACATCACAAAAAATTACTAGAAAGCGATGTAAAATGTGGTAATCTGATGGGACTAAATCAGGAGAATATGGCGGGTGTGGCAGAACTTCCCAACCAAGCTCTTTCTTTGTATCCACGAGTAACCTGGCGTCAAGCGAATAAACTGGCAGCAATGGATAAGCGCCGGAGTTAACCACTCTGAAGATGGCTCTTGTGAGCCGAAAGCTTAAATAAAAAATATGCAAATGTTGGACAATTTTTGTCTTTGTTTCTGTTTCTGTCTAATTCAACTATGACCATTAACTTTTTTATTACACACACACACACACACACACACACACACACACACACACACACACACACACACTCAGACACATCTAAATTAAAATATTTTAGGCATGTCTGATTGAATAAATTAAAGACATTATGTCTGCTAATTTTTAACAAAATCCATTCATACTCACGAATAACCTTCTGTGTATTTATATTAAAAGATGAGAGAAATGTATTATAACTGTCTAAATTTCTTTTATTTTCATTTCCCAAGTACTTTCGATTTTCTTCCAAGCTCATCTTCAGGGTGGCAATTAGTACAAAACTATATGTTGTTCAGGGGTACAAGTATTTATACAAAGCTGTTCGTTGCTATCCATTACCGTAATTTTTCATTATGCTTTTAAATGCAAACAGTTGACAATGTGCTGAGCGTTTATTAGAACGTGAAAAATTTATCTATTATGGAATTTTTTTTCTCTCTATGTTATAATGTCATGGTCATGCGCGCATTAAAGCTTGAAAAAACTGTTCCTTTATAGGCATTTTATTTTTGTTAAAAATTAGCATACATAATGTCTGTAAATTATTTCTATCAGACATGTCTAAAAAGAGAATTTGCTACCTAAATACACAAATTATATATATATATATATATATATATATATATATATATATATATATGAACTTGAGCCTCTTGTCTATATGTTAGCCAACGTTACTCAAGTAACGAATTATTTAGAAGACTTGAGATGCTATCATCATCGGCCGACTGACAAGCTGTGCCCACTGGTCGTCAAATGGCGTGCCCTGCGGTGGAGCCACCATTGCAACCATGGTAACCGTCAATGCCGCAGTATATTTCGCAATTATTTGCCAGGAGAAACATCAGTCAGTCAGGCACCATGACAACAATAACCGCGGCAGCTAGGAGTGTCACCATGACAACCGGCATTGCCACTGCAGCAACAGCAACAAAACCATTTAAAATAAAGTGACATATGTTTAAAATAAAAGTGATATATGTCGAGGTGTGAAAAGTAGACTCCACTAATCCGGCAATCAACTGTCTGGGACTTTCTTTTATCCGAATGTATTTGCACGGTGTTGTTGAAGATCACTCCCCTGGTAAAAACAGAATTTAATTTCAACATTTTCAAAGAATTATTTGATGGTATATTTCCACTCATAAACTCCAGTTTTAAAAGAATAAATGCAATATTTATTCAGGAGGTAGACAATCATGGCTCGCCACAGTTTCCTTTTCAATATCAGCGAATTGCCACGTATTCTTGGGAAATATATTGGTGAGGTTACCTATTGCCTTAATGTTTTGGAATTCAGAGTTTTCTTTCTCTTAGACTGGTTACAATCTAAGGTTAGAATTCACAGTCTAGCCTGCTAATTATTAACCCATAGCTGGTTGTGGGGAGGAGACGGAGTCATGCATTTCCAAAAGACAATTTTGGCAAATGGGAACGTAACAGGCTAGCTAGGAATTTGAACTCGGATCGCTGATTCCATTTTCTGTAGCAATAACCGTCACACTAGCCAGACACCGCTAAACAATCTTCTTCTATGTGCTATGTCCCTTCGGAGCATAGGCGATCATGACCCTCTACAACTTCCTGTCCTTCGTAGCTCTTAATAAATCCCATCTTTTTGTTATCTCTCCTAAATATTGCTTCGCCATCCATTTACTCAAGCTCACTAAGTATGTTCTTCAAAGCTTAAAATTTGAATATATATGTAACAAAGAGATTAAAGGAATTTGATTTTTTTTACGTTAATTATAGTCTTTCAAATGCGGAGTATAATCCATATAGAAAAAACTCGATGTGACCTGTCTATATCAGTCATCGTTGAGTAGAGCTCCACAACCCAACTGTAAATAAGCCCATAAAAAATCAATAGCGATCAGTTTGTTGATTGATGATACATTTGATGAATGTACGCCTGAATACTAGCAAACTCTCAAAACAGTGGCCATAACATAAGAGTATATTTTATTGAACTATCTGAGGATCGATTCCTGGCATTAAACTTGATATCACAGTGAAGTTTTTGTGTCTGATATCTTGTGATATATATATATATATATATATATATATATATATATATATATATATATATATATATATATCCACTAGATACACATTCAATTGAAAATAAAAATTAAAAACGTCCTAGATAATTGCTAAAGGAATAGCCGAAATCGTTCGGTTATGCAGAACATTCGGTCAGTATTTATATACTTCACGTCCAGAAAAGAAAAAAAATCTTACACGGACACAATATATATATATATATATATATATATATATATATATAAATGTTTAGAGGTACAAAATTTATATACAGTTTTAAAAACTAGGAATTTATTGATTTTAATTTTATTAGTCTCTAAGGCCCTTTCAACCAACATCTCATCAGGAGACAATCGTTGGATCATTAATTAACGAAAAGAACAGTAACGAAAATAAAGAGCAAAAAAAAAGGGGGGGAAACACGCTAAAATAAAAAACAAGTGTATATACTTATAACGAGGGGAGGGGAAATAACGTGTAAATAAATTAGTGAGGGGCATTTTAAAAAAAGAAAAAAAAATGAGTGTATATACTTGTAACGATTGTCTCCTGATGAGATGTTGGTTGAAAGGGCCTTAGAGATTAATAAAATTAAAATCAATAAATTCCTAGTTTTTAAAACTGTATATATATATATATATATATATATATATATATATATATATATATATATACACTATTTGCATTGTTTGGACTGTTATCCTTATCTTTATTGTCATAATCACAAAGTTACGGCCATTGTAGGCTCCGGCCTTCTTTAGAAGATATACAAACTACTCCTATAAAACCTGAAAAAGGCCGGAGCGTACAAAGATAAAAACGTCATGAATATGACATTAAAGATGAGGGCAACAGTCCGAACAATGTAAATAGTTACAATACCGCATTATATATGAGAGAGAGAGAGAGAGAGAGAGAGAGAGAGATTAGCGGGTTATTTATTGAAAGTGATGAAATATTTTTAGATAATAAGAATTGGGTGAGGATAAAAAGGAGTTACTGATACAAGTCCTACTAATTAACCCATAGCTGGGGAGAAAAGAGGTGGATTTATAGCTTTTCCAAGGATATTCGCGCGTAAGTGAATATAACGCGTTACGAATTAAAAAAAATGGAAATTATTTGGAAGAGTTTTTTTTATTTATTTTTTATGACTTATCAACCTTTTGCAAGTTATTTAAAACGAGAAAATATTTTTACATTGTAAGAATTTAGAGGACGGGGGTAGATAATAATGATTTACTGATACAAATCCTACTAAACCCATAGCTGGAGGGAAAAGAGGTGGATTCATATCTTTCCTATGGGTATAGGCTCTTCGACGTGGTGTAATGGTTACCAAGCTTGTCTAAGTAAATCAATGACTGAGTAATGAGTTACTTGCTAGATTAATGATAGAGTAAAGAGTTCAATCTTGCTGGGTGCCTCATACTTCCAGTCTTGTGCCGCATTAGAAAATTTCCATACCTACCCCATGGGTAATCGCGTGTAATTGAATATAACGAACACGACTTGTAGTCCATTACACCACCCGCACATCCAATCTTACAGCACCTGGTATTTCTAAACGGTCACCCATCTAGTTTCTGACTAGACGACGTTGCTTAACTTCGATGATCGCACGAGAACAGGTGTTTCAACGTGATATGACCGCAAGATGCAAAAGAAAAGTTAATCTGAAAGAAATAATCGAAAAAAAAAAATCAATAAAAATTGAAAGGAATAAAAACCTACTACAAATAAAAATTATAAATAAAAACAGAAAAAAAGTAAAACTTCTTTTTTTTTTTTTTTTTTTTTACTATTGTTCACCAAAGCCTGAGAGCCACTAAAGGTAGAGGGGCTTGCTAAATGAAGTTATTGTATGTCTCTACATATGGTGGAAGCAAGTGGTGCATATTGCGAGAATATGTAGGATAGATAACGGTTGAGCGCGGACTAGAAGAGCTTAGGATTGTAGTTGAAGGGATACAGAAGGCGCTTAGCTCCCTTTAATGGGGGATAAGTCACATGGGTCACGTGATGGTAACCACGACGCGATATTATTTACCCGACATATGATATTATTATCAGCCGTTAACTGGCGAACGTTATGTAGTATTGATTTACTGGTGACCACGACTTTATTTACCCTGGGTCACGTGACGGACAGCTTAGTGACGTCACTCCATACAGTGAGGGAGATAAGCGCCTTCTGTATCCCGACATAGTGATCGGTGGAGCATCGTCTCGGGAGTCCATTTCATAATGCGACAGTTCTGGGGAAGATTGTTTGAGTAGAACTTCCTCTTTACTAATGGTGTATGAATGGAATGAGGATGAGTCGACTCCGTGTATGCGGCATAGCCCCTCCTTATTGTAAAAATCTGGACTGGTGAAACGAAGGATTGTAGTTCGGCCGAACATGTGCCGTGAAAATGGCGACAGAGCAGCGAGCGTCTAGTAACGTTTTAGGGTTGTGGAAAAGAATTCATCATCCACGAAATGCGCAAAATATTTGAAATCTGTTGAGACTGAAAAGTGAGTTTTTGCAATCCCAGTACAGATGTAGCAACGATAATCCATTTTTGGCCCGATCTGGTTCGTGTAACTCTTGTAATTGTAAGCACTCTCAACCCGCTTATGTGTCTGAATAATGAAAGCTAAACAAACTGATTGATAATCCTTGCATCTGAGCCTAAACAAAGAGACACTATATCTGCTATAGAGTAATAAAAAAAAAGAATTAACTAGGAAAAAATAGGCTTGAGAAAAAGAACTCCTTCTCAAAATTATTTTCAATTAATCAGAAGAACGGAATTTGAAACCGTGGAAAATTTTGAAAAGTAACTTAGCCGGATGGAAGGTTGATAATGAAAGCCGACAACCAGTTTAATCGCCATTAATCGCTGTTTGTGCTTGAGTAGTCAGGAGAGATTAGGTCAGCAAAACAATTAGCAAAGGAAAGATTACGCAGGATTCTGAGATATCTCGTGGCCCACAACTCGCAAAAAATTAGATACAGATAATTTTGGACACGATCGTCTAAAACAAACCCAACAATTTTCCCTTAGTGATACGAAAAGAACTCTCTCTCTACTATTATAATTCTACAATGGTATACCAACTTCTGGAGGTTGCCACAAATGACATTCCTTCGACAACTCTTTCCATTCTGTAAACAGACACCCCCGTTGTGATGATCTATCAACCCCGAACGGCCCAATAAAATCAATCTAACATTGTACACTTTCTACCAAGACTTTTATAACTTCTACTACAACACTTTAAATCCCTATCTTCTTAGCAAAATGTTTCCACTTAGCTTAGTTTCTTCCCTATGCCCATTTTATTTTCACATGAATCATTGTAAATAAACAATTTCCTTGTGTTTTAATTTAACACTAAGAAAGATTACGTTTTTATTGTGCGTTAAAAGACTTAAGTGAAAATTTTTGTATATGGGTAAATCCCCATACATGCGAACTTAAGTTTCGTAAATATCCCTCCCCTATCCTTGTCATCTAATATAGTTTTCACTATTATACTTATCATTCATTAATTGCTAAATGAGGTGAATTATTTCCCGCCATTTATTATGATCTTGAGCCAAATTATTTAGTGTCTATCACTCATTAGTTGGTTACCACAGAATCATGTTACTTCTGTTCACCAACTATATATATATATATATGTGTGTGTGTGTGTGTAAAAATATATAGAAAATAGGAAAGAACTCGCTAGGTAAATAATCCAAAGTTCTTTAGTATTTTTGTTATTATTTAAAAAAAAAACAGTGCTCGATACAAAAGTAGAGCCTAAATATAATTATTTATTTAAAAATATGATTCCAAACGCTACATATTTCAAAACAAGAGCCGAAAACCCCAATATAATTATTTGAATTAAATTGAATTAAAGTACCAAGCTCTGTTCCATCTTCAAGCTAATTTTTTGGGGGATTCAAACAAAAAAAAAAATTTCGCTTGAAGATGGAATAGTGCTTGGTACTTTAATTCAGTTTAATTCAAATAATTATATTGAAGTTTTCGGCTCTTGTTTTGAAACATAAGAACTCTTATGCAGCGATGGAATCATATTTTTTAAATAAATAAATATATATATATATATATATATATATATATATATATATATATATATATATATTATAAATTAATTGATTTAAAATATATTTTTCCGCTTCACAGATCTAACCATGTTTCAAAATGGAAGCTAAAAAGCCACGAATTTAATTTTGCAATTAAATTAAAGACATTAGTTCCATTTCATCCTCAAATGCACTGTTACATTAAAACATGTAAGTAACCACTACTAAATTGTACATTTTGTTTCGATGTTTAATAAAAAATGTCTCATCAGGTAGTTAACAATGATGGTAATTATTAAATTACCGAATAGAACACCAAGCGAATAGACGTGTTTTATGATACCCCAGGCAGACGCTGAAAAGATCTGAAATGAAGAAGACATGTCTCGAATCCCACTCAAGAACAGGCATGCTCAGCATAACCTAATCTGAATAATGCGAGGACAAGCAGCTAATGCAAGCAGAATATGAGCTCCATTCAGATAAGTGAATGATCTATTTCAAACAGATACGTATTTGGATTTCATCCCCGAAGCTTTAACTTTTAGTCGCTAAAAGACAACGTTTTTAGCAATCCCTATTCTCTTTCTCGCTATGTATTGTGTTTCTTGTATAAAATATCAATGTTCAATTGTCTCACTTTGTTCATCTAGCCATGATTGTGTTTGGAAGGTCGTTAAATTTCCCACATTTTGCTAAAACTTATTTGCTTGTAAGCAATTTTGCCGAACGCATAAAGCATTTTTGGTGGCATGATGACAAAAATTTAAAAAAAATCGAGACAGATTTGACCATAAAAAAGGCGAGAGAGAAAATATTTCCTAATCTACTGTTGTGTAGGAACCTACCACCCCTCTTGAAGATGAACTCGTCTACAAACAAGGACGTAAAATAGTGGCATGTCAAAAGACAGTGTCGGAGAATTTCTTGGGCTGACTTCCGACGTCTGTCGAACTATCTGCGTTAGCAGAGAGGAACCCGGACGAGGCTTTGCCGAAGGGCAAGGTTTCGTCCGGGGAGGTAGACAGGGCCTGAACCCGTCTAATCGGCTTCAAAAGGCTATTTTTTTGGCCGAGCCTACGGGCTCGGAGAAACCCACAATAAAACCGGCCTTGTGCCATATTCGTTTCCCGTGGGTGAAATGATAAATACCGAGAAGTTCTTGGGCTGAGTTAGTTATAGACTACTCAGGCGATTTCTGTACCAACTTACCAACCGAATAAACCCCATTTTATTGTTACATGTTATTTGGCGTTTGTCTTTATTAACCCCAAATTAACATCATAACATCTACTGTGCTCTTTTATGAGAGAAAATATCTCCAAAATAATCTACTGTTTTTTATATATGAGAAAAAATATAAATATAATTTTTGCCTTCACAATTCAATGAGGTTATTATAGACACGTGTGTCCAAAAATATATAAAAGTAATTTTTTGCCGTCACAGTTAAGTGGGATTGATGCTGAACACGTGTGTCCAAAAAAAAATAATTAAAATAATTTTGCCTTCAGTTCAGTGAAGTTATTATTGATCCAGTGTTGTTTCCAAAAATATAATTGAAATAATTTTTTGCCTTTACCATTCAGTGAAGTTATTATTAATGTAAAGCGGCGTCCAAAAAAATATATAATTAAAATAATTTTGCCCTCACCATTAAGTGAAGTTATTATGGACACGTGTGTCCGAATATATAATTAAAAAATAATTCTGTCTATCTTCACTGTTCAGTGAAATAAATCCGAACACGAGGAGTCATAAAAAATATAAAGATAATTTTTTGCCTTCACAATTCTGTGAGGCTATTATGGACACGGGTGTCCAAATATATATAAAATAATTTTGCCCATCTTCACCGTTCAGTGAAAATATCCGGACAAGTGGAGTCAAAAAAAAAATAATTTAAAAAAACAAAATTAATTCATTGTTTATTTCAAGATGAATAACTACAAAGCGTTGAAAAGAATTAAAATCCTTATTGATTCTAAGAATAATTTAAAAAATGATATTAATTTAAGTTTGGAATTGCTGGCCCAAGATAAGAACTTAAAGAAAAAATCTTTTAAAGAAGAGGAAGCCATTATTAAAATCTTCAGGGAGAAACTCGAGCTTTGGATGTTAAAATCCAGGAGATTTGTATCAAAGCCAAACCTGGATTTGGATGAAAGTGGTTTTATGACTGAACAAAAGAATGAATATGATTTTCGAGACAGTGTAAATAATAGCCTTGCTGATATTGAGGAATCTGTTCGAGAAACGAGTATTTCTCACGGAACTGAAGCCGGTTCCATATCTCACATCCCCAATAAATGCTAGCTTAAACAGCATCGATACATCTAAATTCGATTTAAAGATTTTATAGCACAGTTTAATAATTGTACTAATTCCATCAATTCTAACAAAGCAAATCTAGCCCTTTTAAAATGTTATTTAGCTAGTTACACTCTACAGCTAATAACATATTGTCTGAAAACAAGGCAATTACGAAGCGTCTATAAGTTCGTTAACGAAAAAATTTTTGGATGTGACTTTTATAATTCATGAGATCTTCAAACAAATAATAAACAGTTCTCCTAACTAGGACTCCGATTTGGAGACTGTTAAACATTATCTTGCCGAAGTGAGGACTGATTTGTCCGAGTTGAAAACCTCGTATGATAATGATCTTTTTGAGGAAGACTCGCCTGGATTCAAACTTGTAAGCCTAATCATATTTGATACCCTACCCCATAATTTAAGGCGGGAAATCATTCACAGGATAGATACCAGTTATGCTTTCCTAAGGGATGTACAGTGCTGTTCGATAAAAGTGACTCACCTGATTTTTTTTACTAAATGTTCTCTTCTCCGATGAAACGAAAGTTGAGCTAAATTCAAAGGATAAGCGATCTAAAATCCGAAGAAGAAGCTTTGAAAGCTCTTTGAATTTAGCAGTAAGTACTGTCAAGCATCCGTTCAGTATAATGTTCTGGGGATGATTTTCTTTTCATGGAACTGGTTTCTTAAAACCTATTGAAAAGACCCTCAGGAGTGAGCAGTACAAGAGAATTTTTTGAGTCTTGTCTGTTCCCTTCTGCTGAAAGGGGACAAATCGACCCCACCAAGTTCATTTTTATATAGGATAATGCTCCCTGTCACAAATCAAAATTGATGAAGGAATACTTTGATGAGAAGCAGGTGGGTGTTATGACATGGCCGCCCCAATCTCCTGACATCAATCCCATAGAAAACTTATGGAGCATTATAAAATACAGGCTCTCGAGAAAGCAGTTGAGCAACAAAGAGGATTTTATTGTGAATTTCATAACCGAATGGAATTCAATGCTTGGAGATGAGATTTGCCAGAACCTAATCAAGTCAATGCCAAAAAGGGTTGAAAAGGTTATTCAAAATAAAGGAGGACCCATAGATTATTAGATATTTTGAACTATATTACCTATTATAATTTTTATTTAAAGCTGTTCGGTTATGTTTCTATTGATTACTAGTTGCAGGAAATGAGTGAGTCACTTTTTTTGCACAGAGTTTTTCCTAAATCTCATTTATATAAAAAAAATATAATTATCAGTAGAATACCTTAGGGTGAGTAAACTTTTTTACTAGGTGGTCGAGAAGGGGTCTTTATATTAGTAAGATTAAAAATTAGTTTGACCCCCAAAACAATAGTCGAAAAAATTTTTAAGTAAAAAAAAAAAATCAGGTGAGTCACTTTTATCGAACAGCACTGTATTTGAGAATTATCATGAAGTCATTCGCACACTGACGAAGAATAAAAAGCCCTTTCGTGTATACGAAAAGCATATAAAAAATAATAATTCCTATTATAAGGAAAATAATGGTGTGATAGTGCAGAATTTTGCCATTAGCTTTAATGTGACGCCATGTAAATCTTGTGCAACACGTGGTCACCCCATTGAGAGGTGAATAGACTATAGTACTTTCGATTTCCGTACTGCTCGATGCAGATATTTAAAATTATGTATTAGATTTAATGCTGCCTATTGTAGAAATGACATTATATTGAGGCGCCAAGAAAGTCTCTATAAATTGCTTATTGGGCACAGGTAGCCAGCGATTGTATTTCCCTGAAGAATTGGTAAATGTTCTGACTGGAATCTGAGTACTGGCGATTACAACGTAAAAACTTATACAAGTAATTTCAATAAAAAAATTGAACCAAGTTGTTTAGACGTAAATATGGGCAAAGGAAGACCACTTCCTATTCCTGGACGATAAATTCGATATTCAATTCAGGTTCGATGATTTCAAACACGTGATAAAAAAAAATCGACCAAATTAAATTATAAGTTAGCCTTTTCTCGTAATAGTAATCAAATGAACATTGAAGGAATTCTAGGAGTGGACATTTTCCAAAATATGGAAGATACCAAAATTGTTAAATGTATGAATGGCTTAGCGAGGAAAATGCCGAATGAAATTGCCCCTTTCTGGAACTGTCAAAATTTTCTATATAGTTACCCCAGTGGGACCTAAGGCTTCCAACGTTCACCACAACTACCATACTATAATTTTTGGAAATTATTTATGTTCCAAACAACAAGGGAAATTTGTATTGGGACCAAAGTTCCCCTACCCTAAAATATTCCCAGGTACCTTCGAATTATCTAACGTCGAACAGAAAAATGTTTGCTGTGGATTCATGCGCATCATCCTTCAATGAAGATGAACATATCAGTGATTACAATAAAAACCAAAATAGATAAATTCGAAAAAAAAAAACAATAGAGTTCAAAGACAATTTCTATTTCGTGGAATTACCCTGGAACGAAGACAGGATTAAATCAGTGCGATCTAATTATCAAGTAGCCTTGAAAGAGCTTGATAAAACTATGGAATCGTTAGGAGAAAATTTGGCTACGGCTTACAACGATATTTTTCAGCAACAAGAGACTGAAGGGGTCATTGAAAGAATTGAAATCTCACCACAAGACTTTTCAAAATATATCTGGATTCCCCACAGACCGGTCTTCAAAACTGATGAAGAAATAGCTATAAACTTTAGACCTCTAACATATCGGAGTACGCCTGATACTGAACTATTACCATTAACACCCAATGCCTTTTAACATCCTAATGTTAACGGAGAAATTTCTGTGAAAACTCATTCTGGTGGATCTCCTGAAATTCAACCGTCTTCAAGTTCTCAGTTATTAGGTGTTCCCACAGAAAGGGGAACATTATTAACTAACTTCAAAGATCTGTGGAATGAAGAATATCTCTTGAGTCTAAGAGAAAGTTGCAAAGATCTGTATGGTATAATAATAATATACTAGTGGACTATATAGTATTAATTAAATATCCTGCAAAATCCAGAACATTCTGGAAAATTGGCAGGGTGACTGAATTTTTTGTGGAAATGATGGAAAATACATTCCGTACGGATAGCTAGAGAAGATGGATCCTATGAGAATCATAACATACAACATCTGTTTGCAATGGAATTTTACTTGGCACATTATGAATACTTTAGTCCCGGGTATGTCTTTAAATTGCATCCATCCACTCAATGGTCATTTATGATTCATTTTTAATCCGAGGTAAGACTCTAAATTTCAACCATTTCCATTTCCATTCACTATAGACCCGAGTAAAACTTAAAACTGCATCCATCAGTTCGTTCAAACATTTATGAATCAGTCCAGTCCTGGCTAAGTCATTAAACTGTGACCATTTCTTAATGGCCGTTCATACATCAATCCTGTCCTGGGTAAGACTTTAAACTGCATTAATTTCTTGATCACTTTATGACCACTTATTTACCATCCCAATTCTGGCCAACTTGGCCCCAAGTATGACTGAATTACAGCCACATCTTGATCAATTTTATTACGGTCAAATTTGTCCATGACCAAGATATTACACTGCATCCATGGTAATGATAATGATAATTACGGATGAATACAGATTTAACACAAGTGCTAACATGCATGTAAAACACCGGTTGAAGAAAACACCTTCCAAAAGAAGAGCCAAGCAAAGTGCACTTCCACTACACGTGTCAAAAGAAGAGCCAACTAAAATGCACTTCAACTACCTGTGTTAAAAGAAGAGCCAACCAAACTGCACTTTAAACTACCCGTATCAAAAGAAGAACCAACCAAATTGCACTTCCAACTACCCGTGTCAAAAGATGAGCCAACCAAAATGCACTTCCAACAAACCATGTCAAATGAAGAGCCAACCAAAGTGCACTTCAAACTGCCATTTGATCCGCCTCATGATGAGAGGCTACTATGGGAAGATTATATCATTCAACTGAATTAAGCACAAAGTACCCCTTTTTAAACATGCGCACACTCATAAAGCATAAATAGGGACAACACGATTAAACATATAAATAATAAAATGCAATGTCATGAAAATAAATACAAATGACAAAAAAAAAAGAGTAATATCTCGAACTCCACTCAAGAACAGGCATGTAGGGCACAACATAATCCGAATAATACGAGGACAAGCAGCTAATGCAAGCAGAATATAAACTCCATTCAAATAAGTGAATGATCTATTTCAAACAGATATGCATTTGGATTTCATCCCCAAAGCTTTTACTTTTAACCGCTAAAAGGAGACGTTTTTATCAATTCCTATTCTCTTTCTCATTATGCATTGTGTTTCTTATATAAAGTATGTTTTTACAATGTTCAGTTATTTCACTTTGTTCCTCAAACCACGACTCTGTTTGGGAGGTCGCTAAATTTCCCACACTTCAGCTGACACTTTCCTCCCGTCCGCCTGTGTCGGCAACCATTTGAGAAGACGTTCTGTAGTATAGGTCAAATAAGGTGAACATTCTTGGTTAAGCGTAAGAAGGGAGGTGCAAGGGGAGATAATGAAAGAAAATTCTTTCTTTCCATCGGAGAAAAGGACAGAAGCTTCTAATTTTAAAAACGGGTGAAGTGCCGATAGCGCTGGGAACTCGATCCTGTGTCCATCGGATTTCTCTCACTTCCTCTCGGGTTACGGGTGCTCCAGATTGAAAAATCCTGAACTAGATCATTACCGCTGTGTCTTGAGTTTGATCCTCACTGTGTTCGCATTTACTGTGACCTTGCTTAGTAAATAATAAGAAATACACAAATAAAAGAAGAAGAAAAAAAAGAATGCTTGAATAGAAAGGGAGATAATAGAGGCGGATGAAATTGCGCCAATGAGAGGAAAGAAAAACAAATTAACAGAGCTAATGCAAATGGAAAAGGCCGTTATTTGTTTCTTTAAGCGAAATAGCGTCAGATTTGGAAACGCGGTACACCAAATAACAAATTAAACCGATTTTTTTACACTTGAGAAACAAATCGGTGGAACTAACGCTAAAAGCTAACTCTAGTATAAAACCCTTTTCTGTTTCTCCCCCTTCATGTTTTATCTTTTGCCATCTCGTTCTTCCACTTTGTTGAGTGGCAATTTCCAATGATTCAAGAACTTCATCTTCGATGATTCAATGACTCAAGAACTTCTGATTCACTTCTGAGCAGAGTATTTTTCCCGGCTCAATTTCCAGCTCTGTTCGACTTCCACAGTTTTGATTCTTTATTGAGTTGATTGCTATTGACACGGATGTCAAGAGCGCTTGTACACACCAACTCGATCTTAAAACGAATGCCGTTTCACATGTATTCACACACATATAGTCACACATGCACATAATCACATATGTACATCTACAGATGAACATATGATCACATTATATATATATATATATATATATATATATATATATATATATATATATATATGTATATGTATATATATATACATGTATAAAATATGTATGTATATGTATAGGTAATGTAATGTATATAATGTATAAATATATAATATATCATATAATATATATATTATATATACATTATAATATATATATATATATATATATATATAATGCATATTATATATAATATATCGATATATAATATAATGTAATGTATATGTATACATAATGTACAGATATATGTATATATAATGCATAATGTATATATATATACATGTATAAATATGTATATATATATATATACGCACACACACACACACACACACACACATATATATATATATATATATATATATATATATATATATATATATATATATATATGTGTAGATATATATGGTCACATTTCAGTAATTGATTAAACGATTCAGTTTTAACAAACTATCAACTCATTGCAGCTTATGTAAAGCCAGGAAATCTGTTTTTAGATTCTAAGATTTTTTTGAGATTATAATGATACAAGTCCCGCTAATTAACCCATGGATGGAGGAGGAGGAGGAGAGGCGGTTCCATACGGAACTCCGAACCATTTCACCACAAGAGAACCATGACCGTCCACGTCTTGAAATGACGCGGCGCGTAGAAGAAGAATCCCTTATCCTCTGGAAGTCAGTATGTCCGGTACAGCTACCTTACCGATTAGGCTACAAAGCCCAACTGGCTACATAACTTCTAATCATGTCGTATAACTTTAATTCTTTATTTTCCTTTGAAACGCTGCCCGCCTCCCACTTTTTTTTATTTTATTTTATTTTTTATTTACATATATCTATAGTATTAGTAGTAGTAATATTGTCTGGAGTTCTTAGATGAAGTATTTTCAGTAATTAGTAATTACTAACTGATATTTCTTTTATCTTAATTTCTTTTTACTTTTTATCGCGTATCTCAAATCGTTAATCTAACATCGTCATAAAAACTAATTATATATTACATCACTTCTATTACTAAGAATAGCTACTAATATATTAACCCATTAATGTCTATTGTCTTATTTTAAAGATTTAGTTAGGCTATAGATGGTAACTTCTAATTAATAAATTCTTACCAATGTTTTCCATTTCTTTTTCGATTGTTTGGTGTTTACTCAACATTTTCCCATTTGGTGTAGCGAATTCAGTGTCAGCCAATATCTTGATAAATGGAACAATAATGGGCCCCAGTATGTTCTGCTATTTAGCCCATATCTGAGGGGAGACGAAATGGAGTCATACATTTCCCAAATGTATTAGCGCAAAAGTAAGCGTAACGAACCCGTAGAAACCTATAATTCATACCGGGCTTTATGGCTGGTATTAATAGGTTATTCGAATATTACGATGTCCCTAGAGGGAACGGGATACAACGGTTTCTGAGCAACAATTCACAAGGGCAACTCCACCCAGTGTTTACAACTTTCCACAGCAGTAGAGTATTTTGGTAATATAGTTTTTTGGTAATATGGTTTTGCTCATTTTTTATATATAGCTGCATAATTACCCATCCAGGAAGATAAGTATATATTATGTTTTGCTTTTTGACTTTTTTTTAGACTTACGTATTGGGATGGCCAAGGACACATTCCAAAAGCTGAGCTGAGTATTGAGAGGCAGGAGGATTTCTTTGGTAACAAAGAAAAGAATACTGAGCTGTTACATGACATCTGTTCTTCTTTATGACTGCAAATCTTGGAAATTTCCTCAAAGATGAAGAAGAGACTCCAGGCGACAGAGATGTGGTTCTACAGAAGGATTCTAAGGATATCATGAACCGAGTGTGTGAGCAATGACGAGGTCTTAGAGAGGATGCAAACAAGGAGGAGGCTTATACTTAACACCAGGAAGAGACAGTTGAAGTTTCTGGGACACATAATGAGGAAGGAGGGCCTGGAGAATTTGATACTCACGGGTTGAATAGAGGGAAAGAGACACAAGGGAAAACAACACATGACATACCTAGAAGCCTTAAGAAAGTGGATTCTAGCTTCTTGCTTTTACAGTCAAATTTTTAGCGAATCTCAACCTTTAGGGCATTTGTGAGCGTGTTTACTTGCACAAACCGCTATTGTAGATTTTATATCTTATTTCAGGACATTAAGATTCTAACAGTGAGCAAAAGGAGTCGAAGTAAGTTTTTGTTTTTCATACAAACAGATTTCACTTCGATATTCACTGCCGTGTCTTTCCTATGAATATTTCCATGGAAATTAGTCTGATGAGCTTTCCGCTCTGATACCACGAACTTCATAAATTTAAGCTTAGTACTAGATTGCCAGCTAGGTGTCATAATCTCACCGTTGAAATTGCCATTAGAGTAGTTTCTTCTCTCGCACTTCTAGCCTGTGGAACTCTATTCACTTTCTTGTCAAATACAACCTTCAAAAATTTTAGTCCAACGTCAATCACCGTCTTCTGTTTTTTGAATGCTATTCTTATATCGTTCTTTCTCATCAAAAAAAAAATTCTCAGTTTCTTTCACTGTCAGTAACCCATGCCCCTTGCGTCTTAGTGGCTTTATCACCTTGCTTGCAGGTGACATGATTAAAAAAATAGAAAAGAAAAAATAGAAAAATACTGATGTATGTTCAACCAGTCTTTATTGCTCCTCATCCTTCTCTTACTCCTTCTTTTATTTCTTTTTATTTTTCTTCTTCTTTTTCTTCTTTCTCTTCTTCTTTTTCTTTTTCTTCTTCTTTTTGGCTAGTTTTCTTCTCCAACGTCATTTACTATCTACATAAAAGCTTTCCAATAATAATGTCCAGAAACATTTATCACCAAATTATTCCCTTTGATTTTAACGCCGACTAATCATTTTTCTAGTCACCTAATTCTCAACCAATCAAATATCAGCCAGATTTTCACAGAGCGTTGATTGGTGCGTTGTAAGAGTATAACCGGAGTTTGGGACGAAATAAGATAAGCAAAATTTTCACACACGCACACACATTAAATAACGTTCAGCAGTCCGGGGATGACACTTAGCCCAGAATGGTGGATGCAGAGTACAGTATACGTGGATTCAACGCCATTGGTGTTGGTGCCACTTCACGTGATCGTGAAGGCCACACACTTGCTCAAAGGTAAGGCAAGAAAGTTCAGAGGTCGGCATAATTCCAATTAACAGCTGTAACCTAAGGCACGCCTTTAAGTTCTCCGTTATACAGTGTGTATTTGACTCAACACCATGGCCCAGGGATCTTTCCAGCTTGTTCTATCGAAAGCGAAAGGGTCAAGACAGAAGTCGTTGGCGTAGTTCTTAAAGCGCCTTTAAGACTGTTCGTTAAGACTCCCTTAGCTGTACGCAAAGGGCATCGTCGAGCAGGTGGTGGACAGATATAAGAATAATGTGTCCGATCCAGCGAAGGTGTTTGTTACTTCCATATACACAGTGCTAGACATATTTAGGATCTCCGTGTAGGACACACTTTACTTCCAAGACAGACACGGAATATTTTTGTGTCGTTTTTAAAGAGATAAAGTTTCTGCCTCATAAAGTAGAGTGGACACACAGCTTTAAAATCGGCAACCTTCGCGGCGATCTTCAGGCTTTTGTTCGCAAAAAATAAATACTCTCCCACACACAATAAAAAAGAAAACTAAACAAACAGCAACAAAAAAAGCAGAGAAAGACAAGTTAGAAAGTAAGAAAGAAGCTGAAATATAACTACCGATAAAATAATGGAAAATAGGATAGATATAACGATAGATATATCGATAGATAAAAAGAAAGAAAGCAATAAAGAATAAAAGAAAAAAGAAATAAGAGGAAATATAGCAGTCGATAAAAAAATGGTAAAAGTAATAGAAAGAAACATAAATATAATAACACGTAAAGAAAGAAAGAAAGAAAAAAGGAAGAATGATTCAAAGATATAATAACAGGTAAAGAAAGAAAGAAAGAAAGAAAGAAAGGAAGGAAGAAATTGATGCAGAAATAACTAAAGAAAGAAAGAAAGAAAAAAGAAAGAAGTATAATAATAGATAATAAAAAAGAAAGAAAGAAAAATGTAGAAATATAACAGCAGGTAATCAAAAAAGAAAGAAACAAAGAAAAACATAGAAATATAGCTGTAAATAATAAAAGAAAGAAAGAATGGGGAAGGACAGAAGTAAAGAAAGAAAGAAAGAAAGAAAGAAAGAAAGAAAGTAAGTAAGTAAGTAAGTAAGTAAGTAAGTAAACTGTTGGTAATAGCCAACGTGGAATTAGGGCACAAAATCGTCCACGAGAAGTTGTGATATCGGAAACTACCATATCGTTCGTTCCCAAAGCAACTGACCGAAGAACTTACAATTTTTATTTCTTTTCAGTTTTTGGAACGTTATACGGGAGCTGAACGTGGACTTTCTGGAGCACATGGAAGCAGATGATGAAACCCGGGTGTCTCATGTTACCCAATGACAAAGGTTGATTCCATGATCTGAAAGTATCCATCATCACTCTACCACAGTCTAAAGAAAGCTGTAGTCGAAATTAATCAGGAAGTTTTGCGCAAGGATGCCAATCTGTCTATCAACAATCCACTAGACAAAAGAGTGACTGTTGTGATATGGTTGGCATCCGCTAAAGTCTGATGGGGTCCCTCGAACGTTTTGTCATTTCCACACTATTGTTCTTGCAGAGGTAAAGTGTGGCTTGTGGTTCCAGTGACTTTAAGGATGGGATTTAAGTGCATGTACACAGTTGCATGGCGCAAATTCCTCAATCTCAATGGCGACTGAAAAGTAAAATAGCATAGTAGCGGCTAGTAACATACTGAAAATTTTGTACTGTTATATACAGAAATAAACAGGTTGTTTGCATTTTACGTTTCGGCCATCTCCTGTAAAAGGAAATTAAAGATTGGGTGTAAAGAATATCGTTTCACACATGATCCACTAGACAAAATAAAAGAACAGGATTAAAAAAAAAAACATAGACTGTTGATGTTGCATTTACATTTTGAAATATTGGTTGGCATCCAGGTGGAAGTCGAAAAAAGAAATACATAGTCTATCTGATGTAGTGACTGATGTCAAGATGTCTGGTCAGAATCGATTATATTACAGACCCGTTTTTGAATATTGTGATTCATATAGACCTGCTGTGAATGAATGAATCTATCTATCTATCTATCTATCTATCTATCTATCTATCTATCTATCTATCTCTTTCAATTTGAACATTATCTATTTATATGTCTATCTATTTCATCCTGTATATCCAGTTTGTTTCTACTTATAAACAAGTAAACCATAAGACAATTTAGAAATCTATCTATCTATCTATCTATCTATCCTCATTATGCGCCTCTCTCATTCTCATCTATCTATCTATCTATCTATCTATCTATCTATCTATCTATCTATCCTCATTATGCGCCTCTCTCATTCTCATCTATCTATCTATCTATCTATCTATCCTCATTATGCGCCTCTCTCATTCTCATCTATCTATCTATCTATCTATCTATCTATCTATTCTCATTATGCGCCTCTCTCATTCTCATCTATCTATCTATCTATCTATCTATCTATCTATCCTTATTCTGCGCCTCTCTCATTCTGATCTCTCTCTCTCTCTCTCTATCTATCTATCTATCCTCATTATGCGCCTCTCTCATTCTGATCTATCTATCTATCTATCTATCTATCTATCTATCTATCTATCCTCATTATGCGCCTCTCTCATTCTGTTCTATCTATCTATCCTCATTATGCGCCTCTCTCATTCTGATCTATCTATCTATCTATCTATCTATCCTCATTCTGTGCCTCTCATTCTGATCTATCTATCTATCTATCTATCTATCTATCTATCTATCTATCTATCTATCTATCCTCATTATGCGCCTCTCTCATTCTGATCTATCTATCTATCCTCATTATGCGCCTCTCTCATTCTGATCTATCTATCTATCTATCTATCTATCTATCTATCCTCATTCTGCGCCTCTCTCATTCTGATCTATCTATCTATCTATCTATCTATCTATCTATCTATCTATCCTCATTATGCGCCTCTCTCATTCTGATCTATCTATCTATCTATCTATCTATCTATCTATCTATCTATCCTCATTATGCGCCTCTCTCATTCTGATCTATCTATCTATCTATCTATCTATCTATCTATCTATCCTCATTCTGCCCTCTCTCATTCTGATCTATCTATCTATCTATCTATCTATCTATCCTCATTCTGTGCCTCTCATTCTGATCTATCTATCTATCTATCTATCTATCTATCTATCTATCCTCATTATGCCCTCTCTCATTCTGATCTATCTATCTATCCTCATTATGCGCCTCTCTCATTCTGATCTATCTATCTATCTATCTCTATCTATCCTCATTCTGCGCCTCTCATTCTGATTCTGATCTATCTATCTATCTATATCTATCTATCTATCTATCTATCTATCCTCATTCTGCGCCTCTCTCATTCTGATCTATCTATCTATATCTATCTATCTATCTCATCCTCATTCTGTGCCTCTCATTCTGATCTATCTATCTATCTATCTATCTATCTATCTATCTATCTATCTATCTATCCTCATTATGCGCCTCTCTCATTCTGATCTATCTATCTATCCTCATTATGCGCCTCTCATTCTGATCTATCTATCTATCTATCTATCTATCTATCTATCCCTCATTCTGCGCCTCTCTCATTCTGATCTATCTATCTATCTATCTATCTATCTATCTATCTATCTATCTATCCCCTCATTATGCGCCTCTCATTCTGATCTATCTATCTATCTATCTATCTATCTATCCCTCATTCTGCCCTCTCTCATTCTGATCTATCTATCTATCTATCTATCTATCTATCTATCTATCTATCTATCCTCATTATGCGCCTCTCTCATTCTGATCCTATCTATCTATCTATCTATCTATCTCATTCTATCTATCTATCTATCTATCTATCTACATTCTGCGCCTCTCTCATTCTGATCTATCTATCTATCTATTCTATCTCCTCTCTCATTCTGATCTCATCTATCTATCTATCTATCTATCTATCTATCTATCTATCTATCTATCCTCATTATGCGCCTCTCATTCTGATTCTGATCTATCTATCTCCTCATTATATCTATCTATCTATCTATCTATCCTCATTATGCCTCTCATTCTGATCTATCTATCTATCTATCTATCTATCTATCTATCTATCTATCTATCTATCTATCTATCTATCCTCATTATCTATCGCCTCTCATCATTCTGATCTATCTATCTATCTATCTATCTATCTATCTATCTATCTATCTATCTATCTATCTATCTATCTATCCTCATTATGCGCCTCTCTCATTCTGATCTATCTATCTATCTATCTATCTATCTATCTATCTATCTATCTATCCTCATTCTGCGCCTCTCTCATTCTGATCTATCTATCTATCTATCTATCTATCTATCTATCTATCTATCTATCTATCCTCATTATGCTATCTATCTCTCATTCTGATCTATCTATCTATCTATCTATCTATCTATCTATCTATCTATCTATCTATCCTCATTATGCGCCTCTCTCATTCTGATCTATCTATCTATCCTCATTATGCGCCTCTCTCATTCTGATCTATCTATCTATCTATCTATCTATCTATCTATCTATCTATCTATCTCATTTGCCTGTTCATATCAGCATGAGACGAGTTGCTGGTTACGTGCATCTTCGCAATTCTCTCGTATAAGACTTTTCTATAGTTTCTTGTTATCATTGTCATTTTAGATTTACAAGTTGCATTCAGTTATCTTCAAAGCGATTAAGTTTGAAACATTTCTCTCAATTGCACGAACAGAGTTCACTAATGTCAAGCGTTGATTTCTTTTGATGTCACCAAAGAGCATGGCTGCATATGACAGTGAGAAAACCTCCGGCCAACAATTGCAGCTACCGAGTTAGCGATCAGTGTAATTCTCTTCTCTCGACCATTTTTCTTCTTTGCTTTCTCGACGTGACCGTTGTTAGAATGATCGTTCGTGTTTACACTTATGCCAAAATGTAATATTCTTCTACTTTAATGTGCCAGGAAGAATGTTCCATCATTGGAGACTCAGAATGAGATAGATAGATAGATAGATAGATAGATAGATAGGAACTGATGCAGATAGAAACAGAATGAGAAAAGATAGATAAAAACATAAATAGATAGGAACTGGCATATATATATATATATATATATATATATATATATATATATATATATGTATATATTATAAATTAATTGATTTAAAATATGTTTTTTCCGCTACACAGTTCTAACCATGTTTCAAAAATGGAAGCTAAAAGCCACGAATTTAATTTTGCAATTAAATTAAAGACATTAGTTCCATTTCATCCTCAAGCGAATTTTGGAGTAACATTTAAAATTACTGGGTTTTAAAGACACAGCTAAAATCACGTTTCCATGGTTACAGATAAATCTACTTCTATTGGATAAGGGTTATCTGCGTTTTCCTTATGTCTGTATCATTGTATCAGTCATTAGCTACATTTTGGTAAGGGGTAGGGATGTATTTTACAATGAAAACTGACATCCGTTGAATGCATGTTGTCTGGATTTTTTTTTTTTTAAATTTATTGTTAACGGCAAAAAAATTCTTACGGCATTTTTTTTTCTATTTGTAAATTTAAAGATTTTCGGGGGTTTTCAGATTAGAATACTTTTTAGTTTTTATTTAACTACGATTTGAAATATTCTCATTTATAATTTTTATTATACTATATATATATTTTTTTTTTTTTATTTGAGCACTATTTTGTAAAATAAAAATATCTATAAGAACACCGGATTATATATCTTACTGTTCTTTCTTTTTATTTAAATATATATATATATATATATATATATATATATATATATATATATATATATATATATATATATATATATATATATATATATTAAAATACACCTTTAAGTGCCGAATCTAGGTGCGTCGTCATTATTGTTGCTCCCATGTTACTAGAAGTTTCGGATCTAAATAAACAACAGACTTCTTCGATGGGTGACCCAACCGAATATGATCAGTATTCGGCCCGCACCCAGAATAAAATTTTCTACAAGCTTTAGGACGTGCTTTCCCACAGAAAACAGCAACTAATCAAGACTTCACTTGGGCTATTCGATGTTATAGATCAGGTATGCTTGATTGTACTGATCTTCCTACATGCGGCCAAGACAGGGTGTTTTTGGAAGTAGAGAAAAAAAAAAAACAAACCAATCGAAAGACCAATAATATGATTAATAATAATAATATGAGTAGTAGTAGTAATTAATCTGATTATTGATATTAAATTAATATTAAATATTTAATATTTAATTAATATTATATATATATTTTTATTTACAATTTATAAATTTTAGTTTTAATTTTTAAATTTTAAAGTTCAAATTTACCTTTATTATAATTGTTTTTAATAATATTATTAAATGTTTATACTCTTCTTTTAAAATTTTGAAAAATTAATAGTCTTTAATATATCATCATATATTAATTACCTTTTTATTAATAAGGATTAAGTTGTTTTTTAGGGGTTAATAATAAAAGGAGCTTATACTTTTAATCGCTTGTTTTGTGGTATCTTCGTTTTGGTCGCTCGAAGGTTCCGTGTTGCATCTTCCCCTGTTTGCTTGTGGTGCAGCGACATCCCATAAAATTGTCCAACCCGATATCAGCAATTTACTCGGCGTTGTCCGGGCGGTGGGTATAAATATAAGAGTTTTTTGACTTAATACTTGTCACCCTCGCCGGGGTAAACACCAGTCGGAGAAGTTTCGTGACAATAGATAGATCGGAACTGCATGAGACAGAAGCGGAATGAGGATATATATATATATATATATATATATATATATATATATATATATATATATATATATATTTAACAAGTTTTGTTTTAAAACATGTTTCATTGTATATAAAAGACAAGGATAACTTTTAATTAATTTTTTATTTGTTTTTTTTTTTCAACCATTCTTACCTTTTCCCCTTTGGTCGGAGTGAATGAATGCAAAAATGGTGCTTATTTTCTATTGTCCCAAGCGCTTTCGACCACTTATTTAGTCGTCTTCAAGTGGGTTTGTTTTTAGCTGTTATTAAATTCTCATCATAATTAACTGTTTAAGATGTAGTGTTGTGTTGCTTTGAATACTAGTGTTGAGCGTTTATTCCGAGCTTTTCGTGTTGAGCGCGGCTAAAATTCAAGTGAGCGTCTTTCTGTTTTGTTAAATAAAACTCAGCACTCCATTATCACTATTGAATAAAGTGAGGTTGAAAGTGGGAGCGAGATATTTTATATACAGGGCCTATCTGATCGAGACAGTTGGACGGCATCTTGACCAGAGTTCACACGCTTGTCAAAAAGCGACCTCCAATCTTCAAAGACATCAGACTCGACCAGCTCTCAACACCGTCACCCCAGTAAGCCATAAATTATCCTACCTCTCTTTCCGTACGCCTCACCGGATGTCTTTACATGTCCACTTATCTCTTCTTCTTTTTTTTCCATACGAGAGACATCTATCTTGATTTTTCATTTATTGTATTTTACGTTAGTACAAATTGTTTATTGCTTTAAATTTCCGTTGTGTCTTCTTCGTTACGCTTAGTAACGCGAAAACGCACGTTACACATAACACTTTGGTGACCTCAAATAATCTTAGAACTCAAAATCACACATCATCCGATTTTTTCATCACCCCGATAGATTGCGATTGAGGATAATTCATCTTCGAGGAGCCTTTGTGACTCCGCTTCTTCTTGTGGGTCCTTTAGTCCCTCACAATCGAGCAAATTTGTCTCGGTATTGAACTCCCACTTAGGCATGATGTTTCTAAACCAATTTCTGCTGTTTTGATGTTCCAGGGCTACATTCAGTAACCCTCTACTTTAAGTGGCTCTTGAGCCTTGTATTGGGTGAACACTAGTTAAAAAAAATTACCATCACGTAAAATTGTAAATTCTTTGGTTGTAATGCAGTAAAAGCCACAAACTATTCTGCCTCCAATGACAACCGGTAGCCACAGAAGTCGGTTTATTTCTACTACCATTTATAAAATTAAAAAATCTATCTATCTATCTATCTATACCAATCTGTTCTGATCTATCTATCTATCCCAATCTGTTCTGATCTATCTATCTATGCCAGTCTGTCCTGATCTATCTATCTATCTATCTATCTATCTATCTATCTATCTATCTATCTATCTATCTATCTATCTATCTATCTATCTATCTATCCCAGTCTGTTCTGATCTATCTATCTATCTATCTATCTATCTATCTATCTATCTATCTATCTATCTATCTATCTATCCCAGTCTGTCCTGATCTATCTATCTATCTATCTATCTATTTATCTCAGTCTGTTCTGATCTATCTATCTATCTATCTATCTATCTATCTATCTATCTATCTGTTAATCTTAAGTAAATACATCCGTGTATATCCACATACAGGCCACAATGAAATGACTACGTGAGATATGTTCGAAATGACATTAATAGGTATGCAAGCAATCATGTAAAAACATAGGAAAAGCTATCATGTATGATTGATTGATATGAAAACATAAGGTAACCAGCCTACAAAAAAAAAAGGAAAAAAAAAAAGAAAATAATATATAGATTCCCGCATATGCCTCTATAGAAAGATATAATAAGACTAGCTGAAATAATTTATCAGGTAGAGGCAGGAGTTAGGCGGACGGATAGATTGAGCTTATGTGAAATGTTTCCTTTTTCCTTTGTAAAGACGTGCATGTTTGCATGTGTAGTGAAAATAAAGATAAAAATAATCGTGGAATAGCAAACAGGCAAAATGAACACTTTGAACGCTTGGTTGATTTTCTGTGATTGAATAGGAGCGTTATTTTCTTTTTGTCTTAAAGGCAAAGGGCAGACACTTGAGATACAAATGCGTAGCCTTCTTTCGTTGTTACTTACTTATTCTTTCTTTCTTTTGTTGGTTGTAATAAAGAACAAAGACTTGGGACATAAAGTCATTGTTTTCCGTTTTTCTACATCTTTTGATATCATTATTTTCTTTCTTTCTTTTTTTCTTTCTTTCTTTTTTTCTTTATTTCTTTCTTTGGTTCACTTTTATTAATCTTCTTTCTTTCTTTTCTCATATTCTTTGGTTGGCTTTTATTCGTCTTTCTTTCTTTATTTTTTCTTTCTTTCTTTCTTTCTTTCTTTCTTTCTTTTATTAATTTTCTTTCTTTTTTTGTCCTATTCTTTAGCTGACTTTTATTCATCTTTCTTTCTTCCTTTGGTTCACTTTTATTAATCTTCTTTCTTTTCTCTTATTCTTTAGTTGACTTTTATTCATCTTTCTTCTTTTCTTTCTTTCTTTTTCTTTCTTTCTTTTTCTTTCTTTCTTTTTTTCTTTCTTTCTTTTCTCCTATTCTTTAGTTGACTTTTATTAATTCTTCTTTCTTTCTTTCTTTCTTTCTTTCTTTCTTTCTTTCTTTCTTTCTTTCTTTCTTTTATTAATCTTCTTTCTGTCTTTTCTCCTATTCTTTAGTTGACTTTTATTCATCGTTCTTTCTTTCTTTCTTTCTTTCTTTCTTTCTTTCTTTCTTTCTTTCTTTCTTTCTCATTCTTTCTTACTGTTTTAAAACCAACCGTTTTCTGTATTCCTGTTTCCAAGCTCCCCCCCCCAAAAAATTAAATTTCGGCATTAAATGACCCATGAAGGAGTTGATATGCCGCTAAACAAACAAATCCGTCAATCAATCATCAAACGGTATGACAATGTTCTAATCGAGCATTTAAATCCATAGACAACGTTAGTTTGCTGGTTTTTGTTTTTTTATTGTATTTTTGTTGGTTATTCGTTTGGAGATTTCAATTATGTTTAATAAATGATGAATTTAATTATTTTATTATTGTCATTAAAAATGCATATATCCGTTTTTTCGTTATTTAAGAGGAAACTTTCTGTAACCTCTACTTACAAAAAAATCTATTTTCGTACACAAAAGAATTGTATAAAAATCAGGAAAGGATTTGATACTGTATCGAAATCATAAACAGGACCCCCTTCCGAATCGATAACAAATCAATATTTTTCGACTCTGACAAGTGCTGCGACCTAAAGAAGGTACACAAAATCCTAATCTATAAAAAATATTTCCTAAAATAGTTTTTCTATTTTTATGAGTGGACCAGTCTAATTAAGTAGTATTCAAGCATATATATATATATATATATATATATATATATATATATATATATATATATATATATGATAAATTATACGATATATAAATAATTATGCATACAATAATAAGAATTTAATAAACTTTTTTTACGTATCTTTTCATAGACAAGTCTGGGTAATATTTTTTTTAGGCTTAGTAGCCAATATAGAGAAAAAAATTACTCAGAAAAAAAGAAAAGAAATAAAACCATTATTTCAAATCGAAACTATTCTGGGAACGGCAAATTGAAAAAAAATTGCTTATTGAAATCTATTGACTTCGAGAGTAAAGGTTTATTTTTTCGTTACACATACTTTCACTTTACACAAAAAATAAAAAAACTAAACCAATCAAAGATGATTTCTTGTTTTCTTTTCTCTGAAATTAATCTCTAAAGAAAATGAACACACTGAGTTTGATCAGTCGGACGGCAGGCGCCTCGAGAATTAATAAATAATAAGAGAATACGTAATAGTCACTTGATTTCATATTACCCACTATTGAGGCTTTATTTCTTAACGATGCCCCGGTAAAAGACATGAAACCAATTCTCCCTAAAAGCAATCACATCGATATCTACTTTAACTAAAATACGGATAAAATCTAACGTTAGTCTTACAAATAGTTTTAATAAATTACCTTATTAGTTTAGTGGTGCTGGCGACCCTCAAAAATGTCCAAAAGAACTTTTCTCCCTGATGAAATGTAAAACACTGGAAATTAAAAAGAAAAATAAAAGCCCGTCAGAGAAATCCTCGACATATGAATCAAAACCAATAAATAAATAAATAAATTGTTTTTCGGCCAATGAAAAGCTTTAAAAAGAAATTAGAGAAATACATCTATCAAGTCCACTTTTATAGAGATCGATATTTTTAAAAGACGAGTTAACGACATAGCCAGACAGAAACTGACCCAGTAGAGAAGTTAGTAGTCATGTCATTCGTACTTCGAAGGCAAGGAGAAACATGGAACTGACCAACATCAAAAGAACACGACTTAGTTGATAACTGAAAGAAAGACCTTTTTCAATTCGACATTAATTCGTACACTACTTCGCTTTATGACTTTCAAAGCAGCTAAAATATTTTGAAAGTATCTGATTTCAAGAAGTCGAATTCATGATTTCTTTTTTGCGCGCAAAAGAAAGGAAAATTACGAAAAGAATTTTAACATTATATTTCTCTTCATCGACCCATTTAAATACTAAATATTAATGTATGTAGTTAAATAATTTTTTTATTTGAGATATACCGATGTGCCTATTTCTTAAAAGTAATCCATACACGCCAAGCATTCAAAAATTTAGTAGAGTACTTCTATTTAAAGCCATAACCTCTGTTAAAACTTGGTAACAGTTTAGTTAAGATGTAGATATTGTTTTAAATGACCATGTTAATATTTATATAATTGGCTAGTGTTCCAGTTCTCTAAGTTTACGTGTAAAATTAATCAGATACATAGTCGTAAATATCTGTCTGTTCACTTTAAGGCTTTTGGGGCTTATCTGTATTCTGTATTTTTCCATGTCAAACTTATTGATTATTAATTGTTACTAATCATAGTAACAAGCTGAGTGAGACGTTGTTTTTCGCATTCTATACAATGTTGTATTTTGTCAGCTTGCCATGAAGATAAATTGAAGTCCATTGCCATTTTTAGTGTGGGATCACATTTGTGCGTAGGCTGTTTCAAAAATAGTCCAATTCCTTCAGAATATTGTGCTCGGTAACACTATACCTTTTAATACAATGTCTGGAAGACGGATGTCAGGAACCGGGTTTTTAGTTCTTTTTCGGTTTGTCACGACTGAAGATAGAAACGGGCCGAACAGTTGCCTAAAAGACCATCAGTTCCGTGTTCACCCTTCGTTAATACCGTGGTGTGTTTGAACACCACATAATTTTTTTCCTTAATATCTAGTAAATGGCAAGTAAAACTTTAAAGATTTGTCAGATAGCTTTCTGAATACTTCTGTCAAATATCTCAAAGCAGTTTGGTTTTATTGATAATATTTATGCGAAGCTTATGAACGCAAAGTAAAAACTGGTTCGACTATCACCCGGTTCACACACATTTCCCATCTGTTGAACAGGAGTAGAGGTTTATCCCTTGTTTCCTGTTTAGGATTGCGTCTCCGGTTTTTTCTAAAGTATTTTTGTTTGCTTTCCTTCCCAGTAACACATTGCTTCTTAGTGGCATTATCGCCTTGCTTAGGGTGAAAGCATTAAAAAGAACATAACTGTGGTAGAAACGCGTGAAAAGATCATAGTAACGTTTCTGTTCATTGCTTGAAATATAAAAGAAAAACAGTTGAAGTGGAATCAGGTTTATCATAAATCGTTTTTAATGATTATACTGAAAATAAAACGAAACCAATTTTTGTAATGACATTCAAACTCGGCAGCTATAAAGAAGATACCTTCACTAGTTCAGTGTACGTAAGGTTTAAAATTAATTAAAAAATGAAACAAGTCTTCTTGAAGCTTTTATTTTAGCTTTTATTGAAAGTTAAAGGACCTACAATTTACTATTTCCAGTAACCAAAATACTCTGCGGTGTATTTCAAACAGAAATTAAATTGATCGTAATCGATTTTTTCCCGGTAAAATCGATGAAAACGGCCGTTTGTAACAGATTTGTAAACAAAAGTTAATTTTCGGTTTTAAAAATATTGCAAAAATAAAATATATATTTCTGAAACGTTATTTGACGAAAATTAGCAAATTTAAAGATAAATTAATCTGATTTGAAATCAATATTTCTTATAGCAAAAAAAATATTGTATACAAACTTCGGGGTCTTGTTTTACTGACATGTTAATCGATTTATTGACAATCGATCTAAAGTCGAACATGTTCATAGTTAAGTATGGTGGAACAGATGATAAACCTTTCTTTTCGCCGTAAGGGAGACAACCCTTAAAATGCGTGACCTTTTAATGCTAGATTTATCGGTTTGTACATCCATACTTCAAAAATTCTCACATAAAAAAACAAATCGATATCCTTTTAAAATTATTCGGTGTCGTCAGATTGTAATAAGCTTTACAATATATAATTAGTAGATATAGTTTTACTTAATAACAATATTTTCTAAGAATTATCACATTGGGAATGAATTTTAAAAGATTTAAAAACTTTATAAATTATTCAATTTAAAACTGTAAAAAAATGAAAACAAATCTTGTAAAAATTTATTTTTCGTCGAAAATTTTTTCTTCTTCAGACAATATCGTCTTTAATATATATTATTCATAAAAGTAATTAAAAGCTTCACTAATTAAATAATGTCGTGGTTTTATTGAGCTATTTTATTTTTCGATTCAGAACAGATTTTCGATAAGACCGAAATTTCTCCAATGCATTTTGAAGAGCAGTTGTGAGGATTTATTTTATATATCTGCTTCAGAATTATTAATGTTTTTGGTTTTGATTATATCGATAATAGTTTTGGATGTGCTTTTGACTATTTGGATATTGTTCAGATTGGATAAATTGCTTTGGATAATGGGTGTTACGGAGGTACTATTATAAGTTTGTTTCTAACTAGTTTATTGTCATTGTTATTGTTGCTAATGATGTCATATTTTTTGCGGTTATATATTTTGTATGCCTTTCTCTTAACGCTGTGGATGAAATAATGAAGATGAAATTTTAAAAAAATGTTTTCAATGCTTATTTCTTTTTTAGGTAAGTATTGGGGACTGCAGATTTTAAGTGATCATAATTATCAGATTCTAATTAAGATCACTTAAAATCTGCAGCGCCCAATACTTACCTAAGAAGAAATAAAATCTGAAATAATTAATTTCAGATTTTATCCTGTTACAGTTGTGGGAATAAAAATTGATGAGGTCATTCTTGTTGGCATAATATATTGATATAAAAAAAGTGTAAACTCATAAATGCTGTCAGTCAGTGAAAGTCTGAAAGAAAGGACGTTTAAGGCAAGCGGTATTTGCAATAAAGTACTCGACAGAGCATTAATAGGATTAATACAAATATAAAAAAAATTGCCACTTAGCTAATTAATGTTAGATTCAGCAACCCGATACCAGCGTTTCGTAGACAAACCTTTTTGTAATCGTTCGTCAACAGGTTTCTTATGCTAATTCTTAAATACCAAGATCTGTTACACAGACTGATTACGCATGTGCAAATCACCCTCATGTAACAAACAAATTCTGGTTAAAATTTACATTTGAAATCGCAATATTTGCAAAATCAAAAGCTTTAATATCAGCACATAGAATAAAACAAGTCTCTTTTTATTGAAAATAAAATAACACTCAGATATATCAGATGAGGAATAAACCACATATACAACGATATCTGCATCCACATATTTTGATGTGCGTATTACTTTTCATGGTGTAGATTAATACTTCACTGATCCTAAGCTCAGAACCGGGGAGCGACATTTTGATCCTGAGCAAAGCCTAGAAAGATAATCTGATCTTGAGCAGAAATGCCAATATATATATACTGTCATTTTCCTCGGTTATTATGCTAGTATAATAAATTATATTATGCTAGTATAATAAATATATATTCTGACAGGTTATTTTCTACGACGTAGACAATAATGAAAGGTTTTATGTTTTGGTCATAGTAACCAGGCTGGTGACGATAAGCTTGAAATAGGCATTTCTATTCCCTCTAAGGCTGCTAGCAATTTACCTGACGAGCTTGTGTGAATTTGTGGAAAAACGTGGGGCAGGGACTTTAGCCAAGGGAGAAAAATGCTAAGAGTCACACACGATAAAAAGTTGTGGAGAGCCATGATCGTCCATGTCCTGAAGAATTCACTGGAAGCTCCATGGACGACTAGTGTAAGCAACAAAGATTGTCTTAAAGAAAATGGCAACAGAACGAACACTTCTACTCTGAATCAGGAAAAGACAGCTGGAATTCCTTGCACACATAGCGAGGAAAGAGGGCTTGGAAAACCTAACCCTCACAGGGGCATATTTAAGGCAATAGTGATTGGGGATCATCCCTTAGCAAAAGGAGAAAGCTGCTAAGAGCGATACAAGATAGAAAGTTGTGGAGAATCATGATCGTCTATATCTTGAAGGAACGTGGCACATAGAAGATTACCTTATGTTTCCTTTGTTTAGGTCGCATCTGGAAATTAAACTTAGATTCAACATAGTAAGGTTTATACACTTGTAAATACATTAAATAACGAAAAAGATTACTTTTCATTATTTATGACATGTATTTTTATTGTGAAAGGTTATCTTAACATATGAGCAATATGTTATTTTTTTTAAATACAGGTATCTATCATTGGAATAGTCTTTTTTTTTTGTTTTATTTGTTCAGGTTTATTTGATAAAAAGACAAGAGACAAACGGAAATCCATCCTTACTTTTTCCATTTTTTTTTTTTTTGGTTTCTAGCCTCTATTTCGGTAAAACTCTATCGATCGATAAAAACTGCGCAGTCGTTTTTGATTATACTGTTTTCTGCCACCAGACAAAATTATTGTCTTGTATCTCGCAGCGTCATTCGTAAATCACGAAATGTTTACTTTGATTTTTTTTTTGTTTTTCAAACTGGGGCGTGGTTTTTCAGGTAAAGTAAGACTTGAGTGGAAAGTAGATTTTATATTTTGTGTTTTGCTCTCGTAATTTTTCTCAGTTTTTGCTTTTATTCTGTTCTTATTTCAACTCTTTATTACTTTTGCTTTCTTTGTTCATTTATTTCTTTTCTGTCGCATCTTTACCTTTATTTATTTTTTATCTCTTTATGAACATACGTAGATATATATATATATATATATATATATATATAGATAGATAGATAGATAGATAGATAGATAGATAGATAGATAATGAACAGACTGAGATAGACAAATAGATTGGCTGATTGGTTTTAGATACGTTTACAAAGCAAAAAAGTCCTTCAATTTGAAATCGTTGCGCAACATAGTATTGCAACCTCCCCTTTCTTACTTAGCTTAAGTCAAGTAAATTAATTATATACATATATATATATATATATATATATATATATATAAAAATACTTTTACAAACTTATAGGCGTGTGCAGAAGCAAGCGGAGGACATTTTGAACATGTGTTATGAGTTGATGTGTTGAGGTACAACGATGGCCTTTTGCACATATGTTTACACGGACATTTATGTTTGTTTTGGTGTCAGGAAGCCGTCTCCAAAGTCTGATACAATATGTATACACACACACACACACACACACACACAAACACACACACACACAAACACACACACACACATTATTATATATACATATTATGCATAACTGGTTGCACGACTTGGAGTTTCATGAATAACACAATCTTCAGGTACTGGGCAGAAACTCTAATATGTATATTTATTAATATATACTCATTACCTCTGTTATATTACGACGAGCACTATTTTATTAACACCAGCACTCCATGTGCGATATATATATATATATATATATATATATATATATATATATATATATATATATATATATATGCAAGTATAGGATTGGTATACGGACTAAATTCCCATTACCAGAAAATAGTGTTCTTAAAAAGAGTGCTCAGTACAGAGTAGAGCAAATATAATTTATTCGAAAATTATAACATAAATATGCTATAAAATCCCTACAAAAATAGCCATTTTGTTTCCAACACTTCTAGTGTCTTATCAAGTGATGGTGTTCAACACCATCACTTGATAAGACAACAGAAGTGTATATATATATATATATATATATATATATATATGTGTGTGTGTGTGTGTGTGTGTGTGTGTGTGTGTGTGTGTGTGTGTGTGTGTGTGTGTGTGTAGGGCCAGATTTAGGTCTTAAGACGCCCTTGTGCTAATAGAAGTTTGGGGCCCCTTTCATTATGTATGTTCTCCCCCTTCTATAAAAATGATCTATTTTTATATGATGATATTTCGATGTAAAACTCTTCACACTTCAAGTGAAATTTATATTGATTCTGGAACTCATCTAATTTATTTCTTTAGTAACTTCATGATATATTTCATCCACAGAGATGTATCCAGAATTTCAGAGATGTATCTAGAATTCCAGAGATCTATCTAGAATTTCAGAGATGTATCTAGCCTTTAAGCGTTATTTTTAGTGGATACTCGTATTGTTGTATCCTTAAGGAATGTTGCAAACAGACAAAGGTGGTACTCGAGTGAAAGGAACAGCAACACAGGCGTAGATGAAAGAGAGGTTTATCGTAAAAGAGAAAACACTATTGAAAGACAGGGAATCGGTTAGCAGGCAAGCACTTCCCGAAGCCAATCTCAGGTATGTCCTGTGCACACTATATATATTTACTGATATAGTCAGTCAATAATAGACCAGAGAGAGAGAGAGTGGAACATTCCAATACAACAGGTATTTAAATCGATGCTTCGTTTATTTATTAAACAGTATATTTATTTAATTTTGTTTACAGGTCTGAATGTTCGAGAAACCTTCAATAAGATTTCTCGAATAACTATACGTACTTCAAAGCTGAAACTTTACAGATTATTCATTTGATATATGTTTTAAATACTTTGTAATTGTTTTATCTTTCATAAATTATAAGTTAAAATTTATTATAATTTGGTATCCATTCGATAGGGATACCGTATATTATGAATCATTTTCAACAAACAGAGGTTTTTATTTATTTATTTTAATCATTTCACCCTAAGCAAGGCGATAATGCCACTAAGACGTAAGTGTTTACTGGGAATTAAATAGAACGAGAAGACTTTATTGAGAAGAAAGCACAATAAAAGAACAGGTTTCAGGAAGACAGATGACGACGATTGGTTTCGCATTTCAATCTTTGAAGATTTCAGGCGACAGCGACGCAAAAAAAACGGAAGAGAGTTCCACAGGCGAGAGCTGTGAGAAAATAAACTATTGGAATAGAACGTACGGATGCATCTAATTGTTAATTTAGTAGTACGCTTAAATTCATGCAATCGGGGCACTAAGGAGGAAAAATCTAACTGATTTATTAATAGATTTTTTTTCTAATAATGTGTCCGCTGTAATTTGAATCTGTGTAATTTATTAATTTTTCTAAATCTTAATTTATATAGATTTTAAAAGTTTTTTTCTTCACAGGCACAACACCAGACTTCTAATTATTTCTTGGCAGTGTGATGCTCCTACTCTGTGATCTCGAAATATCTCGCGCGTTTGGAGTTGCGGTAACTTGAAGTAACGACAGTGAAAAGGAAGCGGAAGAAAAGGAAACGGAAGTCCAATTAGACTCTTGGTAGAACAAACAACAAGAAATGATTTCCTGTTTATTTTTATTAATATTTAAAAAGGAGAAAAAAAATTCTTCGGTCAAGTGTTGCCACGAGGAAATGGAAAGGCAAGCTCGAATACGAAGGAGTTTGAGAAATAAAAGAATAGAAAGGAAAGAATTAGAATGAAGATGAAAGGGATTTTGAACTTAGAAAAGAAACACAGCGTTGTTTCCTATAGAGTTACAAGATATAAAATCATTACAATAAAAATTTCAGAAATAAAGGGAAAAAAAGAAAAGAAAAGAAAATGCCAGATTCAAAATGTATTGGGCGACCTTCCAATGTGGGTAGAATATGACACAAGGTCATGTTTACGGGTGATTTAAGAAATTATCCTTCGATGTTTTCCTTTTGGGATGACCGCGCAATCAACGACTAACCTTGACATTGCATCTTTTGGTGTGATGTGCAGGTGATACCACTAACTAATGAAAAGAAAACAACAACTTAAAAGTCGACACAATTCCACATTATTCCATTTTTAAAAAAATTCTGATGAAGTTAAATAAATAGGGAAACATGTTTATTAAGGTTTTCCAACTTGTTTCTGTTTTTGCTCTGTCTAGGTAATCTAGATGCTGAGCACTTTACTGACTAGGTAGATGTTTACCTTTAGGTCATTTTTTTTACTGCCCTTTTGAGATTTTATTTGTTTAAGGGTATTTAGGTCTTTTGGCAAGTTGTCCGTTGCTTCCACCAACGGTGTTGGTTTTTTACTTTACATATATATATATATATATATATATATATATAGAGAGAGAGAGAGAGAGAGAGAGAGTGAGAGTGAGAGAGAGACCAGTATTGATACTACACTCTTGTCTTTGTAATAAAACGTTCCTGTTTCTTAATAATTTATTTATTTTTTAAAAGACATCATTTGCAATTTTAACGCATCTTCTGGTTTCTTTTGCATCGTCTGTTGCAACGCTTACTAGATATTTAAATTTCTGCATTTGCTTTTATGTGATCTTTTTCTTACCGGGCCATATTTCTTGTTAACTGATAGCCTAAGCTGTTCCATTCCGTCTTTGGTGTTTAACAAAATAAAATAAATAAATATAGATCGATAATTATACTTACATCAGTAATAAAGTTAAATAGATAGAAGGAAATTAAGCTAAGAACGCCAAAAGAAAAAGATATCACATTTACAACTTAATTGCCTTTAATCCTACCAACCATTCTGCTTATAGAGAGATGGCTGGTGGGACTTCTTGTAAACAGATTCCAACACGTTCAAATGGAATTTAGAATTAGCCTTCTGTATCGGGAACATGTTTCGGTTTTAAGACTAGGTACACTGCTGAATATTTACTACAAAACCAGCAAAAATGACTTACAAGCAAGTCGTGTTCTTAATACTAAAAAAGGCTAATTCCGAACTTGAAGGTGCTGTAACCTGTTTACATTAAGTCCTATCAGCCATTTCTCTATAGTAAGTGAGTCGTTTGAAGGCTTAAGGGTAATTAACCAATAAGTGTTATATTTTTATATAACATTTGGTCGTTAGTGTTCATTTTAAGTCACTAAACACCAATCGAGGTCTATCTAGTTTGCTTTTATCTTCTTTACTTCTTTAGTTTGAGGTGCGGAAAAGGTTGCTGACTGTGACATGTTGCCAAAGCAACCCCCCCAAGTGGCCAGAAAAATAACTACTAAAATCTTAAACAGTGATTGAACAATTTCCCGAAGGACGAGGGAAAAAACTAAAGGCAGCCTAAATGTGCTTCTACAGAATAATACTGAGAATTCCATGGATGGAGCGTATAAGCAAGAAAAGACGTCTAAAAGAAAATGGAAACAGAAAGAACAATTCTACTCAGAAACAGGAAAAGACAGCTCAAATTATTTAGACACGTAATGAGGAAGGAGGGCTTGGAAAACTTAACCTTCACAAGGGCATATTGGAAGACAGGGGAAGACAACGAGCGACTTAACTGAAGAACTTGTGAATGGATGGTGCTGGGGATTAGCAAAGGAAGAAAAATTGTCAAGAGCCATACGAAATAGAAAATTGTGGATAGTCATAGTCACCGACGTCTTGAAGGGAATCGGTACATAGAAGAAGAAGAAGAAGCAGAAGAAGAAGAAGAAGCAGAAGAAGAAGAAATAGATATATAGAAAGCTGAATAACATTGCTCACATTCATAGCTTTTGGCTTAAAATGAAATATAGTAATTCTGTTTGCCGAGCCAAGACAAAAGGAAAAAGGTCACGGAGATTGTCTTGTAATCTTTTTTTACAGACAAGCATTCAAAACTTATCTATTTTTGTGGAGAAGGGGGGGGGAAAGAAAGTGTAATAAGAAACTAATACTAAAAATATACTAGTACTAGGTACTAAAAAATGTACTAGTACTAGGTACTAAAAAATGTACTAGTACTAGGTACTAAAAAATGTACTAGTACTAGGTACTAAAAATATAAAGAAAAAAAGAATGATAACGAAGAAAAATAAACAGAGGGAGAAGTGGGAGAATAATAATGATATTATAAGTTGAAGGGAAGAAGAAGAAGAAGAAGAAGAAGAAGAAGAAGAAGAAGAAGAAGAAGAAGAAGAAGAAGTGGTGGTGTTTGGGTTATGAAACCTGTCGAAAGAAAGAAAAAGAAGAAAAGAAAGAAAAAAGAAGGTAAAGAAAGAAAGAAAGAAAGAAAGAAAGAAAGAAAGAAAGAAAAAGAAAAGCAGAAATGGGATAAAGAGAAGATATTAAGATCACTGAAACATTCTGGTAATAAATACTTTCGCGGTGTCTGTTCAGCAACAATTATTGAGTTTATTGCTGTTTACAATGCATAACTGTCATATATACACACAAGCTAAATAATAATACAACTATAATAATGGATACTAAGAAAGGTGCTCCTCAGGAGATTCTCTACATTGATAAACGCCAAATATCTCATATGAACATGGACTAATAATAATAATGCACATAGATAAGAATCAAAGCCAATCACCCAGACATTGTGATGAAAGTCCACAAAAACAGAATGTGCTTTCTTACTGGCATGGCAGTCCTTGCAGATTGTAATGTATATTTGATGATCTTCAAAAATTATCAAAATACAAGGACCTTGAAATGCAAATATCAAAAATTTGACACATGAGGATATCAATAAGTCCTGTTGTAGTTGAAGCCCTCAGATTGAGTGGAAAATGTTCTAATAGACTACTTGAAAGGTTTTCTTGTAGCCCATGTCCTAAAGAAATTAAAAAATTGTACTCACAACTATAACTCACATATTAGGAAGAGCTTTACTATAATGTGTGCGTTCTTAGTTTGTTTTTTCTTTTACAAAAATGAACATTGGAAAATGTCATGAAACCATTTTGCACCTTAGGTCTCTGGTTGGGACCCATATGGAAATATGTATACAACAGAAATCAAAGGATAATAATAATAATAATAATAATAATAATAATAATAATAATAATAATAATAATAATAATAACACACCACGATAGGTAGTAGTAGTAGTAGTAGTAAATAGAAGTTTATTTGTTTACCTTGGAGTCCATCATTCAAAGAAAGAAAAATAATTTATTGATAGCGATAACTTCGAATAGATAGCAGTCACCTGAAAACAAAGCAATTCATTTAAATGCAAAATAATGTTTCAAATAGACGAAATTTTTGAACTGCCACTTTTCGATAATTTCTATTCAAAATTAGATTAATACTAAAAATCTAACACGAACAAATCTCTCAAAATAAATACACGGTGGTATGTTTCCTCGGTATATTGTCTGTCTTCATTCGGGTTGGGGGGGCGTCTTGGCCATCGGCGCCAAACTGAGCCTGTGTTGCATAGACCACTCTTGGTGGGTAGGTCATGGGGCGACGGTGCCAATTCGATCATAGAGTTACATTCTCCTTTCGTGGTCGCTGATCACTAGTTGTTTTGAGGCCAGAGATAAAAGAACTCCAACACAGGAATTTTAACTGAGCTATTTTATTAACATCGACGTATACATCTTCTAACTATCTAGTGGGATCGTTCTCCCTCAATGGAGAGCAGTTTCAGACACGAAAGAGAACACGTCTACATTGCTGGACGGTTCAGAAACAACTCACTGAAAACCCTTTCTCTTTATCTATCATTCTCATGCTCGTTCAGCCAATCAAAATCGACTTCCTTATTTTGTCTTCCATCTACCCTGGAAGGTCGACCTCAGGAAGTCCAAGCAGAGATGCGATTCCTCTAAAACATAAGAGTCTACTAAATTATTATATAACAGATATTCTTTTGCCTAATTGTTATACCTCTATATACACTTGTTACTAACAGCACTGTACGTATTAATACAGAATCAGTCTATGTTCAACTCAACATGATGCAAGAAATAAGCGGTTTCCATGATGGAAAAGGGATACAGCTTCGATTCCTGTCGTGAGGCACTTTTTTTTCGTAGGATTTCTCGATCTAGGCCCATTGTTATTAATTTCACTCTTTAAGAAAAAAAAACAAGGATATCAGCACAAACACATGCCTACACTAAAAATAACATTTATAATACTACAACTCAATGTATGTTCATATTTGACATTATCTGCATAGATAATCAAATCTCCTCTCATAGTGTAATGGTTAGCAATTTTGAGACGCGGATCATTCGTAATATGTTTGATCCTCAACTGATGCTAAATACCTAAGCTCAGCTTCTTTAAAAAAGCGTGAGAAGCCTTATTGCAACGTGAACTTACAGATCCTTAGTTAATGGCTTCGATGCTCACCAGGTGCCCTATGTTTTAATCTTGTGCCAAAACTAAGTTGTACGACTTTTTATGGTAATATTCAGTAATTCGTACCTGTAGATCATAGGTAGTGAATTCGATCATCACTAAGTACCCTATATCGGATTCCGTGCCAAAGCCCAGCTTCGCTTGGTAAATAACAACACATAGACTGTCGGCTTCGAAGGCTTTTAACAGAGATAATGTGTATAATGTTGATAGCATTTAAAAGAACAGAGCGTGTGGCAACGGAAGACAAATGATGTGGATTACAACATTGTTGTCTTTTATAAAAGTAAACAAAGCGCCCTTCGTTCAAGGATTTTTCTTCTAGACTGAAAAATCAATGAATAATAACGTACTCCATCACAGATGTGCAGACAAAAATCATGGCAGCCATCTTAATACGGAATTGTTTCTCTATTGTAAGGTGGTGGTGGTGGTTATATTTAAAGAAAAACAGAATATTCGAATCTGGTTCAGCTTCAGAGAAAAGAATGCCTTTTAAAACTGAAGATACCAGATATTTATCATTGATAAAAATATACAGGGTGTCCATAAAGTATATGTATAACTTCAACAGTTTATTGTATCCATTAGAGTTAACATCCATCAGTAACACTTCTTTACATTTTAAAGAAATATTTAATTTATACATATATAGTTCTTTTTTTTAATTCACTTATGTTTCTCTTTTCAGGTATATGTTAAAATTACTTATGATTGATTCCTGACTTAGCGAAAAGGCCAACACCACAAGAGAAAGCAGAGTTTGTTCTGGTTCATAGAAGCCAAATGTAACACTCAGGTTAAACAGTACAAAGTGTTTAAATAAAAATTTATTTGCTTACTTAAGTTATCCATTCAAACCTGTCGAGCTGTCCTCATTTTTTTAAAAAAAATTATAAATTTTTAAAATAACTAGATTTTTTTTTGCAATGGACTGACGTGTGTTAAATTCCTTACAGTATTGTTGATGATATCGCTAATATTTTTTGTCGAGATTTACAAACTACGTTTCGTTTAATTTTGCAAACCAATTGATGAAATTTGAATATGTTGATTTGTTTGAAAAATACTTTGACAAAAAAACCTACTTTGCGGTTTAATAATTTTTTTTTAATTTAATTTAATTTTATAGGACTTCATGGTAAAAATTTCTTTTAAGAATATTCCTTTCTTTCCTTTTTAATAGCGAAGAATAAATTCTCAGGATTTCTTTCTCTGGACATGCGTACAAATATTTCTTTCTGGAGCCAAATTTCAACTTTTTGAAGCGTTTGACCTTGTGATCTGTTTATAGTCCTTGCAAGCGCAGGGAGAACTAAAATCTGGATTCTTCTACATATAAAACCTTAAAGAAAATATATGCAACAAACAATATTGCATTTTTATTAAATAAGTATTTGTTATTTTAATCATTAAATTGTTTCTAAAATAGTGGAAGTATTTTATATGATAAATAACAAAACTTTTAATTTTACCAAAAAAATGAATTAAAATTTATTGTACTAAGCTACGTACCCTAGTAAAACCAATTGTATTTTGTACCCACTTAACTGTTTGCATTTCTCCCCAAAATTTGTTTTCAATTAGTTAATGCATGACTATTTTAGAGGGTGTGAGGAACGGACGGACTATAGGAAGTCACAGAATTTTATATATAGATACAGATAATTTATGGGCACCCTGTATTTTATGGAGCTATTTATTTTCAGTATCTGCTATTTTGCAAAAATTGGACACTTCGACGTAGGGTAACGGTTAAGCAAGCTAGATCAATTACAACTGAGTAGTGAGTTCGATCCGCACTGTGTTCCCCATGCATTTGGCCTTGTGCCACATCTAAGCTACTCTTAGAAAACAGCCATCTGCTATTTTGCAGACAGGCGCACTGTTTGACCCAGAAATCCGAAGGCGCATTGGAATAATGAAAGATGCCTTTCAAAAGCTAAACAAAGTATTAAGAAACAGATTTTCGGCAGAAACTAAGAAAAAAAAAAGAGCTGAATGGTTAATAACAATGCTCCTGCATGGCAGTAAAAACGGGACAATTTCCTCACAGATAAAGAGGATAATTCAAGAAACAGAAATGTGGTACTACAGAAGGATGCTGAGAATATCATGAAACCGAGCATTTGAGTAAAAAAGAGGTTTTAAGGAGAATAGGAGCAAAAAAGACACATATACTTAGAATAAGAAAAAGACAATTGAAATTTCTAGTTTACACAATGAAGAAAGATGGCTTGGAAAATTTAGCACTCATGGGACTGAATTAAGGGAAGCAGAGGGAAACAATGATAACCTATCTAACGAGCTTGTGTAAACAGATAGCAGAACAGGGATTAGGAGAGAGATTAAGGGGAGAAACATTGGTTAGAGCTACGAAATATAGGTTGTCGTGGAGAGCCACGATCCGGAACGTACTCAGCAAAGAAGAAGAAGAACCACAACAACAACAGTAGCAACAGCAACAATTGTACCAGAAATGATTTATTTTTATTTGTTGACGATACTTGGTCAAGTTCAACCATGAGCCGATTATGTGGAGTTTTCCTCAAAAAGAAGGACGTAGCACATATATCTACACGGCAAGCAGATTGTAAGGAGAAACAAAGAAAGAATGGTCTTGCATATAATAGAGATTCTTCTGTGTTTCTGGAGAAACCATGTTTAAGATGATAGATGCAAACCGACCGGATTCATCTACGAAGGGGAAACGGCGACTCTTGGGTTTTTCCCAAATTGAGGACTGTGAGCCGGAGGTTCTTTCTATATCTGGAGAGGGTACATTCCTAAAAGGAAATGGCACCATGGATTTGTAAGCTGTAACATTAGACAGAACAAACACGTGTATCTTGACACCAATAAGCTTACTGACTGACCACTTTTGTCACTATAGGAAGTGACGTCACTAAGCGGCCGTCATGTGATTCATGTGATTTATCTCCACGAAAGGGAGATAATCGCTTTACAGAACCTTTATTATCGGGGTGAGCGGAAACAAATATCACCCAATATTATTAAGTTTCAAATTTAATTGAAAATTGCTTTATTCTCCACGTTTGAGCATTTTAACGATATTGCCCTAATAAAGATCTCGCTTCAATGTGCCGTTTTTGCTATGTCGCAGTAACAACCACACATGTAAACAGAAATCGGATCATTATACTATTCATAATATATATCAATACTTCTGCTTGCTGAAACTTTGTTTGGTACAAAAGCACGCTAGTGGGGTTTCCAGGGAATACCAAACTCATTAGCAGGAACCTGCGATACGAACTTCTTAACTATCGATTTACGGCGAACGCCTAAAATATACCGCTCTGCTAATATCGATGAGTACGTGTGAAACTGTGTTTTTTCTTCTTGGAAATGTTCTCCTTTTTAAGCCTATCTCTAAAGTTTACACGGCTTCTTGTGCGTGGTGCCTCTACCCGTCTTCTCCCTTATGACGAACGTCCTAGCCGCTGATAGATTTAAACATTCCAACCAGACTTCTTTTTTTTTTTTATCCCGCCGGACCTGCGTGAAAAACACTGGAGAAGATCCTGGGAAGCTATTGCGGCGCCTAAACTGTTTGTTCGTTTACGGATTTCAATACGCTTGCGATAAGAAAATCGAATTTGGGACGAAAGCAAGAAGGGGGGGGGAATGAATAGCTTTCTTTTTTTTTTCCATTTTGCTTTTGTAGCGAGCGAAAATAGGAAAGTTTGTGCTTTCCTTTCTTCAAATATTCTCTCCTTTGTGCAAATGTTTGTGTGCTTGCATTTGAGACCGTGATTTGGATAATGACGACATACTGATAATGAATTTAGAAATGATTAACGGTTATTTTATCAGCTTGTTTATTCGGTGATGGCGGCCACTGGTGTACGGGCACATAAAGACGTATCTATCTATCTATCTATCTATCTATCTATCTATCTATCTATCTATCTATCTATCTATCTATCTAAGTCTCTTCACTATCTATCTATCTATCTATCTCAGTCTCTTCACTATCTATCTATCTATCTATCTATCTATCTATCTATCTATCTATCTATCTCAGTCTCTTCACTATCTATCTATCTATCTATCTATCTATCTATCTATCTATCTATCTATCTCAGTCTCTTCACTATCTATCTATCTATCTATCTATCTATCTATCTATCTATCTATCTATCTATCTATCTATCTATCTATCTGCTTACGGCCACACCACGTTGAAACACCGGTTTGCCGTACGATCATCGAAGTTAAGCAACGTCGAGCCTAGTCAGTAGATGGGGACCACCTTGTGTAATACCAGGTGCTGTAAACTTGGATGTGCAGGTCGTGTAATTGATAATGGCTCGGTATTGTTAATCGGAGAGCCGAGTTTCAATTCCAGTTGGGTTCGTTATATTCACTTACACGCAAAAAGACCTTTTGGAAAAGTAGGAACTCACATCTTCTCTCATCTGTTATAGGTTAATTAGTAAGACTTGTATCACTAAATCATTTATCTCCAAAAGAATTCTTACAATCTAAAAATATTTCATGGCTTTAAATAACCTACAAAGGGCTGATAAAACGGAGAAAACGAACTAAACAATGATGGAGAAAGTATTACCTCGCACCATCGCCAGCGAGACATGCTGCAAGAGCCACTTCCTTTCGCGAGGTTCATCCCTTAATCAAGACACCATCCCGCCAATCCTCCGAAGGAACGCCATCGAACGAGGGCCAATAACCCCAGAAGTCTCCACTGACGCAGGAGTAAAAAGAAAAAAAAATATCTATCAGCAAGAGAAGAATATTTAACAATTTTTTTTTTTTATCTCTGCGTCCCGGGCGAAAATTCATTTTCATCGGATTGGCCTTTGCTGATGTTGCCACGTCTACACATGCGCACAAAACGAGAGACGCAGGTAGTTTCAAAATTTAAAAAAAAAATATTTTCGAAAGAATATTTTTGAAATATATTTTTTTCAATCTAGCCAAATCCATCTATATTCTTTTTCTTATTCTTTTTCTCTCCGTTATCTTTTTCGCTATGGCGGAAAAAAACAGACGCAAGTTTAAAAAGATACAGAGGTCATAAAAAAATAAGAACAAAGACCTCCTTCCTTCCACCTTCCACTGACCAATCCTAATTGTTTTATTACCCTTTAAGCAAAGGAACATTTTCTCCACCGGTCCAAGACGAATTTGGATTATTACAACACAGAAAGGACAATGGTTAAACATAGGAAAACATAAAGAAAAAAAATAATTGCTTTGAATGATATGTGGAAATAACCATTCTCCGCCTGATGGCGGTCACTAGGCTGACACCCGTGTAGCAAAAATATGAAAAATAAAGTATAATATATATATATATATATATATATATATATATATATATATATATATATATCAATTTAAATTTTTTCCACTTCCCAACGGTGTTCGTATATAAAGGTGGTGGAGCAAACTAAAATCTTTCATCCTACCCGAGGAGACTTAACGATGGAAACCTGGGTAGCGTGATAGGTGTTCTTAAGTATATATATATATATATATATATGGTGGACTCTCCATCGTTTTCGATGGGAGAGTCCACCCATATAATTCAAAAAAATTTTTTCAAGTAGCTCAGTTCCTACGAACCGACTTTTTGAAGAGCCGAATACAGAGTCTTGGTACACTATGTGCCACAAGGTCCCCAAACAACCCTCCACAGGCTTTTTCCTTCTCTTAGACCGGTTGCCATCCAACTGTTCTGCTATTTAACCATAACTGGAGGGATTCATACCTAATCCAAGGATATTAGCATTAGATATTATAAGTAAATGTAATGGATTCGATTGGAATTCAAACTCGGTTCTCCGATTCCTCAATCCGAGCCGCTATTCACTGTGCATGTATATATATATATATATATATATATATATATATATATATATATATATATATATATTTGGTTGGATAGATGTGAGTTTGTGACCCTTAGTTTGTCTGACGATCGCTAAAGCATGAAACCCAGGGTCACAAACTCACATCTATCCAACCAAATATGTTAGCTTTATCTCTGATATTGAGCGCTTTCTAATAAGTACCATACATATAATATATAAATAATTATACATATATATATTTATTTATATTTATATACACTTTTCACACACACACACACACACATATATATATATATATATGTGTGTGTGTGTGTGTGTGTGTGTGTGTGTACTGCGCGCGTGTGTGTGTGTGTGGCTGCGCGCGCGTGTGTGTATTGAGTAATTCGACGTGGTGTAATGGTTGTCTCGATGGGTCAGTTATGACTGGAAAGTGAGTTCGATCCTAACTGGGTGCCCCATACTCTCGGCTATGCTTAGTAACACACTATGTTTGGGAGTGTATGTATGTGTGTGTACACATAAGAGAGTGAAAGAGAGAGAGAGAGAGAGAGAGAGAGAGTGTGTGTGTGTGTGTGTGTGTGTGTGTGTGTGTGTGTGTGTGTGTGTGTGTGTGTGTGAGTCAGTGACGTTATCGAAATTTACAATGTCTGCCGGATTATAAGAAAGAAGAGATTCAAATAAAGTAGTGTGTTTCTTGTCCTGGCATTATGTAAAGGAAGCCATGTTTCGTGCTGCACAGCTTGAGGTTCAGCATGATGTACACCGGGCAGCAGACTAAAGATTTCTTTGAGTAAATCACACGTAGACTCTTTCGAATGAAACATGCTATGCCGGCATCAATCAAACTTATGTAACTATTTACTTGTCTTCCTGTAGTCTGCTACTGGAGCACTCATTAATGATTGATGCCACGGATAAAAAAACTAGTTTTTTCTGTTTCTATCCATTGCTTCTTTCTTATTCTTCTTTCTTTCTTTCTTTCTTTCTTTTACTGCGCTACAGACGGATGCTGAGAATACTATGGCCTGCACATGTGAGTAACGAGTTTTTAAGGAAAAGAACGCTTATACTTAGAATCAGTAAGAGAAATTTGTACAGCACATAATGAGAAGAGAAGGCTTGGAGAATTTGACACTTACAGAACATATTGAAGGCAAAACAAACTGAGGAAAACAGAGATTAAGCTATCTAACAATCTTGTGAAAATAGTTTCATAACAGGGGCTGAGAATTATGTTGAAAAGATAAAAATAAGAGATAGGAAGTTGTGGAGAGTCATGATCATGTACGAGAGACACGGCATATAGAAGAAGTAAGAAGAAAGTCGTTTACTAAATAATTTGTCTAAAAATATGTTTTCTATATAGTGCGTTGTCAAACAATAATTATTTCACTTGATAGTGTGACTGACCGTTTCGTAACCTGAAATTATTACAGTAAAGAAAAACAATTGGTTAAATTCGGATATAAACTAAAAATTAAATCTACATTGGATGGTTCGTTTTCTACGACTTATCAAGATTTTGCAGGTTATTCAAAGCTAGAAAATATTTTTAGATTTTAGAATGGTTTAGTGATACAGATATAACTAATTAACCCATATCTGGAGGAGAAGATGTGGAATATAACGAACCCAACGGAAATTGCAATTCGGCTCTCCAAATTAACATTTCCCTGCCATTATCACTTACACCGCCTGCACATTCAAATTTACAGCACCTGGTATTCCCAAACAGTCACTCATCTAGGTAATGACCAGTCTCGACGTTGCTTAACTTAGCTGATCGTACGAAAACCGGTGTTTCAACGTGATGTTGCCGTAAGCTAAAGCTGCATCGGAACAGGGTTATACGACTAGACAATACTAAGCAAATCTGTGGGCTTCCTTCCTTCTTTCCTTCCTTCCTTCCTGTCCCATAACCCGCTAGGGCCGTAGGGACGCTACACGGTGTCTTGTTTAACAAGGGGATTCTGCTTTATACGGCCATTGGCCAGCGTCTGTGTCTCAGCAAAACTTTCGCCGTTCCATTCAACGACGTTGTCCGACCCTTTTTTTCCTTTCCTCTTTGTACCGCTCCTTATAGAGTGACCTTAGAGAGATCTTGTGATTTGGTTACGTGGCCTTATATCACTTCAGCTTCCTCTCCTTTACAGAGGTCAACACGTCTTTCCAGCCATTTACCTGATGACTCGCTCCTCTTCATTCGTGGCGGGTCAGTGTAGCAAATCTCAGACATCTCAGCACATGGTACCGCCTTTGGTGTCCTACTTTTAGATTCCATACATATAGGAGAATCGACAAGACGAGGGCATACAAAATCTCAGTTTCTTTTTTAGGGTGGGTTTTCGGCTCGCCAGATCGGTTTCAATGTCTTCTCTCATTGATGTTGTAGTCAAGGCGATTCAGTTCAGTCAAGCAAGGCGGCCACAGATAAAAAGATCAGAAACATTTTCGGGCAGCCACTCTTGAAGCTTTTATTTTAGTTTTAATTTCAAGCTAGTCGATTAAATGTAATATTTCCAATAAGCAAAATACTTTTTCTGTATTTCAAAACTAATTTAAATTGACTGGAAGGGTTTTTTAATCGCTAAAAACGCTAATTTTAGCGTAATTTTTAGTCATTTGTCATTCTTTATGAAAAAACTTTTCAAAATATAAATGAACAAAAATATTTTTACCCATATCGGTTAAAACAAACACCTTTTTATTTATATAATGTGTGACCATTTTCCGTAAATTTCGTATTTTCCAACATATTTCAGTAAATTTTTCACTTTCAGAATTATAGATCGTTAGATGCCTCCAAAATAAATTGATATCTAAGTTTCGAAATAAATTTTTATAAATAAAAGATCTTTCTTGCAGCTTTTATTTTAGTTTTTCCACTAAGGAAATTACTTTGCTGTATTTCAAAATGAATTTAAATTGATTAGAATCGCTAAAAATCGCCAATTCTAGCCATATTTAGAATTCTTTCAACACAACGTAATTCTTTTTATTAAAAATCTTTTAAAAATAAAATATACCTTATTTGAGGAATATAAGCTGATTTAAAGTTCAATTAATCTGATTTGAAACAAATATTACTTACTTTAAGTTTTAAATATCGCAGAAATGCATTTTTTTAACACGGCAGTAGGTTGACTAATCGTCGGCATTTGTTGACGGCAAGTGTGCGATAGACTGGGTGAGGGTGTTTCTGGGAAAATTGTCGCTAGTGAGACGCCGAATATATATCAATACTAAAGAGTGTAACGGACTAAGTAACTAACTAAGGAAGGAACAAGCACAATTATAATAAGATATTTCAGTTTTATTTAAACAAACAATATATTAAATATTTTAAAAATATTTTCTGGCATATTAAGAAATATTTTCAAGTGAATATAATTTTAAAATATTTTTTGGCATATTAAAAAAATATTTTTAAGTTAATCTGAATTAAACTTCAAGTTTATACCGGAAGTTCTATTCCTACTAAAAGCTGTAAACAATCAGTAAAAACATTAAACATGAATTTATAAACGCGAGCAATGATGACACGAACGAATTGAAATATTTAACTGAGTCATAATAAAATTAAATTTCATTTCAGTGGAATGTTGAAATCAACTTCAATCTTTTATAAACTGAATCGTCAGTGACCCAACGGGTCCAAGTTAGTCTAGTATGGAAATTTAAAAAAGGCGTCAGTTTTAACTCACGCCAATACAGTATGGGGGAAAATATTTTTGTTCAATGCAGTAAACTGCATGTAGGTTTTCTTTAAATGTATTATTACTATTATTATTATTTTTATTAATAGTTATACTTCGTTATACTATGGTTGTTTTGATCACAATATCAATAAAATAGAGTCAAATTAATAGCAAAATTATAATGAATATTTTTAGTTTGTGATTAATTCTATTCTGACTTGGCACTTTTCTGTATGAAATACAGGCTTCGACAGGATTATTTTTTTCCTTCAATCCTGCCTATCTCGGTATGGCAGCTTTTTGTTAAAGGTTGCTTACTATTTTTCACATAATCTAACCATTATTATGTTCCAAAGAGAATCGTAAAAGAAAAACTACAATTTTTCCGCTAACCTTAAATTGCAAATATTTGTAAGCGAAAAAAAATTAAGGTCATCAAAGACAGGTTCAAGTGGTGCGAGATGCGAATTTAAGTCTTGCTCATAATTTCTGTTTTCTCTCTGCTCTCACGGTTGAAGTGCACCTCGACGAGGAATATTGTAATAAAAATCAGCAAGTCATAAAATTATAGCAATCATGAAAATGGCAAAATTTAAGAGGATTACTCAGCATTATACTTTCACAGAGTTAGACTGAGTGGGATGCGTTCGTTGAAATCCCCAGTTATAGAATTACTGGTCTGTGTGCGCGGTCTTATGTTAGAGTTCGACCCATCACTGCTTACGCCAGTGCGATTAGTTCAAGATCAAATTACGTTACGAAATAAGCCCTGACAGACAACACATAGGACAAACATAGGTTCTAAGCTGGCTACACGTTTCCAGTTGAATCGGGAAAAACAGCCGATAACAAAGGAACGCCAGGACAATCTCCGTCTGAACTGTAAAGACGGATTTAGAGGCGTTTAAGCGATTCACTTTCAGACTACCACGTCCATAATTACGTCAACAAAGCAAGAATTCAGTATCCGACATTGGCATCTGTTTTCCGAGTTAAGTTTTATTGTCTGGATACAAGACGGGAATTGAATAGAGCAGACGATAAAGAGGAAATTAAGTTCGATTGCGTATTAGAGCGCTCCTTTTGTTATTTTTCCTAATTTCCTTCTTGATCTGTTTATGCAGATGGATGTTTTATGTGTAGGTTTGCGTGTGTATATTTGTATATGTATATTTGCATATGTGTGCGCGTGCATGTATGTGTATGCTTGAGCATGTGTATTCCCGTTTCTACTTTAATGAGTACGATCCTAAACCGAGGCTATATTTATGTCATACCACGAAATATATGGCTTTACGTCAGACAAATTAAACCAATTCATATGCTCGACCCAATTCGACCAAAACTTAGAATTTCAGCCTCCAGCTTACCAAAGAACTTTAATCACAAAGCCTTGGAATCAATAATTCAACGAAATCTTAGACAAATGAAAGAAGACTGGTGGCACCAAAAAGCAAAAAAATGCTCAGTCGACAGCGGGCCGAAAAGACGCTAAAGATATTCTCCTTCGTAAAAGAGGTCTTTTGTCTAATGGTAATTGTAATAGCTGTTTCTCTATAAGGAAGCATTCGTCATCCATTTAGAATTGCAGTCGGTTGAAATTTATAAAATCTTTCCCCTACAAATGTTTTCAGTAAAATAGATTTCTCAAATCCAGTTGCGGTTACTTCTATTTCTTGAATCAGCATCTAACTGTGCAGGTCTTCACCTAAATGAAACCAAAACTGAGTGTATGCCAATTAACATTTGCAACAATTATGAGATCAAAACACTCTCAGACAACATCCTCAAATGTGTCGAAGACTATAAGTATCTAGGATCACACATCAAGAACTCTGAGAAAGATTTTAACATTAGAAAAGGTATAGCATGGACTGCTTGTAACAAAATGGATAAGATCTGGAAATCCAATCTTGCTCGTCAATTCAAAATCCAACTTTTCCGCGTACTTATTGAGCCAATCTTACTCTATGGCTCTGAAACTTTGACTCTCTCAGCAAAACAACAGCGCCCTTTAGATGGATGTTATACACGTCTTTTAAGAAGAGTGCTTAATCTCTCATGGCGAACCACCCAACTCTAGAAATGATATATGGAGACTTGCTGAGAGTATCAACCTTAGTTTGCAAAAGACGTATCCAGTTCGCCGGGCATTGTATACGTGCCATAGATGAACTTGTGTCATCATTTGTACTCTGGAGGCACCCATTATCTGACAAACGATCACGCAAGTTAACCTTTCCAGATAGGATAAAACGAGACACAATGATCCACAAGGAAGATCTTTTAGGTGCTATGACAGATAGGGAATACTGGAGAGGTGTAGTGAGTTCAATCTCGGCTGAGGCCGCAGGATGATGATGATGATGACTGCTATTTCAAGTACTGTTGAGGGTTTCCTTCCTAGCCTTTCGTTTAGGGCAGAGTGGGGCGCCAGCATCTTGATTGTGTCATTATTCCCTCTTTGAGTGACATGTGCTACGCATTTTAGGTGTTTCAGCTGCTGAAAGTCCTCAAATGATGTAGTTTATGCTATTTGGTTCAGTTCTTTGTGATTCTGTAACACCGATTCACGCTTTACACGCTTCACTCGCTCGAAGACATTTTTGACCATCAATCAAAGAAAGCGGCATTTTAGATATTTCTGAACGAGTTTGGCACCATCCATAACATTCATATGTGAGTCTCGATCTGACGAGGCTATTTAAGAATATGACTCGCATTCTTAGGTTAATCTTGTAGAAGCTTGTGGCGTTGGACGAAACAACCTCTAGCAAAACTTATTCTATTTTCAATTTCTCTTATACTAAATTTGTTATAACTGATTGTTATGGGATCGTACCCATAATAATAATAATGGACTATTATACTTACTGCGCCTCAGGAGTAGGCAAGGAGTCAGTCAGTAGTTCAAGTCGAGTCAAGAGTCGAGTCAGAGGCAGTCCGAAACAGAGTCGCGTTCAGACAATTACTGCACGATATTGGAATAGTGATACTGGTCGAGAATACATTGTTCTCTCTACTAAACCTGATTGTTCATACTAACACTTCTACTTCTCTGTATATATTCCTGTTTGTAATATATCTGTGTTATTCCATATCCGTGTTCGAGTTCTTCTTTATTGGTTCTACCTTGGACTATCACCGTGGTACAAGGAATCGGACCATAACACTGATCTATACAACTGGGTATTTTAAATGATTACTGATGAAACATCCTGGATTTTCATGAAGGATTCAAGGTACGTAACATCATTGCTTTCATTCCAATTCCAGATCATTGTTTCTGTTTTTGAAATGTTTATCTTAAATTCCTATTTCTTGTAATACTTAGTGGTCGTCTTCCATTGATCTTGATAGATCGACAGACGGTGAACAATTATTTACTTATGTTACAGCGATTCAAAAAAACAAAAAAAAAAAAAACAAAACAAAAAACAACAAAATCAAATAGAAGATCACCATAAAACAATATTGATGCGTGCTAGATCTAAACACTGTCATCAGTTATGCGCTGGTTCGCAAATTTGACACGAAAGACGTATTTAGTGTGCGTGTTATAAAAGGTGCGTCATGCTAAGCGCAAAGTTTAACTTTTCAATTCGACTCAACTAACCAAAGAAACTGAAATTGATATTGACAATTCGAAATTCCTTGCCATTATTTAAAAAAAAAAGAATGCCATGATTCAATAATTTATAATTCACTTGACGAGAAGAAGCCCATTGGAAGGTTTTGTCTCAAAGTATTCCAAGAGTCATCATCGGCTTTAGGTTTCTAAACAAGGAACTCTTCAAACTGGTTTATCGACAATGATTCTTATGTAACTGCTATCCTTCGGCTTCGCTTGATTAAACAATGCAAATCATACCGTAAGTTCTATGCTAACAGTTTCTTCTCTCGCACTTCTCGCTTGTGGAACTCCTTTCCAGCTCCTTGCTTTCCAGCAAACTTTAATGTGCAAAAATTTAAATGCAATGTCAATCGTTATCAACTGTCCTGATTACTCTCTTCTATTTCTGCTTATCATTAATGTTTCTGTTCATAATTCTTCCACATCCTGTAACCACTTGTGTTCTAGTGGAATTACTGCTTTCCTTGGGGTCTCGCACTAATCTATTTGGGAAAGACAGCAATTTGGGATAGCTTCTTCAAGCTATGGGTTAAAAAAGAATGGTAAACTGGGATCTTTAACATTGGATAGCAGTATGTCTACGAGAAGGAAGACTATAAATTCAAAGTTGTTGTAGGGCACAACTAATGGCGGTGGGGGAGACCCAGCTGCATTTCCCAAGAATAGGTCAGGTTAGAGAGTTTCCCATGTGGTTGATACCATGTAGCCCAGTACAACCTGTTGCATGTTATTTAGAGAGAAGATGGGTGCTGCTGAAAAATTTGCATTACCCTAAGAAATAAGAGCAATTGACCAAAATCGCACTCTCATGATTAAGGTCAAAGGTTATTTTTATTTTGGGGATTTGGATATGGTCGTATATATATATATATATATATATATATATATATATATATATATATATGTGTGTGTGTGTGTGTGTGTGTGTGTGTGTGTGTGTGTGCATATGTATATATGCATGTGTATGTCTGTAAATTTATGCATTGTATGCGTATGTGGATGACTGTATATGTATTTATATATTCCCAGGTATGCATAGGTATACGTACATATGCATGCGTACGCATAAGTATGTATGTATATATATATATGTGTGTGTGTGTGTGTGTGTACAATTATTATGTATGAGCGTGCCTGCATATATATATTGTGTGTATGCATACGTATATATATACTCAGGTACTTATTTTGATATGTGTATCCATGTATGCGTGTACATTTGTACGTGCACATATGCAAAAAAAAAAAAAAAAAACTGCTGGACTTGCTAGTTAACCTTAACATATTTGGGACGGATATTAGAATAATCCAGAACATATACTGGCAACAAACCGCCTATATATGGATAGTAAATAGAAAAGAGGTTTAAGACAAGGATGGGTCATCTCACCGGACCTATGTATGTGTATGTAGACATATGTATATGTACGTAATTTTTTCACTTTAAACGTTATTTTTAATGAATACTCATATCTGATTTATTTATTAAACTGTATTTTTATTTATTTTCGACTACCGGCCGGAATATTCGAGAAATCCTATTAGACAAAAATATGCGTTTTACGTCAGGATTCGAACTTGAGTCCACCTGGGCAGAGGAAATCGCCGTTACATTCGACGTGCTTTAAATGAGACAACCATATGTGCTTGTATGAGTGTATAACAGTGTCTATACTTTAGTGCTCATGTGTGTGTGTTTATGTGTGCAATTGTGCGTTTGTTCGCCTGTATGTGTATATGGGCGCATGTGTGGTGTCTATCAGTTTATGTATATGAGGGAGTCTCTATTTATGCATATATGTATGTGTATGTGAATATAGTCGTGTTCAGTATGCCGTTTTCAAACTATCAAACTGAGACAACAGCTATCATGTATGTGTGTGTGTGTGTGTGTGTGTGTGTGTGTGTGTGTGTGCATATATGAGTGCATGTCTTAACTCATGTTTGTACGCGTACATCGCATGTCCATTAAGAATTCACTTTTATTTGTAGAAAATTGATAACACACACACACACACGCGCACGTGACGAGCTCGCTATCCATTACACACGCATACAGATGACGCGCACACACGCAAAAAGATACACACATGATAGAGACATATATATATATATATATATATATATATATATATATATATATATATATACAGGTTGTTGGGGGAAAAGTGCTGGATTCCACTCATTTTTTTAAATCTTACCGAATCACCAAACATTAGAATTTTCGATTTGATTGTCTTTTTAATAGGCCGAGAACTTTTCAGCACCATCCTGCCTTACTTTCTACTTATGAATTTCAATCTGTATGTGTATGCATATGTATGTGCATATTTTCGTATGTATATTGATATGCATGTATGCATATGTATGTATAAATATGTCAGCATGTGCTTATATATATATATATATATATGCGTTCGAGTGTGTATATATGTATGTGCTTTCATGATTCGTGTATGCGTGTACGTAGAAATCAACTGATAATGTGCTCTTAATATCTCAATCCTTTCGTTTTTCGCTTGTCTTGTTTCAGTTTTTATTATAAATTTTTGAATAATTGTTAAAATTAATATCGCAAACTTTTCGTTTTTCGCTTGTCTCGTTCCTGCTTTTATTATAAATTTGAGATAATTCAAATTAATAGCGCAATCCTTTCGTTGTTCGCTTGTATCGTTCCAGCTTTTATTATAAATGTTAATAATTATTAATTAAAATTAATAGCTGAATCCTTTCGTTTTTCGCTTGTCTTGTTCTAACTTTTACAATAATGTAAATAAAATTATTGTCAAAATAAATATTAATATTCTAGTTTTGGTCTGAATGAATGAAGGCAAATGTTTGTATTCAGCAGGCTAAGAATTAAATCCTATCAAAATACAACAGACACTGTTAATCTGGCCATCCTCTAATAAGTTCCTCTTTTGTCATTTACTGAAATGCCTGCGATAAAATAGTCTTTTTCAAATTTAGCCCAAAGTTATTTTTTTTAAATAAACACACTGATTAAATATCAGTGGCATTTTTACAAACTGACCATAAATACTTTCCGACTATTAATCCTCGCGAGCTAATCCACGTCCGATATAATTCGACGCGCCCTAATCCTTAAGTCTCAGATTTTTAAATCCAGAAGGTTTGATTAATTCTGAATTAAGATTTGATTTGCGTAAATTGTTGGCGCCTGATTAAAATCTAGGTCGTAATCCTATTGTATTAAAAACATCACACTGTTGTATAGAAAGCAAACAAGATGCTCTCACGCGTAAAATCTGATGGGGGCCATTCTTTTCTCGGTAAGCAAACAGATTAAAGATCAGCAGACCAGTTGAATATTGAGTGTAAGTGGTAAACATACATAAATCCCTGTTGCAGATACCTGCTCAGTCACGTGTATTCCTTCAAAAAGTAGTAAAATGGCTTCTGTGTTGAGCCCAGATAAAAAAAAATGAAATTAATATATATATATATATATATATATATATATATATATATATATATAAAAAAAAAAGGAATTCAAATTAAAATAAGACATTTTCTTTCCTTTAAAACTTATATCTTCTCTCTCTCTCTCTCTTGCGCTCTCTCTCTCTCTCTTTCTACTTTTTTTCTATATACTTCCCTTCCAAATAATGAGAAGGCAACCATCAAATACAGGAAGCAGGAGAGAAGGGGCTGCCAGAGAATCCAATATGTTGCGTGAAGGAGTTTAGCAGTGGTCTGCTTCAGACATTTTCCGGCACTTGTGAGAGCCAAGAAAACGGCAGATTGGCGTCCACAACAAGTTTCCAAAGTAAACACACTCTTAACCACTAACAAAACCTGATTTGTAAACAACTACCGAGCCGAACGAATTTTCGGCCACCCGAATTGCAAAGGACTCACTCCAATCGAAATCAAATAAATAAATATACATTATATTTTTATACCTTTGATTCTGTTTGTTTATTTCCAAGGTTCCGATAAATATTGCTAAGAATATCTGGCATTTCTCCACATTTCCATATAAATTTGCAAGAACGAACATCGTTCTTGACGTTGTCTTTCGCCAATTGCTCGGCAGAAAGAAAGGCCGATTTTGACAAAATAATCGCTGAAAACTGGCAACATATGTTTTTATTAGCATTTCTCGCCAAGCAAGGCACCAAAGCCACTAAGATGCAAGGGAGAGGTTATTGAGCATGGAAGAATATAAGAAAAAGAAGAAAAAACATTATTAAGGAGTGGGAACAATAAAAGAACAGAAATTAAGAAGACAGAAGATAACGATTGACATTGCATTTACATTTTTGATTGGAAAACAAGAATCCGGAAGAGAGTTCCTCAAGCAAGAATTGCGAGAAAAGAAACCGTTAATTAACAGTGGCATCTAGGAATTTCTAATGTAAAATGATGAGATCTTGCTGCCAATCTAGTATTGCGCTTATATTCATAAAGTCCAGGTAACAATTACTATGAAAGTATTAAAAGAAAGGGAGTTCAGTTTCTAAATATAAACGGGATATACTTGGGGAATTTCTTTTTTCATGTTTGGTAGGATTCAAAAGAATTTTTTTATTGCGAACTTCTGGAATTTGGAAAAACTGATGTCGCAAAACGCTACAATGATCAAACTGTCTCGTTTGAAAACGGATTGGAAGGCACAAGTCATCTTTTAGTATTATAAATAGTTTGGTGACAGTGAGCAGTTGGCTCGTTTGAATGACGCTGCATGACAAAGTCGTCTTCTGATGCAAATGAGAAGCAGTAAACGATTAGAGAGCATGAAAGTTTTCTGCATATTTTCTTATCCTGTTATCTTTAAAGTACGATTTGTTTCACTCCATGCAATACTTTTGTCTCGTCAGTGGTTTCAGCATATTGAAGACAACTGGTATAAATAAAATGAATTAGTTAAAATAAAAGTCATAATAACATTACATTAAGTTACGTTGGCCTAAGGCTGCTAACAGCAAAAAATACCAAAATTTGAGAAGTCATCTTTTTTTTTAATCAAATGAAAACGTCAATAAACGGATATACAGTTCAGTTTCTCCCTATATATATTAACAAAAAATTGTCTGCAGACGATTGGAATTTTAATTTGTTCCCAGACTGAATACAATGTAAAACTAGGGGATGGATTTAGCTAATATTTGACGAGTGCATCTTCTTTTATCCTGTGAACATACGACCGGCTCCCTTGAACATTTTATTCAACGACGGGTCAGCTTTTAACCCATTCCCTAGTTGGATTTCCGTTATGCGTCGGTGTGAACCAAACTGGGAAATGTCAGGTGTATGCTCAACAAAGAAACTGAAGGCGCGATATCCCATGGAGAGAATAAAGCTGTTTCGAGATATCGCCTTTGTGATAACAACAAGTTCCGATAATTCATAGAGCAGTTAATTCAGGGCTGATGCAAGAGTTCTGTGCACCCCCCCAACACCCGAATCTATGATACAGAGCTCCACGTTCTACTACATCTCAATTTTCATATGGCAGTATTCATATAAAATACAAATATTATTGTAACCTAATTATGTACACTAATGGATCATATGCAATATAGGTGAACAATTCAACTAGAAAAATTATAAATACAATGTATCTAAATATAAACTAGAGACATGTCAGAATAGATATTTCCATGTTAAATAAACCAACAATATTTTACGGTAGTTTTTAACATCAACTTGAGATTTTTCTTGTTGTAATGTTGAATAATTTTAACACATTCAACATTATGGGAAAAAAAACAGTGAATGTTATATAGTGTTTTTTTTTCTTTTTCGAGCAAAACAAATTCATAGATGTAGCGGAAAAAAGATCCTAAAATGACCTCAAAATCTACGAAAAATTTTCATCCTTCAATAGTCAGCTGGGTTTAGTTTGTAACGTATATAAATGTAAGTAGAAATGTTGATAAGATTTCACCGCTACTTCTGTTTTTATCATCACAGACTAACGGATCACGGATCAAATTTTCCCTTCAGGCAGGCGAGAACTCCGCCAGACTTCGTCTCTACCTGATTCTATATCTCTAACCGTGGCTGTTCATTATCTAGAATGCTGCCTGATTATATAATCCCGGGATCGGAAATCATAATTTTCCTGTCGAGTGTCACTTGATCCTGAAATTTTTTATTTATTTATACATTTTATTCCTTTCTTCCTACGTATAGACAAGTGGTTGCTTCGAAACGCTTACATCTTTATTTTACTGACGACCCAGTTGCTTATCATAAAACCACCGTTTCTTGGGGCCAGATAAAATAATTTACAATCCACTTGACTACGTTGATGTCTTAACCAATCGAGCTAGGACCTATTGTGTCACACATATTATTTTTTGAGATTAGACTAAATTGTTACCTCAGTAGATATGCTCGTTATGGAAAAGAATGGCGTAACACAATTGTCTTAATTTCTCTTTTTCTTTTCTTTTTTTAGTCTTGTGCCAGACTAAACAAAGCTTGGTATGTATCTGTATTTATTTGGACTATCTTGATAGTTGACTACTTCTTATCTGAGTTAATGGGTCGAGTCTTGGTATGATACAAGATTGTGAACGCTGATTTTTTAAGCATGTATGCTCCTCCCGTCTGGAATATTGACAAATTATTATTTTTTCTTCTCTATTGGCTTTTTACCAGAATATACTTTGTAAATAACAATAACATCGACAAAGAACGTCTATTTTTTTTCTAGCTGCAGGAATGTATCACCTGGGGACATTAGAAAAATGTGAAAGCTTTTAAGCTGAAATGTAAACATTCCGGTATGAGTGGTCTTCCCAAGAGGCATTTTCACCGCTTTTCCTCCGTTTAGAAACAAAATTTCTTGCAGTTTAAACAGTGTTTGTCCGCCCATTACTCTTAAACAAAGTATATCGAATATTTGAACAATATATATTTAACCTGTCAAGGAAATAGTGGTCAAAGTAATGTAGGAATTTTCAAAAGATTGGTATTTACTGGGAATAGAGCTTTTCTTCGTGTTTCTTCAGGACGTGGGAAATTATAGCTCTTCACAACTTTATAGAATATACAATTTAAAAAATTTCGAAGGAAAATTTTAATCATACGTTATACTTAGGAATAATATTTCTTCTTTTATGTCCCGTATTCCTTCAGAGCGTGGGCAATCATGGCTCTCCACAACTTTCTATCATTTGTGGCCCTTAACAGCAATTCCCCCTTTTGCTAAGCTTCCCGTCCCCCGTTCCGCTATCCATTCATACAAACTGTAGGCGGTCTGCTGCTTTCCCATATCTCTCTTGCAGTCGATATGCCATGTAAGTGTTAAGTTTTCCAAGCCTTCTTTCCTCGTTATGTGTCTATGAAATTTCAGCTGTCTTTTACTGATTCTGAGTATAAGTGTTATTTTTGTTAACATTTTCCTCGTTGCCAAATCGCTTCGCCCATGAAATTCTCAGTGTCCTTCTGTAGAACCGTATTTCCGCTGCCTCTAGTTGCCTCTTCAACTGTGAGGAAAATTTTCAGCAATCACTGCCATGCTAGAAGATTGATAGCATATTGCAATCCAGCACTATTTTCTTTGTTTCTAGATATTTTTTCTTTTTCTTAGTAATTTATTTAGCTTTTGAAAGGCATCTTTTCGCTAATCCGGTGCGCCTTCGGATTTCGATGTTGCACTGAGGAAGCCCAAAGGTTAAAAGCTTGCTTTGTTAAGTATTCGTCCTTGAAACTAGAACGATTAAAGTCGTTAGAGGGCGTACAATTGGCTAACTTTCAAGTCGCTTCCATATAACTATAAGTTTCGGTTGTTATTGGTAGTTACCGAACGCGTGAGTAACGCGGGGCGAGCGACTGAATCCAAAATGGGGAAGAGGATTAAGATTGAGTGTATGAAAAGTAAATAAGTTGCCATCTCTAGGATTGAAACTGACTTCCCGTTTCCTTGCGTGTATGTCCGATATGAACAGCGCCATGACAGTATTTGCTAGTGTTACGAAGCAGCTAAGCAAACCTAATAAAAAACAACCGGCGTGTTGCGTCGAGAAGTTCCAATAATTAATGAACTGCATAAACATTTAATCTAAAATTTAAGACAGGTTAAGATATCATTTTTTTTTAGTCATATTTACTCTATGAAAGGCAGTGAAGCTGCTAAGACACAAGGGTTAGTGAGTGTGAAAGAAGAAGAAAAAAAAGAGAAGCATTATTAAGAAGCGGGAACCATTGAAGAGTAATCAAGAAGACAGTAGATAACGATTGACATTGCAATTAAATTTTTGAAGATCAAGGTTGACTGGAAAGCGTTGTCCCGGAAAAGAATTCCACAAGCGAGAAGTGTGAGAAAAGGAACTGTTAGCGTAGAACTTACGTTTACATCTAGCGAATTCAAGTGTGGATTGATGAAACCCTGCCATCAATCTAGTGCCGCGTTTAAAGTCTAAGTACCATAGCGTCGAGTTCATCCGAACAATTACCATGAAAGTATTTATAGTAAAAACACAGGGAAGCTACATTACGGCGGCAGGAAAGTGACTGAAGCCGTGACGCCAGGTCAGGACCAATCATACTGTTGATTCTTCTTTGGATTTTATTTAACACAGAGCAGGAGCACCGGGCTATATGTGGCAGCAATATTCAATAGCTTCACCATTATTAATTGTTTCTATTACGTGAGGCCGAGTCGCATATTCCTCGCACTAAGTCGTGTGGTCTGTGTATAGAAACTTCATATTAACTAAAAGAAATCCGAAAAGAAACTTATAATCAGTATTGAATTTTTATGACTTTACCTCGCCTTTCAGGAAAATTGCGTGTATATTAAGTTGATGTTATTAAGCATCATTTGTGTTGTAGGGAACGAACTGATAACTCTCAGTATACAAAGAACTGATACACCACAATTAAATGGACTGTTCGAGTAGGAATATAAATATGTATGGTGTTGGTCCTGTGAGGAGGGTGATTTCCAGCATAGGCTTGAGCAAGCACCAAGACGTCGAACTCTGCTTTCTGGCAGAGAGGAACCCAGACGAGTCTATGCCAAAGTCTTGACTGGAGCAGTAGACAAACCCGACCCCGTGTATGCGGGGTCTACGGTGAAATTTTGCTCGGATCGCCCCACATAAAAATCGGCCTTATGCCACATCCTCTCTCGTGGGGATCTCGGGTAAATACCGGCTTGTTTTCCAGCTTCAGACGAATTTGTAAATTTCAATTTGCATTGTTCTTATATTTTGTAAGTTGCCATTCTAGTTATTATTTCAGTAACAACCCCGGACAACATTACAAAAAATTGACAAATTGTTTTATTATTCAAGCGTTTGCGCGGCCTTGTCGGTGACGTTGCTAGCCTCTAGCTACTTTATTCTTATTGTTTATCACTCAAGTTCTAATGAAAAAAACCGCGGTGAGATATTGTCCATTAACTAACACAATCTACAATACTTCATGAGTGTATGCTGTTTTTTTTCGGTAGGCTACTACGGTAGTCTGAATTACTTTTCTCCGCTAAGCATCGATTTGTTCCACCGTTCTCGAATCAGATCTTTAAACGGCTTGTTTAGACACACATTCAGTTGAGTTTTTGTTCAATATCATCAAATAAAGGAGCCGAGGCAAGGATTATCCCACCGTCAAAAATCTTCCACGCTAACCATGCCATAAACCACAGGATTTAAGGTTCACATTTTATACCTGGTGTATTTTGGGGAGGGTTTTAAAGGTTAAAAGCTCGCTTTGTTTGCCGACATATACGGTAGTGTCATTTATATGAAAAAAATACATTTTTTTTTAATCATTTCGCTCTAAGAAAGGCGGTAATGCCACTAACGCGCAAGAGGTTACAGGGAGTGAAAGAGAAATAGAAGACTGAGTATAGGGAGGATTGAAGGAAGAAGAAAAATATGAACGTAGTTCGAGAAGACAAAAGATGGCGATTTAAGATTGTAGATGTCAGAGAATCATGTAAACAGAAAAGAGTTCCATAGGTAGGAAATGCGAGAAAGAAAACTGTTGGAGTAGAGGTGGCGGTTGCATTTAGCTATTTCAACAGTAAAACATATTATAGAACGAAGCTTATCTTGCTTCATGTTATAATGCCTTAATAATAACAGGCACATAATATTCCTTTATTACATCTACGCTTAAAAATTTTATTTATATATGCTGTTGTAGCATACCTACGGGCGATAACAGGTATGTCCCAATTCCCATAAATACAGTAGTAAATACTATATGTTAGTCTGCAGCTGGAGATTCGTCTCCAGCAGTGCTAGTGAAACTCTCTGCCTCTTGGCAGAGAGCATCCCCAGACGAGGCTATATCGAAGGGCAGAGTCTGCCTTTATACGGAGAAATTTTGGTCCAGCCTATGGGATCTGATACCCCATCTTAAATTCGGCCTTGTGCCACATCTCGGTTGATAGGCAGTTGGAGATCTCCAGCTGTGCTGGTGAAACTCTCTGCCTCTGGAAAGAGAGGATCCCCAGACGAGGCTATGTCGGAGGGCAGAGTCTCGTCTCGGAAAACAGCTACCCAAACCCGCTTTATACGGAGAAATTTTGGTCCAGCCTATGGGATCTGATACCCCGCATTAAATTCGACCTTGTGCCACATCTGACCACATGGGGCGGTTGATAGACATTCTGCAGTTGGAGATCCATATCCAGCTGTGCTGGTGAAACTCTCTGCCTTCTGGCAGAGAGGATCCCCAGACGACGAGGCAGAGTCTGTCTCGAAAACAGCTACCCAAACCCGCTTTATACGGAGAAATTTTGCTCCAGCCTATAGGATCTGATACCCCGCATTAAATTCGGCCTTGTGCCACATCTGACCACATGGGGCGGTTGATAGACATTCTGCAGTTGGAGATCCATATCCAGCTGTGCTGGTGAAACTCTCTGCCTCTGGAAAGAGAGGATCCCCAGACGAGGCTATGTCGGAGGGCAGAGTCTCGTCTCGGGCTACCCAAACCCGATACGGAGAAATTTTGCTCCAGCCTATAGGATCTGATACCCCGCATTAAATTCGGCCTTGTGCCACATCTGACCACATGGGGCGGTTGGTAGACATTCTGCAGTTGAGATCCAGATATTGCTGGTGAAACTTGCCTCTGGAAAGATCCCCAGACAGGCTATGTCGGAGGGCAGAGTTCAGCTACCCAAACCCGCTTTATACGGAGAAATTTTTCCAGCCTATAGGATCTGATACCCCGCATTAAATTCGACCTTGTGCCACATCGACCACATGGGGCGGTTGATAGACATTCTGCAGTTGGATCCATATCCAGCTGTTGGTGAAACTTGCCTCTGGAAAGAGAGGATCCCAGACGAGGCTATGTCGGAGGGCAGAGTCTCGTCTCGGAAAACAGCTACCCAAACCCGCTTTATACGGAGAAATTTTGGTCCAGCCTATAGGATCTGATTCCCCCGCATTAAATTCGACCTTGTGCCACATCTGACCACATTTGATAGACATTCTGCAGTTGAGATCCATTCCAGCTTCTATTTCAGAGAATCCCCAGACGAGGCCTGTCGAAGGGCAGAGTCTCGTCACGGAAACAGCTACCCGACCCCGTTTTATACGGGATCTACGGGGAATTTTAGCCGAGCCTTCGGATAAAGACACATCTGACCGCGTGGGTCGGTTGATAGATATTCTGAAGTTGCAGATTCATTGTAGAATTCACTTAACTCATTTCTAGCAGTTGACTACTACTTCTACGCGCCGCTAGCGTGTTGTTCTTGTCCTAAGTATTATCGTTCATTACCAACCTTCGTGTGATTATTCTATTCAGTAACCTTCTCTAGGTTACAACATATGCTTTTCACAAAGCAGCGGGGGTTTATTTTTTGCGTGCGTGTGTTTGTATGTCTGAATAAATTCATTGGAACTGATGAATATATTTGACCAACGTTTCAAAACGTTCGAGTTAACACGAGTGCAACTCTACAGGTTCACAGTCGAAACAATCTTGTATGGCTCAAGCTGTTGGCCAATAGCAAAATCTTTTATGTACAATATCTCTTAGAAAATAGTCATTCATGGCTCTCTACAACTTCCTATTCTTCGTAGCTCTAAATAATCTTTATTCCTTTACTATCCCTCCTAGTCTACGCCCTGCTATCCATTTACATAAACTCATTAGATAGGTTACCCGTTGTTTTCCTCTTGCCTTCAATATATCACGTGAGTATCAAATTCTCTAGGCCTCCTTTCCTTGTCTCACAGGAATTTCAACTGTCTTTTTCTGGTCGTAAACAAAAGTGTTCTTTTTGTTTTCATTTGTCGTAAGATTTACTCTTTGCTCACACGCATCCATCTGATAGCTCCAGTCTCCTCTTCTTCTATAAGGAAATTCACTGGTAAAAAACAATAAAATAAATAGATAAATAAATAATGCATACACTCGACTATTGAGAAAAGTGCTTAAATATCATTTCGTAACCCCAAATGCTTCTCAATAGTAATAATACCAAACATAGAATTAATAAACTATTCAATTTACATTGAGTTTATCGGTTATTTCATCTTTACAAATGCAGCCGTTTTTGAAGAAGTTCCTGGCACTAAATGTAACAACTATTTTAGAACAAAAGGAGGCACGGTGGAGTAATGGATAGCGGCTCGGATTGAGGAATCGGAGGGCCGAGTTCGAATTCCAGTCGAATCCATTACATTCACTTACGTGCTAATACGAATCCTCTTCTCTCCCCCGCTATGAGTAAATAACAGGAGAAAACGGGTTCTATAGCCTTAGATGGCAACTGGTCTACCGCAGAAAGAAATAGCAACCTACTGCAGGAAAAAAATCTGCCTCGTCAGTTATGTATCAAAAGATACATGATCGCCTAAGAGTGTAACACGCATAGTACATAACTGACTGATTATGGAACAGAGGGGATAGATCCTAGTATACGCACCCTGTCCCATAATAGTGGTTACATATGTACATACATTTTATGCATTAAATGTAACTATTATGGGACAGAGATAATACATCAAATTATACACCATCTGTTTAGTTGCTACATTTAGTGCCTGAAATATGTGTACATATTCACAACTATTATCGGACGGACGTAGTATGTAAACTTAATTCTTTGTCTATGTGCCGTATCTCTTCTGGACGTAGGCGATCATAGCTCTCCATGATTTCCTGTCCTTTGCAGCTCCTAAGAAATTTTGTCTTTTGTTATCGTTCCATAACCTTGTTTCGCCACCTATTTACTCAAGCTCCCTAACTAGATTATGCGTTGTTTTCCTCTGTCCCTTTTGCCTTCAGTGAGCATCAGATTTTCTAAGCCCTCTTTCCTCATTATGTACCCGAGTTCTGATATTAAGTATGTGTTGTTTTTGTTTCCATTTGCTCTAAAACTTCGTCGTTGCTCAGATATTGTGTCTCTGGCTTCTTCATTCTCCTTCTGCAGAGTCATGCTTCTGTTACTTGACATCTATTCTTCATCTGTGAGATGATCGTCCAGCATTCACTGTCATATAGGAGGACTAATATTACGTAACGGTTGAGTACACTTTCCTTTGTTTCAAGTGTTTGTGTCTCTTAATACTTTGGGATGCATCTTTGACAATCCGCTTTTTTAGATATTTAAATTGTTGCCAGTTAGTTATGTGCCATACGTGATACACTCTTAAGCGATCATGTATATTTCGATACATGACTGACGAGGCAGATTTTTCCCCGCAGTAGGATGCCATTTCTGTCTGCGGTAGACCAATTGCCATCCAATGCTAGAGAACCCGGTCTGGCCTGCTTGTTTGATTTCGGCATCTTCAATTTGTAATTTGCATGGTGAGCTCTTTCTTTTGCTAAAAACCATGCACTCCGTCTTCTTGGAATTGATGTTTAGTTCTTTCTTCTCGATTTCCTTCATTACTTTATGCATGAGTTCTTGTAGTTTCCCTTTCGTGTCTGCTATCAAGACTTCGTCATCTTATGTTGTTAAGATTGTGGCCATCAATAATGAATGTTGGTAGGGCTTCTAATTCTCTCAGAATCGCCTCGGCGTAGAATTAAAATAAGTCAGGTGATAAAACAGATCCTTGACTTTTAGCTCTTTCTATTTTTGTACTTTTTCTGAACTAATTTTCTGTCCGTATGCAGGCGGTTTGCTGCCATTATAGGTTCTAGATTATTCTAATAATCTTCCCAAAAATGTCATGGTAACTTAGCATTTCCAACAATTCTCTGCAGCGTAGTTTATTAAACGTTTAAAAACCCAAGTACACATCCTTCTGCATGTTTGTGTGACTCAACGAACACTCGTTGTCACTTTCGTAATGCTCATTGTAGTAGAGCCTTTGTAATCGCAGTTGCAACTATAGTAACGCCGTTGAACAATACTAGGGTCAGACGCCTTCGAATAACACTCGCACTAATAGTACTTGTTCGATAATACTCGCTCGTACAGTAATCCGTGTAGTGATCTGAATAGAGAAATAGTATAGTGAATAGAGTAGAGAACAGCGGTCCGTATAGTAATAGAGGATAGAAGAGAAATAGTAGATCAATCTGGAAGTCACGTGACATCCTATATATGCGTTTCCTCTATGGTCACGTGGTCTACTTAATTCAATAATGGAAACTATGTTCAAACTCAAGTGTCGTCATCGACACTTTATTTCTATATAACAATTTGTATTGCCCTTTCGGATATCGTACTTATCACAAATATCTCTTTTCCAGTAATGTCGGAATATTCTACACACATCCTTCTGCATTTGTATTGCTCTTTCTGATATCATCCTGAGCATAAAGAGGCTTATGGTTACATCACATGAAAACATCGGTTCCCTTACGACCACCGAAGTTAAACAACGTCGAGCCTGGTCATTGGGGGACCACTCAAAAATGCCAGGTGCTGTAAGCTTGAATGTGCAGGTAGTGTAATGGATAATGGCTCGGAATTGTTAATCGGAGTTCCGAGTTCCAATTACATTCTCTCACGCGCAAATACCCTTGAGAACAGTATGAATCAACCTCTTCTTCCCCCAGCTATGGGTTAATTAGAAAGACATGCATTAATAAAGCATTATTATCTTCAAAAACAAAACCAACAAAAAATTCTTACAGCCTAAAAATATTTTCTAGCTTTACCCGTTAAAAAACGAATCAATCAATCCTAGCATAAATTCCAGTGTCTTTAACGAACCCGAATTATTTTTGTCCCATTTCCGGTCTGATTCTGCTGAGCGCTCTATTCGTCAGAATTCATTTTTCAAATTTAATCCGTAAAGGGGTTAATATCAGTAGAGTTTTGCAATGTTCTGAGAACTTTAATTACAATGTTAGTTTGTCTCTCGCTTACCGTCTATTTATGTTTCCAAGATTTTCGCATTAGTTTAATTGATTTGTCATTTAAACAGACATGTTTCAGGCTTCCGGTCGTTGTATACTTGATGGAAAACAGCAGTACATTGTTTGATTGTTCTTTTGTTTTATTTTTCGTTTAAGTGATAAAAACGTTAAGGTTTGTCATAGAATGATGTCAAAAAAGAATGACTTTCGCTTTGTTCAGCACTAGACTCTCTTTATTTTTTAGTGTGTTTTTTTTTTTTTAATTTAAAATGATCACATCACAGGAATCACAGAAGTTAGACAGAGGGCTGACGTCTAATGTCTGTTACTTAAAATTCATGTAGCTATCGGGACGACCAAACGTTCGTTTTTGCAAAGAAGTATTTTTATTAATATCAGGCATTTCTACTACTTTACTATAAGATATGTTTTTATTTTTACTTGATTTTGTTTAAACGTTATTTTTTATGGATACTCAAATTCAAGTGGAAGCTTTGTTTATTTTTAAAACAGTATTTTTTATTGACCTACCGGCCTGAATATTCGAGAAATCTTGTCAGAAAAATATGCATCCTCGAACCTGCATCCCCTATTGGGAACCGTCATTGGATCTGATGTGTCTAAACTCTCGGCCATGATGTAGGACTTAAGATACATACATATATATATATATATATATATATATATATATATATATATATATATATATATATAAAGAGAGAGAGAAAAAGAGATAAAAGAATTCATAAATCAAAACTATTCAATGGACATATCTCACTATCTCACTGACCGACTCCAGAGTTTCGCGTCGTATAGCTCGCCAGGTTCAGATGCTGTGCTGGATATTAATTTCTAATAATTTTGACTTATTTTAACAAGCGTATTTAAATATTTATTTAAATATTTAAATTATATATATATATATATATATATATATATATATAGAGAGAGAGAGAGATAGATAGATAGATAGATAGATAGATAGATAGATAGATAATTTTAAATAAAAACAGACCACTTTAAGGTTCCATGTAATAAATTATTTAGGTTTACCCATACGGATTACCTAGTTTTTCATAAACTATATATATATATATATATATATATATATATATATATATATATATATATATATAGATAGATAGATATTCCTATCAGGTAACCATTTTTCGGACAGCACCTTATCAGAACAATTTTTGGCGACTAGTAAAATGTTAAGTATTGCTGAATGATAGATAAACTGAAAGGAAGCAAGGAACTTCGATTAAAATTCAATTTAAGATTAAAAATGGAGAAAAATAAAAGAGGTTGGAAACTATTTATTCTGTTTTTTGCCATTTACACCCGCTTTTATTTTTTTCTCTCCCTTTTTAATCTTTTTCTAGTTACCAACGATTCTTCTGATAAGGTCTTTACCGAAAAAGGTAACTTTTAGGGAGAAAATATGCGATTTTATCTGTTTAAAACTATTTATAATTTCAGTGGTCTCAGAAATTTATTTAAATCTTTCTCTCCCTCTCTACATATATATATATTAAGAAATGGACAAAGTCCGACAATTTATTAAAGATATTTTTATGTTTAACATTCTTTTTATAGATACAAGTATTTAAGTAAATGCTCTGTTTATAATAAACAGTATTAAATAACATTTACCGGCCTGAATGTCCGAGAAATTTTCGCCTTTGACAGAATTCGAACCTGCATCCTATACGGAACCGCCATTCAGCTGGACGTGCCTAACCATTCGGCCACAAAGGATCGTTCGGTAGGCAAGGTCGAATTTATTGCTTATAAACTTCAATCTCATTTGTTTACATTTGATACGCCATGAGCAGTTATGAATGTACGAGATTTATAAGCAGTAAATTCGACCTTGCCTACCGAACGATCCTTTGTGGCCGAATGGTTAGGCACGTCAGCGTAAATGACGGTTCCGTATAGCAGGTTCGAATCTTGTCAAAGGACGAATACTTTCTATGAAAATTTCTCGGACATTCAGGCCGGTAAATGTTATTTAATACTGTTTGTTATAAACAGAGCATTTACTAAAATACTTGTATCTATAAAAAGAATATATATGAAGAAAAATATATACGGAAAAAACAAACAGAAATCCTTATATGCATCCTTATATTATATCCTTACATTAATACAGCATAATTGCATATAAGGATTTTTGTTTGTTTTTCCTATATATATTATATTATATATATATATATATATATATATATATATATATATATATATATTTATATATTGGATAGATGCGAGTACCGCGCATATAATATATATATATATATATATGAGAGTCGCTTCATAAATAAGGCGTCTAAATTTAGTATGCCAAAATCCAAATCTCAGAGTCAGATTTAGCAAAAATACCCCAAACATCACCGCTTAAACCCTGAATTTTTATTTACTATTTATTTTGTTTTTCCTCAATAGAAGTTCAAAGATGCACCAATCGTCTGGTTTTTCACACCTCTTCGGTCTTTGGAACAGGAGTAGAAGTTTAGACCTTGTTTCCAGTTTAAAATTGGTTTTCCGGTTCTTTCTAAATTCTACTCCATAATTCTAACGTATTCTGTTATTCTATATACTATTTATTTTTCTTCTATAGGAGTAGATAGGTTTGCTTAAAGCCAGTTTCACACTCCTCCCTGGTCTTTTGAACATGAGTAGGGTTTTTATCCCTTGTTTCCTGTTTAATATTTGTATAGTTGGTTTAATTCAATTTATGTTAGGAAATAAGCATTTTCAAAATACCACATCATAGTGTCGCGCAAGATTTATATCTGCAACGTGACAAAATTGTACATTCACTGCGAAGACGACGTCTACTTTGACTGAAGATGCGAATAATCACTGTGTGTCACCCCCGTCGCTTTCTTGCGGGTAAACAAAAGCGTTTTACTTTCATGATGCCAGCTGACCTATCAGCACAAAGTAAAATACGTGTGTTATCAGCAGCCAACATCTTATGGCGTACACCTTTGAAATTCAAGATATCAAAGATTTCAGTTAAGGGAATGAGTGTGGCGTTTTTGACCGGAAGTCTGGATAAGAAAATGTCTCTAGTGATTCATTCAGTTAATTCTTTTTCGTCCGTTTTTCTCTAGTGATGATATATATATATATATATATATATATATATATATATATATATATATATATATATATATAAATCTATACGTCTACCAATCCTCTACGCATTGAATGTTACTGTCACATTTAGTCTGGGGTATCTACGATGTATTTAGAGATTCTTGGTAAAATCCAAAAATGAATCTGAGCTAGCATCTTCAGTTACTTTCTCAGCGCCGTCACGTTGCTTCCCTGTGCCTTTTCTACAAATATTTTTTGTGGTAATTACTCTGGTGTGTTTTCCACTTTGGTAGTTCGACTTTACGAATTTAAGCGCAGTACTTGATTGGCAGATAGGTCTCAACCTTTTACAGTTGCCATTTCTAGTTCTATGTTACCGTAAGTTCTATGCTAACATTTTCTTCGGTCATATTTCACGCTTGTGGAACTCTCTTCCGTTTTTGTTTTTGCTTTTTTTTTTCTTTCCAGTCAACTTTCATCTTTAAAAATGTAAATGCAATCGTCATCTTGTGTCTTCTTAATTCCTGTTCTTTTATTGTTCCTTCTCTTTTTTTTTTCTCATATTCTTTCATATTTTGTAACCCCCACCTAAGTTTTAGTGTTTTTACTGCTTCCTCGGGATGAAATGATTTTTTAAAAATCGCTTGGAAGCACAAAATTACGCTTCGCCTGCCCGACTGCTCCTCGTGGGGAAAAGTCGGTAAAGCATGCCAGACTAAACGGTAGGCATCGTGCATAAAACTCTTTGAGAGGTGTGCACTATTTCATTAGTGCGATACTATATATATATATATATATATATATATATATATATATATATATATATATATATAGTCTTAGGATGTTCTATATTTATGGGATAAAGTGCTCAATATCAGAGATAGAGCGTGTGTAAATATAAAAGTGAACATAGAAGTCAACACTTAGAGGCGACAAACTGTTTCATGCTAGATGCAGTCGTCAGGCCTGACGATTGCATCTAGCATGAAACAGACTGTCGCCTCTATGTTTTGACTTCTATGTTCACTTTAATATATATATTATTTCCATTGAGTCTTTTAAAGAAGGACGAAATGTGTTAGAATTTTTTCCACTTTGTCATTTATTTACCCAACAGAAAATGTATCATGTCTGCCGTAGAATTTCTTCTATGTGTCTTGCACATCCAGGACATCCCTTCACATCCTACGTTCCGGCATCCATTTGCAAAAGCTGATCAAGTGGATGGCCGGTTAACTCCGCTTGTCCCTTTTGTTTTCGTTATTTCTTGTGAGTCAAATTCCTTAATTCCTCCTTCTTCATTATGTGTCCAAGAAATTTCAACTGTCTCTGATTCTAAGTATAAATATTTTTTCGCTTCATTTTCTTTTTTTCTTATGACTTACTTGTTGCTTACTTGCTCCGTTCGTGGCATTCTCAGCATCTTTCTGTAGAACTATTTCTCTGTTGTCCCCAGGCTTCTCTTCATCTATGAGGAGATTGTTCAGCATTCGCTGTCATATACACAGACTGATATTGCATAGCTGTTTGACGCCCTCTTCTTTGTTTCTAACGAATTTTTCCGTTTCTTCTTACTTTGCTTAACTTTTGGAATTCATCTTTTGCTATTCCAATACTCATGAGGATTTCAGTGTCACATTTTACATTATCTGTTAAAACAATTCCTAGATTTACACTATTTACATTGTTCGGATTATTGTCCTCGTCTTTATTGCCATATTCACGACGTTTCGGATGTTATACGCTCTTCCCTTCATCAGGTGGAATTTCGGACCGAACCATTTTATTTCGTCCCCAAATACACGTGGCTCAGTGGATAAAAGCGTTGGTTGACAGATCCAGTGACTTGACCCAAAGAGTTGATAGTTCAATACTTGGCCACAACAGAGGTTAACAATACTTATGAGTTAAATGGAAATAACTGAAATTAGAAAAATCTACCCCGGTGGACTAAAATAAATGGTTCGGTTCGAACGTATATCACCTGAAGAAGATCGGTGCGTACAACGGCTGAAACGTCGTGTATATGTCGATAAAGATGAGGACAACAGTCGGAACAATGTAAATAATGAGGTATTGTAACTATTTAAGTTACAATACCTCATTTCAGAAATATAGGCAGACACTCGCCAGATATTTAAACGTCTGTGCTTGCTTGCTTGCAGCAGAACACTCACGTTTAAAAAAATGTGTGAACGATATTCTACTGTTGCAGAAATATTTTTCTAGCAAGAAATGACTTTGATATACATTAATCCTTCTCGGAAATAAAATACTTTATATATTAGATTTTGGCTGTCTTTTTTAAAGAAATATTCTGTTTTTCAACAACGTTCAATATTTTTATTCTCTCTCTATCCTTTTAATCAAAGAAGCTGTTTTTTTGCAATGTTTCCCAAAATATAAACTAACACCAGATTCATACAAAGGAATCAGTAAAGACAGACAAGAAAAAAGAAAAAAAATGTGCGTGCCATTTTCTTCTCTAAGGTTATGACCCAATGTTTGTACTACAAAGCGAGAATATATGAACGCGCAAATATTAACTGATGTTGAGAGTCACAAATGTTTAATTTCTTTTTTGTTGTCCCAGATAACTGATATCATAATACAACTGTCAGATTCACAGCAGAATGATCAAATATAGAAGTATACAAATGAGCTGGACACGTAGAAATTTTCAAGGTACTGGCAACATTACTCTCGTATATATATTTCTGTAACTATTGACAGATTTGGATTATTCTGTTCAGATTAAAAATAAATTTATGCATATAAAATTAATAAACAAAAATGAAAAATAAAGAAAGAAAGAAAGAAAGAAAGAAAGAAAGAAAGAGTTGGAGAAATAGAAAGAAAGAAAGAAAGAAATAAAGAAAAGAATGGAGAAATATTAAAGAAAGAAAAAAAAGAAAGAAAGAAATAAAGAAAGAATATGAAAGAAAATATTAAAAGAAAGAAAGAAAGAAAAACTTGAAAATATTCAGAAAAAAAAAGAAATTAATATGAAAGAAAAAAAAGAAAGAAAAAAAGAAAGAAAGAAAAACTTGGAAAATATTCAGAACAAAAGAAATTAATATGGAGGCATATTAAGAAAGAAAGAAAGAAAGAAAGAAAGAAAGAAAGAAAGAAAGAAAAACTTGGAAAATATTCAGAACAAAAGAAATTAATATGGAGGCATATTAAGAAAGAAAGAAAGAAAGAAAGAAAGAAAGATTGAAAGAATTGGCGAAATATTAAGAACGTAAGAAATTAATATGGGAAAATATTTTTAAAAAAAGCAAGTAAGTAATGGATGATATTAAGATATTAAATCAGAGAGATAATTTAGCAACAGACACTTTGGTTATAGTAATGGTGAGGACAACCGTTTCCATTCAGGAAAACTTTAAGTATATAAATTGAATTCTTGTTAATCTTTTAGTTTTGTAGCATGTGGCAGTATTGGGTGAAACTACTCCTAACGTAACCCATCCTGCGTTCGGTTTACTTATCTCCTACGCCAAATTTGTAATAGCTGATCCATACACCAAGGTGAGGTTATCGAGTTCAATCCTACTTACGAATCTTGATCATAGTATATACAGAACTAACATTTTTTTATTCACTTAATGGTTACAGTTGTCAGCAAAAGGGACAGACCAACATGCGAATTACAAATTGGGGATACCAAAGTCAAATAAGCAATAGGCGATCATAACTTTCCACAACTCCCTGTCTCTTGTAGCTCTTAATAAGCCATGTCTTTCTGCTATTTTCTCCCAAGCCGTGTTCCGCCATACATTTATTCAAGCTTATCAAGTATGTGATCCTCTGTTCCTCTTGCCCTCTATTTTTCTTCCTCTGTTCCTTTTCACCGCTATCTGTCCTGTGAGTATCAGATTTTCCAAGCCCTCCTTCCTCAGTATATGCCCTAGATACCTCAACTGTCTGTTCCTGGTGTTAAATATTAGTTTCTTCTTTGTTTCCATTTTGTTTCAGTTTTGTTTTTGCTTCCATTTTCTCCAAAATTTTGTCGTTACTCAAATGTTTTGGTCCAGGCTATCCTCAGCATCCTTCTGCATTTTTGTCGCTTCGAGTCTCCTCTACATCTTTGAGGAGATCATCCAGCACTCATACAGGTGGACAGATATCACATAAGACGGAAAATGCAACGCCGAAATCCGAAGGCTTATTGGTACAGCGAAAGATGCCTCCCAAAAGATAAGTAAATTCAGAAACAAGAAAATATCGTTAGAAATAAAGAAACAAAGAAAAGAGTACTTAACGGATACGTTATATAGATACCCTTATACTATGGCAATGAATGCTGTACAATCTCCTCACAGGTGACAAAGAGACTTGAGACAACAGAGATGTGGTTCTACTGAATGATGCTGATAATACCATAGACTGAACACGTGAGCAATGACAAAGCTTTAGAGAAAACGGAAATAAAAAGGACACTTACGCTTAACATCAGAAAGCGACAGTTGAAATTTCTAGAACACATAATGAGGAAAGAGGGCTTACAAAATTTAACACTCACGGGACATATTGAAAGTAAAATGGACAGAGGAAAACAGCGCATAACCTCTGGCTACCGAGTTTAAATGGCTGACAGAATAAAGGATTAGGAGAGATAGCGAAAAGACAAAATTTACTAAGAGCTACAAAGGACAGGAAACTGTGGAGTGTCTTGATCACCGATGTCTTGGAGGAGCACGACACAAAGAAGAAGAAGAAGAAGAAGAAGAAGAAGAAGAAGAAGAAGAAGAAGAAGAAGAAGAAGAAGAAAATATAGGAACTATGTCACGGTTCTAGCTTACAGACGAACAAATTTTAAGTAATTGCAAACGCGTTGTCGTCATAGTACATCTTTAAAGCAATATTCCCTTGGTAATAATTTGATTTTTCGATACACAACTGTAAGTTAACCCCAGGCAAAACTAATGGTGTCTATATCGAATTGTGGTTCAAGACGATGACCTTTGTTTACGCTGGGCATTTGGTCTATAGCCAAATTTAAGTCAAAGTTCTTGAGGGACATTTCTGTTTTAATCTAGTGAACACTGGTTCATCGCAGCGTTTATTTGTAATCTTTATAGCTTCCCTGCAGCATGAACAATTTTGGCAATTGATCAAAGCCTACACTTTAACCCCAATGTTTTTTTTTTTGTTGTTTTTTTTTGTTGTTTTTACTGAATTAAATTAAGGAGAGGGTCGTTTCTAATCGTAGGTTTGGATGTGTTCCAGATGGGAGGTAAGCATTCTGATCTAAAACATATAATTTGAGAGAGCGAAACGAACGTAATTTGTTACGCGCCTTAATTTGATTGGTATCTAAATCATTGTTGTATTACTTACTTACCGGCTGATTTGTTTTCGGCCTTCCTAAAAAAAGTGCAGAATAACATATCGGACTTGTATACTAGTTCGAATAATGAAAATACTTATTATTAATTTTTTATTAGCATTTTCCATCTTATTTCTGGTGTTTTTTATTTAAAATTTCAGGTCGTTATTCTACAGCCTTTAAGTAGCAGCATTGATTGAAGTGGAGATGATGAGACAGAATGGATTTTTTTTTTTATCAAAGACGCGTTTCGTCACCGGAGAAAAGGTGTGTTCTCTTTTGGCTTCTCCACTCCCGCCACGACAATAAAACAAAATCCGAATTAATCATAAGCATTATTTAAGAGATCTTAAAATCTGTTTTACTTTGACAATCATAATTATTATACGCTTTGACATTACCTCAGGTAAATAATGGACCGAGTGGGCGCATAGATAAATCCTACAATGTTGAGACTGCAATTCTTATGTGCTCCTATTCAGTTCCAGCCGTTCCCGTAGCATCACCCCAACCCTCCCGGGAAGAAGCTAGAGTCAATACTTGGCGCTTGTGAGGTCATCAAAAGAGGAAGTGCTAGCAGAACTGTAGCACTTTTCCTCCCTTGCCCAGATACACCTTGCCCAGATACACCTTGCCCAGATACACCTTGCCCAGATACACCTTGCCCTTACCCCCGTACACACACATACATACTTTAAAATTGATTTTGGGTCACATTTCGTTCGAGTGGATGCATAGATGACATTCCACAATAATAAAACCGTATTATTTATTTGATGACACAACTGTACGCAAATACATCCGCGTCCTGGGTAAGACGATAAACTATGTCCAATAGCAAGGCCTATGATCAGGAGATTTTGAGGAGAGTGGAACCACCTCTTAATTTCTGGTGTTCCCAGGTCCACCCTGTCTCTGGGTGGTAGCACCTGTTAGGGTCCCAGCTATGGGAAAATAGCTAACCTCTAAACTAGGGTCAAAACACTATGAACGTGTAAAAATTAGATTTTATTATCAGAAATACTTTGTACAAAATTATTACCAGCAATACATTATTACCAACAATACATGTTTGAAAAAAATAATTACCACCGATATATTTTTTAAGAAAAAAAATATTACTAGAAACAGATTTTTTGAAGGTTAAAAATATTACCAGCAATACATTTTTGAAAAAAAAAATAATTACCAGTGATACATTTTTAAGAAAAAAAATATTACCAGAAATAGATTTTTTGAAGGAAAAAATATTACCAGCAATAAAAATTGTCGGCATTAAATAAGCCATTGTGGCTGATATGACGTAAAACAAACCAAATCAAACCAAACAACTGTACGCAACTCTTGCACAGCAACAAGTTCGGACAGACGACCAACTTTATATCTTTTATTAAATGATTTCGACCGGGAGCACGTGTAAAGTTCATTCATATTCATGTATTAGATCAGCTTTCATTAAAATTAACACTTATCGATAAAAGGCAATTCAAGATTCTTTGACGTGGAACAAGGTTTTCTACATAATAAGACTTACATTATTTAAATTATAACCTATTTTAATGATTAATATTACAGGGTGATTGAAAAGTAACTTCCCATTTTAAAATATTTATAATTTATTTATTAACTGCAATTTTTACAAAAATAGGAATGCATTTAGTATGAAGTTTTATCTAAAATTCGATATGGGCACCAGATTTCGCTACCATCTTGTCGAGCCTCTCCGGAATCGTATCAAATGATTTCAACAGGAACTGTTATAATATGAAAGACGTAACTTCTTGTACTCGCCCTTGAAGTACTTCCAAAGTTTTTGTTTGGTATATCAAACCAAGAATGCTCCTTTAAACAACTGCAAAGAAAAACTCACAGGAATCCTGGCTGGCTACTCATACATAAAACAGGGAGTTACTTTTCAATCACACTGCATCTTCACGATATTTTCTTTTTTTTTTTTCTTACGTTAAATATACAATGGAAATTATTATATCTGCTTATTACGCGTATTTGCTTTTCCTATTTGCTGTGTCACGATATATATCTATATATATATATCTATATATATATATATATATATAATCATACATTAGAGTGAATGAATGTTATAATATATTTATGAATTTTAATCAATTTCTATAATAAATATATTTGTCTGACGATCGCAAAAGCGTGAAACCCAGGGTCACAAACTCACATCAATCCAACCAAATATGTTAGCTCTATCTCTGATATTGAGCGCTTTCTAATAAGTACCGCGCATATAATATATAAATAATATATATATATATATATATATATATATATATATTTATTTATATTTATATACACACACACACACACACACACACACACACACACACACACACACACACACACATATATATATATATATATATATATATATATATATATATATATATATATATAAAAAAAACACGATAAGATTAGCAGTTTCTCTCTGCCGATGGCTTAGGGGTAGAAATTGGTTGGGTTTCAGTCCTGGCTTGAGGATTTCTGACGTCTTGTTGCACTGAGAAACTGTGATACAGAGAAACATACCGTGAATGGCATATATATATATATATATATATATATATATATATATAGATATAGAGAGAGAGAGAGAGAGAGAGAGAGAGAGATCTCGGATTGAGGAATCGGAGAAACGAGTTCGAATTCCATTCAAATCCATTACATTCACTTACGTACTATTACCGTTGGGAAAAGTATTAATCTTCTTCTTCCAGCTATGGGTAAATAGCAAGACAAGCTGGGTTCTATAGTTTTGGGGACCTTGTGGCACATCAAAAAGTGGGTTTTGGTTCTGCACAAAACCATCATCACTATAATCAAATCATATATGCTAGTGTCTGGCTCTCAGTTCCTAGGAACTGAGCTGCTTGTCTCTCATACGTCGAGAGAGTCCACTGTATATATATATGTATATATATATGAGTGCGTGTTTGTTTGTAGGATGGTATATGTATAATAGTATCCGAGACAAGATTGATTTTTAAAAATAAAGACGGGTTTCATAAGTGCAACTGAAAGGAATATATATATATATATATATATATATATATATATATATATATATATATATATATATATGTATGTATGTATGTATATATATATATAGCGAGAGAGAGACAGTGAGAGAAAGTGAGATAGAAATTTCTATATATTCTTTTAGTGTCACTATACATGGATCCTGTCTGAAACTATTTAAATTTCAATAATTCAAATTTGGTTTGAAAAAATCGTCAAATTTTAAACAATCAATTTAGATGTCAAAACAATGATGATTTTTAGGTAGTACCTTTATGTTTTATTGAAATTATTTGATGTATTCTAAAAAAAAAAAAACTGCTGTCTGAAGTCATTAGGCAAAACCAAATAATCACATTTTACTTCAATAAAAAGGAAATAAAATCATCAAAAAATGATCAACAATTTCAATAGAACAGATAACAAACACATATTTTAAGTTTCTGAATCCTTTATATTTTAATATAGTGACCCTTCTAATTAATAACAGCCAGTAACCTCTTATCCATCGATTTTGTTATTATTTTTTTTTTTACTTCAGCTGGTTCATTATCCGGCATGTTAGTTTTAATTGTTTCCCGTAGGTCTGTTTTGCTGTTATATTGCTTGCCAACTTCATATAATTTCATCTTCACAATTGATCATAGGTTTTCGATCAGATTCAGATCAGGACTTGATGATAGTCATTCCATTATCTTCTCCCCTGCAAATCTTCTTGGCTCAAAGAATTCACGAGTAAGCTTAGATAAACTATAAGGAGCATTGTCGTGCATAAATACACACTTCACTTTAAAACTGCGAGACTGGGATTATACCATGCAAATAAAGCTTTGTTCATAAAATCGCAATAGTTAGCACTGTTCAGTCTAACTTCTTCATCGACTTTAAATAGACCAATACTGGTTTGGTCGGCAATTCCAGCCCATTTCATAACACTGCCGTCTCCTTGTTGCTTTCTTTTAGCCACAGACGCGTCTGAATTGGATAGAATACATCCTTTGGTCCATGCATCAGGTCCATCAAATGTCACTCGAGATTCGTCTCTGAAAATTACTTTAGAAAAGTCAATTTTCATGTATTTCTTGGCCCAATTTTGACGCTTTAAAATATTTGCTTTAGTGAGGGGAGATTGCCTAAGAACATTTTTCTCAAAATATTCTACATCTTTGGCCTTCTTGACTCCCTCAATTCTAGACTTTTCATAGATCTTAGCGGTTGATCAAAAGTGGTTGTAGTTTACGTTCATCTCAAGGAAGCAAATTCTTAAAGCCTTTTCCTCCGCTTCGAGTTCTTATATTTTCAACAGCCCTCTTTATTGTTCGATGATCTCTGCAAAGCTCCTTTGATATCTCCAATGTCGACATTCCCTCGTTCAAGAACTTTGTTATTTTCTGGCTTTCAGCATTTGTTAGATCCTTCCATTTAACCCATGTTTTAACATATATTATGAACAAAAAGAAAAAAATAGTTTTTATTAGATTTCAGATATATTGTTTATCAGATTTCTAATATTTGTTTAATCTGCATACTAACTTCAATCAGTCCATTTTCATAAATTCCAAATATCTTAAAAACTAATCATTAAAAATGGTAGAAAATTTAGTTAAACCTTTTACTTAGGCTGTAAATGGATGAATATAAATTTATACAAATATTGGTTCAGAACTTTTAGTTATTGAAGTTTATTCGATTTGCGTAATAACTTCAGACACTGTATATATATATATATATATATATATATATATATATGTGTGTGTGTCTGTGTGTGTGTGTGTGTGTGTGTGTGTGTGTGTGTGTGCAACCATTAGAATGAATAAAGGTTTTGACAAATATAATAATTGTAATGCTTTATCTTAGTAAATAATTTGCAATGAATTTTCTAATAATTTCCAGTGAATCTCTATATCTGCTGTTTCACTATACAGTGCAACTTCGGTTCTCGAACGTCTCACATGTCGAACAAATCGGTTATCGAACAGAAAATTCGAGATGAAAATGCCTCGGTTATCGAACAAAATTTCGGTTCTTGAACAACATTGTTGAACCGAGTTAACCCGAACGGAATAATTTCTCAGTCAACCGCCATGTTTGTATACATTCGTGTGTTGTGTTGTGTTTTTTTTTTTTCCAATTTTATTGTACTGTGGTTTTTTTTTTCTCTCTACATTGATTCCCATTGAAAAAATAGTTTCGGTTTACGAACATTTTGGGTTACGAACGGCCATCAGGAACGAATAAAATTCGTGAACTGAGACTCCACTGGATATGTAATTATGAGAGTGAATGAAAGTCTTCATATATAATAATAATTGTAATCTATTTCTGCAGTAAATAATTTACAATACATTTCTATAGCAAATTATTTCCATCTATTCTTGCCGTATTTGTTATTACTATGTTAATTTTCTAAGCGTAGCACAGATGAAGCATAACACCAAAAAGTATGCGGCAACCGGTGAGGATTGAACTCACTACTCAGTCATAAGAGATTCTAACGAGACAAGCTTGCTAACCATTACACCACGCCCTGTGCCCATGTAACTACATATATGTGATCATTTTCAACGTATTTTTTTCAGAAATCCTGTCCACGATATCAAATATTACAACGCTTGTAAAAACTTTATTCAGGAAAGATATTTCCTTTTATTGATTAGATTTGTACTTGTAAAATATGCGATATACAGAATATGAGGAAAAAAAACAATCATAAGTAAAATGTTCTCGAATTATAGACTAAGTGTTAGGTAATGAACGTTACGTTCTTCTTTGAGTGCCGAATCACTTAGTGAACAGTCGGTCAGAATAGAACTCTCCTGTAATTGAGTCGAGAAAAAGTAGCTTCTGCTATTTCTTTTTTTCTTTTTTTCATTTCTTCTTTCAAGTTGAATCATTATTCTAATAGGAACCGAACCATCCGATATTTTCATTCGATTTGGTGGTTGACTGAGAACACGAGTAAAAGCAGGCTTAAATTAGTTGACCTCGGTCTTTTTCTGGAAGATGTGACGGCGAGGAAAAATGGTGGGTGTTGTTATTATAGTAAAAAAAGGAATAAGATGGAGATAGACTGGCATTAAATCATTAATGGGAACGATTTGGAAATAAAATGATTAAAGAGAGAGAGAGAGAGAGAGAGAGAGTGGGGAGAGGGCAAAAAGGAAAGTAAAATATGTGGAAGGGAAGAAAGAGGAGGAAGTTTAAGAAGAGAGACAAAGAAATTGCTGTTGATACTGTTACGAGAAAAACTACTACAGCTAATAATTATAATAATAAACAGAAAACGCAAGCATAAATATTAAATATAATAAAGAAAATACTTAGTAAGATATTAATTACAAGTATTATAATTACTACGACTAATACTATTACAAGGAGAACGATGTAAATAAGCGAGTTTTACTAACGAGTGTTGTGCATTAAATCATTAATGGGAGACTTACTACTATAGCCTACTCGACGACGATAAGCTTACTAAACATACGCTACTACTACTATTATTATTAATAATAATAATAGTAGTACTATACTACTACTAGTAGTTGTAGTAAGTCTTGCAGGCATTCCTGTGAAGCATAGGTATATAGCCTCACCACTCTATAGGTATTACTGTTATGGTGTCTAGAGCGAGTAGATTTTGGTTGGAGTTATCATCACCATGCCCAGCCGGTTTGGAATTGAGTTGTCTGGTTGTCAAACAAGGCAAGTAAGTACCTTTCCAAGGTTATTTGCGTGGAAGTGAATGCAACGGCCTCGACTACACTTTTACCAATCCCATCTTCCGCGCCGGTAACCAATATGCTGCATCCTTAATAATAATAATAATAATCAGAAATGTCCTTATTCTACACTAGGCATGGCTCTCATGGCTTCTGATCATAACTGATTAGAGTCTTTTATTTTTTTTGCGAATTAAGATGCACTACACTAAATATCTTGTTCATCACCATGGAATTGCTTGTCAGTTGCCTGCCATAACCAGTTGGTCATGTCTCCTAGAGGCTGATGACTTGGCCATTTCTGTTCATTAGTGAGAGTAATGGAGGAGCATCATAGGTGTGTATCAAGATAATTGATTTTTGAATTTGAGGAATCAGGCAACCAAGGCGACTTTGGAGTGCAGTACTTGATCGACATAGAAATACTCACTAATTGAAAGTGAGGAAAAGTGTGGCTGCTCCGAGGAAATCTTTCGTCATTCCGGGCTTAACGGAACCGCCTCGGAAATGTTTCCTTCACGAATTGGTGAGACTCAAAAGAAATATTTTGAATAGTGAATAATAACTCAATGAATTTATGTGAACAACAGATTTCGTCATGCGAGACTAGATTTTTGGTACATGAAATAATTGTTTATTCACTGTTGGACTCCGCAGTGGAGGGTATGTGGTTTCGGGGACTTTCTTCGAATGTTCTTCATACCAGGATGTGAGGGACTCTATCCCCGTTCTCGTAGGTCGGGCGTTTATATAACATTATTTTTCTTTTTTTATATTTGTGCGTGTATGTCCTAAGTTCAACTGCCTTCATTTCATGTTTATATCAATGCTCCCACGATTGTCCCTTGAAGCCCAATTCTGAAATTGGTGGCCATGAGATTACCATTCCTAAATTAGCGTTCGAGGCACCGTGTTATTTCAACGTTCTGACAGTTAGTAAAGAGCTTATTTTGGTATCATTTAGGTCGAACCCAGTATATATTGGGGCCACCTATAGATCAACTCTTCTTAGACCAAAGTCTTCGGATGAACATTAAATTCGATTCAGATTATATTATGGTGTTATATGGCGTGAATCGCATAGTAACCTTTTTTCTTTCTTTTTGAGTTTAATACAATAGATTGAATTTTATTTAAAATTTTAAAACATCTTTTTACAATTACAAAATAATAACGTCTTAAAATACCACTATAGTTTGAATAAACCACTTAAATCTTGCTGGTCCTATCATTGTGCCAAGGTCAGCTTTAACGACCGTTAATCGGTCGCTGTTAAAATTAGCAGAAAACATTATTTTTTTACTATCCCACAATTTTTCCTTTTTAATTCTCAGCTCGTTTTTGCATCCTGAAACTGTTAAATCTCCCAAGTATATGAATGTTATAGCATACCTACGGGCTATAATGGGCATGTCCCCATTCATATAAATACAAAAGTAAATACTGTATGTTGATCCGCAGTTCCTCTCCAGCTGTACTGGTAGAGAAGTTCCCCGAACGAAGCTATGTCGAAGGGCAGCTACCCGACCCCGTTTTATATGGGGTCTACGGGGAATTTTTAGTCGAGCATTAAATTCGGCCTTGTGCCACATCTGACCGCGTAGGGTAGTTGGTAGATATCCTGCAGTTGGGGATTTGTCTCCATCTGTGCTGCTCAAATTTTTGCCTCCGAGAAGAGAGAATCCCCAGACGAGGTTATGTCGAAGGGCAGAGTCTCGTCTCGGGAAACAGTTACCCAACCCCGTTTTATACGTGGTCTACGGGGAATTTTTGACTGAACCTACGGGCTCGAATACCCAACATTAAATTCGGCCTTGTGCCACATTTGACCGCGTGGGACGGTTGGTAGATATCCTGCAGTTGGAGATTCATTGTGTAATTCACTTGACTCACTTCTAGCAGTTGACTACTTCTACGCGCCGCTGGCGAATCTTATATGTGTTGTTCTTGTCCTAAGTATTATCGTTCATTATCAACCTTCGTGTGATTATTCTATTCAATAAGCTTCCCTAGGTTATAACATTTTGACGACGAGGAATGAGATAAAATTACAACAATGAGCTTCACGTTCAAATCTCTCTGGAGTCTATCATTATATTTCTAATCCACGCCTACCCGGCCTTTCGAACAGCAGTAGAGTTTTATCCCTTGTTTCCTGTTTAGGATTGGATTTCCAGTTCCTTCTAAAGTCTACTTTACGATATACTTCTAACGTTTCCACCAAAATTTTGAAATTTTATTTACTAATTATTTATTTATCTATTTTTCGCTCCTAAATAGGAGTAGATACATTTACCTATCGCCCAGGTCGCACTCCTCCCCGGTATTTTGAACAGGTGTAGAAGTTCGTCTCTTGTTTTCTGTTTAGGATTGGGTTTTCGTTTCCTTCTAAAGTCTACTTTATCTCTATAGTTCTAACGTTTCTACCAGAACTCTGAAATTTTATTCATTAATTATTTATTTATTTTTCTCCTCAGTAGAAGATAGGTTCGCCTGTCGTTTGTTTTACTCTCCTCCCCTGTCTTTTGAACAGGAGTAGAGGTTTATTCCTTGTTCCCTGTTCAGGACAGGTTTTCAGTTTGTTTCTAAGTCTACTTCAACTTTATACTTCTAACGTCTACCCCTGAACTCTGAAATTTTATTTACTATTTATTTATTTTTCTTCAATTGGAGTGGACAGGTCCGCCTATAGCCTAGCTCTTATTCCACCCTCCGGTCTTTTGAAACAGTAATAAAGGTTTACTCCTTGTTTCTTGTTCCGAATCAGGTTTTTGGTTCCTTCTAAAGTCTTTTTCATTCTCTTTCAATATGTAATAATAAGAAGGTAGATGAAAAATTCATCAAAAAGTAATAATAATGCTTTACGTAAGAAATTCGTACAGTTTAACACTCTTGTGCCTTACTAGCGCTACTTGTGAAGATTTCATCGTTTTCTTATTTGATATATCAAAATTTAATGATTGAATAAGCTCCTTCCTAGTTTCGAGTCTGTAAAATACTCGTAGAAATTCCCCTAGTGCTTTGTAAAATATTTGTGTTTAACAACTCTAACCAAATATAGCAATAACAATAAAGAAATGAAAGAGTAGAAACGGAAATATTTAAAACATACATTTTTCCATTTTAGTAAACGTTAAAAAATGGGAACGTTATCACTTCTCCTAACTCCCATTTTTTTGTTTTTTTGTTTCTTTCTTTCCTTGAAACCCCACAGCATCACTGATACGTCATTTCCATCTTTCCCTCCGATCAAAACTAAATAGTCCATTATCTATGTGGTATTGGCAATTAAAGACGGAAGTTGACAAGCAGAATTATAATAAGATATTACTACGACTACATGCAAACAAGCGACAAAAATATTAAGAGAAAACAGTACAGACTTATATAATAACAATTTTTAATCTCAGAAAATCGGGCAATTTAAGTCTACTGCGGATAGATAAACAGAAAAAATACGAAGGAAAATGTATTTATTAATAATTATGACACTTCTTTATGGAAGAAAGCTGGACAATTTAAAACCTTCATATAACAGAGGAAAATAACTGTAATCACACACACACACAATATATATATATATATATATATATATATATATATATATATAGTGAGGTGGTTGTAGGTCGAATATTAAATCCAGCTAGGATTAAATACCAGGAACAACCTTGACAGAGAAACACACAAATTCTATTTATGTTCAATCTTGGCGAAGAAAGGGAGACACACCGTGAATATCTGCGATGTAATGTGTGGGTGTAAGCTTGTTATGTATACGCATTTATTGATGTTATGTATATTGAAGAATATGTATAAGTTTATTAGACACTAGTCGTCTGTTCTTTTTTTTTTTTTTTTTTTTTGGCGAATCTAAATGTCGGTATAAACGTATTGTTACGAGTATACAGGGATATATGTAGATGTATATTTGATCGTGTTAATGCTAAGAATGTGTATAATTTTTAACATGAAGGCATTTATAATTGCTATGCATTTAAATCTGTGACCGTGTGACGTAGTGTCAGCACCACCTCACTGCATTGAAAGGATGTGCGTCTTAGTTTAAGCCGACGCCTTTGTAGCAGGGATCGGGGTATGACTGATCATTATGCAATGCACTTTAAGGTTTCAAACTTTCAATTATTTTGTGACTTCGAATTTCAAGACATCTCATACAAATTGCCGCCGTTTGTTTACATCTGCGCAGAACAAACCATTTCATATCCTTACCACGCAGATAGATGTTACAATTATCCAGTAATTAAACTTTCTGCTTCCAATAAGTATTGATAAAATCTGAAGTATATATATATTGCGCATTTAGGCAGCAATCCTTCATTTATGCATGTTTCATTAAAAACGACAGACAAGATACTACGATTAAGCTTTTTATTTAATTTTTCTTGTGTTCGAACAAGTGCTTTCTTTTTTTGGACAAAGTGTGTAGAAACTGTCCTTATGTTCTATAATTCCGAGCGCTTTCGGCTATACTTTTAGCCATTATCAAGGATGATTTTATTTTTACAGTTTAATTGAGTGTACGCGTTATGTGTATGTTTTTAGTGTTATCGAGATATTTTATTTTCTAAACACAGTTAGCACATTGTTGCCTTGTTCGTAGGTAATATTGTTAAGTGTTGGGGTTTCTTTTTTAATATTAGGGCTTCCATTATTTTTAATCTTTTTTTTTTTTTACAGGTGGATGAGGTTATTATGTTTGTGTTTTCTACTAGTATGTTTCAGATGGAGTCTGGTAAGTTTGTGTGTGTGTTTAAATGGGTTCTAATAGAGCTATGGTCGGATAGGTGTAACGTATGAATTCTGTTTGATCAGGAACACAGATGAACACAGATATTTTTTATTTTAGCAAATAATCCTAAAGAAATAGATACTCTTAAGATCACATTTGAGAAAAACTCTGTGCTTAACTTTACCCACGAACTTAGTAAAAAAAAACAAAGAAACTCCCATTCTTAGATGTTCCCGTAGAATATGGCAATAACACTTTTATTACCTCATTATATAAAAAACCCACTAGCAAAAACTCTTTAAAAGTGAATGCCCACTCAGATACAAAATAGGAAGTAATATAAAACTTCCTAAAAAGAGCACATCAGAATTCATCCTCTCGACTACTCTTCCTTAAAGAACTTAATAATATAAAACAGACACTGATTAAAAATGGCTTCCCTAACCACCTTATAGACCACAAAATTTTTCCCCAAAGTAAATAACAACGATATACAGTAAAAATTACATAAATATTTTCTACAAAAACCAAATGCACATTAGCTACAAACAAGATGAATCTTCACCTGTTCGAACACAAGAAAAATTAAATAAAAAGCTTAATCGTAGTAGCTTGTCTGTCGCTTTTAATGAAACATACATATATATATATATATATATATATATATATATATATATAATTTAGCTCTTGAAAATATATTTCAATTGAGCACTGTTGAATGACAAACTAGTTCTACATATAACAGACACCTGCGTTAATGCGAAGCTCTTCAGTAAAATGAATGGCGCACTCCGGCTGATTGACATTTGTTTACATTTGTAAAAACAAATTGTTAGATTTAGCTATCTCATTCTGTCGAATGAAGATAGCTCAGTGGTAGAAACTGTGACTGACACCAGATCGGTTGGGTTTCAATCCTGGCATTCGTTTGTCTAGTCGCACTGAAGAGCTGTAATACAGCGAAATAGTATTGTCTGCGAATGACACACACACACACACACATATATATATATATATATATATATATATATATATATATTCGTAGGTATATCACTAAGTTCGTAGCCTGTTAATATTCTCCGTGTTCACCAAGTAAACATCAATTTTCAAGTCTACGCTAATGATCCAATTATGTCCATATTTGAGTAAATTGGATACCTTTATTTATGCATCCATATTCCTTTATGGGAAGATCAATAGGAATAGCACCAAATAACTTCCATTATTGAGTAATACACACTTTATACCCTTCTCTAAACTATCTGAAAACACCCACCATTCATTTGATATATACTGATTTTCTTAGCGAGGCTTAGATGTGGAACATGGCCGAAAGTATGGGGCACCAGTGAGGATCGAACTCAGTATCCAATTGTAACAGATTTAGCAAGACCAGCTCCACGCCGAGGAGTCCCACCATTCATTTGATATATATAATGTCACACTCATTACCATGGCTGGCGCGTACTACTCCCCGATCCTACTTCTCCGACAGGTGTGTGCACCAAATCTGATTGGGAACCCGGACAATACTTTGTAACCCTCAACATTTATCAACATTTGCTTTTTTCTACCTACATTTATATACGTTACAAATTAAACAAAGCACAACTGCCTATTAAAGGATGAAAGATTTTTGCTGATTTTGACATCATTCTGTTTTGTTTTTTTTTGGGGGGGGGGTTTCCACATTTGTGAACTTGTTTTGCTCATGCTAAAAAACACTATGTAGAATTCACTATTTTTTATTAATAGTTTTGAATGTGCTAAAATTATTCAACTTTTTAACAAAAAAAAATCTCAAGTTGATGTTTTGGTTTTAAATAATCTAATAAGAAAGAAAGATAAAAAGAAGACAGAAAGTCGTCGATCGCAGCAGCAGCGATCAAAACCTGATACACAGGAACACTAGTAGTTGCAACTCTAATCAGCAGGCTGGTTAGGTTTAAAGCTCCAAGTTCACTACAGCAAATTGTCCTACGGAATGGGGACAATACACGGAATATAAATAGTGTAAATAACCGAAAAAGGTTGATAAGGTTGATTTGAATTTCTAACGAGATTTTTTTTTATTACAACCATAAATCTTCGTGTGACCAAAGTAAAAGTTTTTTTTTTGTTCTCTCCCTCTATATTTTCTCTCTCCAATGTTTTGCTCCCTTTCCATATTTTTGCTATCCTCATTTTTTCTCTTTTTGCATATTTTTGTTTTCTCCATTTTTGCCACTCTCTCCATATTTTGCTCTCTCTCTCTCTCTCTCTCTCTCTCTGTCTCTCTTCATATTTTTGTTCTCTCCATTTTCTGTCTCTTTCTTTATGTTTTGTTTTCTCCATTTTTTTGTCTTTCTCTCTATATTTTGCTCTCTACATTTTTTGCTCTCTCTCTCTCTCTCTCTCTCTCCATATTTTGCTCTCCCTCCATTTTATTGTTCTCTCCATTTCCTGTCTCCCTCTTTATATTTTGTTTTCTCCATTTTTTTCCACTCTCTCTATGTTTTATTCTCTCCATTTTTTTCTCTCACTCCATATTTTTGTTCTCTCCATTTTCTGTCTCCCTCTTTATATTTTTTCTCGATTTTATGCCTCTCTCTCCATATTTTGTTCTCTCCATTTTTGACCCCCTCTCCATATTTTTGACCCTCTCTCCATAATTTTCTTCTCTCCATTTTTTTGCTCTTCCTTCATATTTATGTTCCCTCATTTTTTTGGCTCTCTCTACATAATTTGTTCTCCCCATTTTTGCTCTCTAGCCATATTTTTATTCTCTCCATTTTTTCCTCTCTCTTCCTATTTTCGTTCTCTCCATTTTTAATGCTCTCTCGATATATTTTGTCTCTCCATTCTCTTGCTTTCTCCATATCATTAAAGGAACTAAATATAGAGAGAAAGCCAAAAAAAATGGTGAGAACAAAAATCATTGAAATGCCAAAGTCCATCTTTAGTTCCCGTTGTCCACTGACGTAAATATTCGACACATGGCTTTCACCCTGCGGGACCCAGAATTTGTCTTGATCCTCATATCTAATTTGAAAGTACCCCAAATATGTGCTCTTCACGAAATCTCTTATATTCGTCCATTGCCTTGTTACTGTAAATATTCCACAAATAAAGGCATTATGAATCTTGACAATTCAAACATTTGCAATATCGAGATGCTTTCTTTCTACTGATTTAGTGCCTCATTTTAGAAATGAAAAGTATATAAAAGTAAGTCTATAGTAAGTCTATAGTAAGTTCATATATAAAACCAATGTTGTGTATGAATATACTTACCAACTCAGGGAATGTTTTTCTGAAAATAAAAAAAAAGAAAACATCTTACATAGGAAATACTACAACCACACTCTCACGGAGACTCACCTGCTACCTATCGGACCATAGTGCCATCAGACAACATATTAATAAACAGTATAAGGATTATAGTGACATTAGGCATCTACTCACAAACAATACCAAAATATTAGCAAAACCAAATTTTAATAACAGACTTCTGACCCTTGAAGCAATGGCCATCCAACAACAACAAAAAAACATCATTCGACAAAAAAACAAAAAAACAATAATAACTTAAGAGCACGCATCCTTAAATGTATATATAAAAATAACACACGAACATGCACAAAAACACTCACCCGCACAAGAAACTCACCCACACAAAAACACATACGAACACAAAAAAAGCATCCATAACCTAAATTAATATGGTTAAAATAATACTAAATTTAAGGAGCATACTAAACATAAACCAACGAAAAAATACAAAAAATACAAAAAAATACAATTAATTGTTCTTTCATACAACTAAACACAAGTATCAAACACTAAGTAAAGTTAAAACACTAAGAAAAGTTAAAAAATACAACTTACTAAAACACTAAGTTAAATAACCATCCACCAAAAATACATATACAATTAACACAAACCAGACACAAACACAAACACATAATTAAACGCACGATACAGTTAACACGAACACAAACGCAAACACACAGCTAGACGCACATACACGAACACACAAACATACACGTGCGGGTGAGTGTATGCATACATGCTTGTGTATGTGCATGCGTGCACATACATAGGCACGCGCATAAGTACACATCTGTACAAACATACATACGCACACAAAAATACAACCATAACCTAAATGAAATGGTCAACAATAAAACCAGAGACCAACGGCGAAGATGAGGAAAGAATAAAAGAAAAAAAAAAAAAAAGAGAAAAAAATTAAAAAAAGAGGAAGGTAGAGGAAGAAAAAAAAGCAATCAAAACCCAACAAATAACACAATCATACTGCAATAAAAATAAAGACAATCGAGAAATGTCATCAGTTTAAGTCTGTTCCGAAGTAAACATGAGTAATGAGAGAGAGAGGGGAGAGAGAGAGAGAGAGAGAGAGTCACAAAATAGCTTAATAGGTTAAATTTTAATTTACATTTTTAAATTTCACTTGAGTTAAGTTTGAGAAGACCGTTTACGAACAGCCACTTCAATGTTCTCAGCCTGATCAATACGAATAACCTAGAGACGTAAAAAAAATGTATGTCATTTCACATATCCCATCTACAGCTTATCACAGTTTCTTTATCGATTCACAAAATTATATTAAAATACTGATACTCTCTTGTATCTATCCGTCTGCCTGTACGTATGTATCTATGTAATGTAAGTAATAAATACATAAAACTCATACATATGTGCATGCCTAATTCAAAATATGATAAAGTTATAAATAATACTTATATATAATTAACTGTAGGAAGTGTATCGTATAGATAATTCCTATGTAAGGTCAGAGTAAATATTTTTTCCCCAGAAGATCTGAATTATGTCATGGTTTCATTACTTTTAAAGCAGGAAAATGTGATAGGATAATGATTGTCTTGATTGTTTGTAAAGGAGATAATCTGTTTTTTTTTTTTTTTTTTTTTTGTTTTTTTTTAACAAAAAATTATAATTAGCATCGTTGACTGATTAAGTTTAATATTTGATACAAGTATATTTGCAATTAAAGATGTCTGTTATCATCAAACGATGTTGGCTCACCAAAAAAGAATATACAAATTCTTTTATGGCGTGACGTTACGTTGAGGTGCTACCATCATGAATTATTACTGAGAAAATAAAATAGACTTTCATGGTCGCCATGATTTTTACTGGTTGAGGAAGGGCGCGGAAAACGAGAGATTAATTTTTCAACATAATTAACAAGGCAGAATAAAGAGATTATCAACAGAGACGCAATGATGATATCGACTCAGCTTTTCTTTTTCTTTTTTATTTATGGACTCCATTTTGTACGAGACAAGGATAAAGAAAGCGTTAAGGCGGAATTAGTGACTAATTCTAAATTAACCAATGCTGACCTTGAAAACATTAAAACTAGTTATCCACTGATTAAAAAAAATAAACAAAAGATTCTCAGTTTAAATTTGTTTGTTCGTTTAGAGGTTACAGATTTTGAACAAGTGCTTTCTTTTTTTGGACACAGTGTGTAGAAACTGTCCTTATGTTCTATAATTCCGAGCGCTTTCGGCTATACTTTTAGCCATTATCAAGGATGATTTTATTTTTACAGTTTAATTGAGTGTACGCGTTATGTGTATGTTTTTAGTGTTATCGAGATATTTTATTTTCTAAACACAGTTAGCACATTGTTGCCTTGTTCGTAGGTAATATTGTTAAGTGTTGGAGTTTCTTTTTTAATATTAGGGCTTCCATTATTTTTAATCTTTTTTTTTTACAGGTGGATGAGGTTATTATGTTTGTGTTTTCTACTAGTATGTTTCAGATGGAGTCTGGTAAGTTTGGGTGTGTGTTTAAATGGGTTCTAATAGAGCTATGGTCGGATAGGTGTAACGTATGAATTCTGTTTGATCATGAACACAGATATTTTATTTTTTAGCAAATAATCCTAAAGAAATAGATACTCTTAAGATCACATTTGAGAAAAACTCTGTGCTTAACTTTACCCACGAACTTAGTAAAAAAAAACAAAGAAACTCCCATTCTTAGATGTTCCCGTAGAATATGGCAATAACACTTTTATTACCTCATTATATAAAAAAACCATTAGCAAAAACTCTTTAAAAGTAAATGCCCACTCAGATACAAAATAGGAAGTAATATAAAACTTCCTAAAAAGAGCACATCAGAATTCATCCTCTCGACTACTCTTTCTTAAAGAACTCAATAATGTAAAACAGACACTTTCTCAGTTTAAATTTGTTCGTTTAGAGGTTACAGATTTTGAACTCCCCGTAGAGACATTTATAACTAGAAACGATTTCAACCTAAGATTGTGTTTTCTTGAGCCGTGCTATTGAGTCAGCAATCGGGGTATGACACTGCGGATTCCAAGCTCAAAGGTACAGTTCATTAGGAGTCAATCATCTTGTTCTATAGGATAATTACTAGCTTATTTACCTACCCAATAATAGCTGGCTTCTTGTTTCTTAGTATGCCCGTCTCGGCTATCTAATCCTTGTTGCATTTTCAACGCCCACAGAGCGTACCTGAGGTTTATACTGCAACTATGCTGAGCAAGATCTCTCTATTTCATTTTTTTATTATACTTTTCAAATTTTCGAATGACATGTTGTATGGGGATTGAAATTATGAGTAAACTGGCCAGAGTACATGTTTTCTTCCTGTTTTGCCCAAGTACTTTCCACGATCTCAGTCATTATCAGGAACTGTGTGGTGCCAGTAAACAATACGTTTACATAGACACAAACACACGAGCGCATGCACACACACACACACACACACACACACACACACACACATATATATATATATATATATATATATATATATATATATATATATATATATATATATATAATACCAATTTGTGACTGGTAGTGATAATTTCAAGGAAGATAATAATCCAAAAGACCTCAATGTAAATAACAGAGCATTATAATAATAATAAATCAAGAAAAAAACCTTAAAGATATTCATCTTTTGTCTGAAGAGATGAATATAATATTAAAGAAATAAATTATAACCGAAATGGGTCTTTAAGGTTTTTTCTTGCTTAATATTATGAAATGGCACAATTATTTAATATATTTTCTGTTTATACGTTATTTTTATAGATATGATTTATTTAAGTAAATGCTCTGTTTATTTTTTTTGTTTTTTTAAAAATAAAATAAACAGTATTAATTACATTTAACATCCTGAATGTTCGAGAAATTTCATAGAAAATATGCGTTCTCCAACACGAATCGAACCTGTGTCCTATACAGAACCGTCAATTGATCTGACGTACTATACCTCCCAGCTATAAAAAAGCGTTTGGTTAGCAAAGTTCAAATTACTATTTTTAAACAACAAATCTTCGACGCTCATACACGGACGGTAATATCGGCTCACGAAATGTACCTTACCTTAAACATTGACATTATGAAATGTATTAAGTTCGATCATTATTTAATATATTTTTTTGTTTATACATTAATTTAATATATATAATTTATTTAAGTAAATGCTCTATTTTTTCAATAAACAATATTAGTTACATTTACCGACTTGAATGTTCGAAAAATTTCATGTTGTCAATGTTTACGTTAAGGTACGTTTCGAACGCAATATACAACCTCTTATTCAAAAGTTGGAAAAATGCAACAAAATATTTGAGACAACCCTTACCAATTGTATTTAATCAAACCTGTTTCGGTTAATACTTTACACACACACACACACACACACACACATATATATATATATATATATATAAAGAGAGAAAGATGTGTGTTTGTCTCTGTGTGTATAGTGATGTGCGTGTACTTGCGCGCAAATAGATTTGATTTATGTCGAACTATGTATGTATTGCTACCCAAAAGTTCGAGCAATTCGAACAGCGCGCGAACAAGAATGTCGAACATATATTTGCCGCAACCTTCTGTAAGCAACGCCTCCTGTGAATCATTGTGCAAACGACAAGCAAAGAATTAATTCGAAAGAGAAAGCAGACACTAAGTGTTAAGAGAAGTCATTCGTTTATTTATTTATTGAATGTGCTTATCTGTTGTTTTATAAAACATAACGTTGATAGATTTTTTTTCCTGATTTCTACGTTTGTTTTGCGATCGAATCTGAGAACAAAGGAAATATCATTATTTTTTCCTCTCTTGTATTTCTCATTGCCATTTTTATTTTACCTTTTGTCTCTTGATTATTCTTTCTATAACGGCCATTTTCGTTATTCCAACTTCGTTCTGAATATTTATTTTTAAGCTTATCTACGTCCCAAAATGCAGTGATCTAGCCATTGATAATAACCGACAACTTTTTATTGGAATTGATTTCTCTTTTTATGTTGGGCTCAGATAGGATCAGGGTGAGATAAAATAACCAGTTTTCCTTCGTATTGGTATCGCAACATTACTCTCTAACGTCAGTCGCCATCTTGGAATAAACTTTTGTCTCTTTATCCTCAAACGGATATCTTACTTTTTTTGCAAGCCGCAAAGCTTTGTTCAACTATATTTATATCTAAATATACCCAGACATGTCTTTTTGTAGCCAATTTCCTTTATTCGAATTCATTCTAAGTATATCCCATATTTTCATTCATATATTTATGATGTCTTATTCAATTCATTGTTTTTTTTGTTTCTATTGGCGTTTTTTTATTTTACGTTTTCTTTTTTTTTATTTTACGTTTTACATTTCCCCATATGTCTGTGAATTTTTTCTTATATTTATTTCTTGTTCCTTTTTATTTTTTAAAAACATTTTTCAGTTGTCTCTACATTTCTTTTTTTTTTTTATTTATATATCTATTTATTCATTTAATTATTGTTACACTTCTCGCCTTTTTTTTCTTCTTGAGTTCCTTTCCTTTCTGTTGGTTTGAACGAAATTATTTCTCAATCTTTTCCAATTTTGTTTTTCATTCATTTTTCTTTTTATGATTTTTCTATATTTGATTTTAGACTTTGTCTCCATTGTCTGTCTTCAGTTTTTTCCATTCCGGTTTTTCACGCTCAGTTCACCTATTTCACACACACACACACCCACACACACACACGTATATACATACATGCATGCATATGTATACACATTTGCACATACACACATATATACAGAGATACACATATACAACAACATCTTTGTCACTGTCTTTCATTCATTTATATATATATATATATATATATATATATATATATATATATATATATATATATATATATATAATTCGAATAATTATTTTGTGTATTGACAGTGCCAGATTTCAGTTTCTTTTCCTCGTATGTCTCTCTCTCTCTCTCTCTCTCTCTTTCACTCTCACTCTGTTTTCTCCTTCGCCTTCTCATCTTGTCTTTCTCTCCTTATCACTCATGATCTCCCATGATCCTCTCTCTCTCACACCTACACTTTTCATCAACCATCTCTTTCTCTTTACCGTCATATTCCCACCCATCTCTCTCACTCTCTTGTCTGTCATCAAGGGTAGGACGAAAACAATCAAAATCGCTGAAAGCGATGTTCGTCTATCAAATCTAGATGGACACTGCAAGATTTGACTCGAGGCCATTTTCACGGAGTATACACAGACTAGCATAAAAACTATATATATATATATATATATATATATATATATATATATATATATATATATATATATATTTTTTATCACGCATTGAAGAAGGTTGTAGGGGCAAACTAAGTTTTTGTGTTTCGTTCAAAAGCTTTATTGTTCTATTACATATAGAGTAAATAAAACATACAAAAAAAAAAGAGTTTGTCATCCAATATTTATAAAATATAAGTAACATACGTGAAGATGTAATATCAACACAGACATAGAAAAAGAAGAAAAAAATCAACTTTCTCTCAATGAAAATGGGCATAAATTATTTTTTAACTCAATATAAAAGTGTAACGAGAAACAAGACAATAAACAGTCAATTGCTGGTATCTTCTGACTAGTTGTCGGAGCGATTGCTGGAGCGTCAGTTAGGATGCTGGAAATAACATCAATCAGCTAAATGACAAACTTTATTGTATTAATCATATATATATATATATATATATATATATATACGTGACAAAAGGTTTCGTCTTCTAATGGAATTTATACATTTTATGTGAGGATTTTATTTTGGAACATGTATAAATAGAAGTAAAAATAACGTTAGATTTTCAAAAGTTTAGTTCATTTTTTAAATCATGGATAGCTGATTTTGTTGAATTAGTTCGTACCAGCCATTATTACAAATTTGTAGACTGGAACCATCACATACATTCCAGTTGATACTAACAGTAAAAGAGAGCCTAAACTAGCCTTGTCGGGATATAATTTAGGTTGGCTATTTTCTACCCCGATTAGAATTAAACGCCGTTTAGTTGAGAAAGCGGCGAACAATGCATATAAAAATCCCAATCGCAAGAAATGTCTAGTCATTAGATGCTAACTCTATTTGTGTAAACCGTCATATGCCAGGATTTATTAAAGAAATATACTCTGACGTGCCAAAAGTCATGTGAAAGGTAATGTTTGGTGGTGCCACTGTGCATTAAATAAAGAATCCTGACAAATTTTAAGAGATACAGGCTAACTGGCATATATATCTGTTGTGTTTTGGCGTCTAGTGAGCCAGTGTGAACATCTGCTGTGCTGTTCATGGCAAGGCGGTGACGGGTATGAGGTAGGCTTGCATCTTATTCTGGACTAGGCAAGACTATACTCTGGGTAGGGTTGATCTGATGTTCAACACCGTATCAAGTGTTTAATGTTCATGTTAGCGATCTCACCCACGATGATGATCTTCTTTTAAGGTATTGTTGGGATGCAGGTTGGTCTACCTCTCGACGTCACCTCCAGAGGATTCTAGTTAAAAGAACACATTTTGGAAGTGACATGATAGTGACAATTCTCGGCCAGCTACCCTTAGGTCATTTGTGCAATGTGGCGGAAGGACCAGAACTGTCCTGGAAAACGTGCGACTTCCCTCGGGTCACCGCATCGAACCAGCGCTTGACCAACTTATCGAACTATAACGCGTATAGCATTAAATCTGAAATCTTTCGTGTAAGGAAGTGACTGTAACACGCCACTTGAATCTTCATTACTTAAAATTACATTTTATTCAGCAGTCTGTGGCGTGCAACTCCGTAAAGTACTCAACCAAAACGTCGTCGGTATATTGTCTGCGATGTGTGTGAGACTGTCCCAAATAATTTCTGGTAAGGTTTTTTCTATATCGATCTGCCCAACATTGTCGTTCCCACTCTTTCAAAACCGGATTCAAGTGTGTGGTCATGTACTCATGCATTCGGTGGTCAGGAGCTTCTTTGATGGTCTGGTGTGAATTGCGTGTAATGTCTATCCCGGCACCATGTTACAATGAGAGTAGAAGTGGTGCGGTATGACTGTTGTTTCCTTCCTACAGCCGTGCATAAATGAACAAAAAAAACAAACAACAAAACAGTTCCAAAACAACTGACACGGTTCCCAGCCCAAAGTGATACTCTTCAGATACTATTGTTATTATCAATAAATGCTTGTAAGAAGCACGTATTAAAGAATATCTTGTGTTTTCAGGTGCTGTCTGAAGTAGTCAGAAGCCGGTATATTTATGCATAACATAAACGAATTCTTTCAGTAACACTTAATTTAATTCCGGACTACGAACACTCTTTCTTTCAGGTTTTCAATTCATTCTATAGTAAAAATCATTTTCAACGTAAATTCGAGATTAAAAATCACATACATGATGCATATACTAACCCCATTCCTTCAATAACGCTTGAATTGATCACCGACTTTTAACAATAATTTCTTTCTGACTCTGAATACATTTTATCAGTAAAATTATTCGTAATGAATTTCTATAGTAAAACCATAGAGAAAGAAGCTGAGAAGAGCCTGGACGGAGCAATGAGGAAATTTTAAATGGGAGAGAAAGGGAAACATTTGCCTAGAATCAGAAAGAAACAATTGAAATTTCTAGGACACATAATGTGAACAGAGGGATTAGCGATTTTCACACTCACAGGATATATTGAATGCAAGAAAGGCAGAAGGAAATAACAAGTAACCTCCCTTGTGAATATGGATAACCAAACAGGTAGTGAGAAGAAGAGTAAAAAATACCTAAGCTGAAAAGCATAGGGATATTTGGAGAGCCATGATCGCCTAAATCCTGAAGAAACATGACACATAAAAAAAGAAGCTAAGCCATTTATATTGCGTTTCTGGTTCTAGGACAGTTGTGTACTGGACATTTGGGTCTCGGACGCAAATGTCCAGGGACGTAGTCGCAAATGTCCAGGGACGTAGTCGCGTCCTTGGATATTGTGCACCTCTGATAATTTTTGAAGCTTTTTAAGGCAATTACCATAAATTCGGAAAAAAGCATAGGTATTAATCATAAATGTTTAAAAAAAAGAATAAAATAAAAAATAAATAAATGTTTATTTTTGTTCAAAATGCAATGACAGATTATCAGTGTAGCAAGATTGCTCTACACATCGCCATTTTGTTTTTGTTTCATCAGTGTTTTTCTTATGATAGTGGTAGCTATAATTTTCTTCGTCCACAAATATTTTTCCACCAGTGTTTGATTTTCGAAACTTAGCCATAGGTTCCAAATAAAAATATTATCTAAAAACTTCAGAATCTATTAGATGTTTGTGGTACGCACTGCTGGAGTGAACTAAAACTGCGAGCTTAATTTTCTCTTGCTTTAAAAAAAGAAATTTTCTCTCTTTTTTATTTATGCTAACTAATTTTCTGCTTCTTTAAAGTAATTAAAGGTATCGGTGACCAAATTTCTATATTAAGGTAACTTCAAAAAAATTATCAAAGGTACGCAATTATCCAGGGATGCATTTGTCTAATGACGCAGATGTCCGGGGACGAAATTGTCTGGTACGCAATTGTCCGCGACGCAAAATTCCACTACACAACTATCCGTCCATCTGCGTTTCTATAGTAAAAACGTTAGCTGTGTATTTATTTTATACATAATATTTTTTTTCTGTCATTAACGTTTCTGTTAATTCCTAATCATGAACTCCTTGATTGCCAGTGTGTTTCAATAACATAAGATTGATGCAGATGTTTTAACGATTTGCAGACAAATCTTTTTAAATATAAATTTATAGTATCAAGTAACGTCGTCGTTACATTGTCTGCAATGTGTGTGAGACTGCCCGAAATCATTTCTGGAGCTATTTTTCTATTATAGCCACCTGTTCAACATAGTCATTCACATGCTTCCAAAACCGGATTCAAGTGTGAGATCCCGTACTCCTGCATTCGATGGTCAGGTGTGAATTGAATGCAATGACTATCCAGTAAGAAGGAAGAAAGCTAAAAAGAAAGAAAACGATAAGCCTGAAAGGCATGTGGCTATATCACGTTGAAACAGCGATTCTCATACGATCACTGAAGTTAAGCAGCGTCGAGCCGGTACATAGATGAGTAACCTCTTGGGAATACCAGGACTGTTAGCTTGTATGTGGGTGGTGTAATGGATAACGGCTCAGAATTAGAAATCGAACCGCTAAGTTCATTATATTCAATAACGTATAAGTATCCTTGAGAGGCACGGTGGAGTAATCGAGTTCAAATTCCAATCGAATCCATTACATTCCTTACGTGCTAATACCCTTGGGAAAGATATTAATCTTCCTCTTCTCTCCCCGCCCAAGCTATGGGGAAATAGTAGAACAGACCGGGCTCTATAGCCTTGAATGGCAACTGGTCTACCGCAAAAAGAAATGGCAACCTACTGCGGGAAAAAAATCTGCCTCATTGAAAGATACATGATCGCCTAAGCGTGTTTCACGCATGGCTCATAACTGACTGACCCTTGGGAAAGTTATTATCTTCTCTGGGTCAGTTAGTAGAATTTGTAATTCTTACAATCTAAAAATATTTTCTGACTTTAAATAACCTGTAAAATGTTGATAAGCCATAAAGGACAAATTAAAAGCTGAAGGAAAACGAAAGAAAAAAAGAAAGATGCTGAAGGAGTGAAAGAAGGAAAAAAAGGAGGAGGAGCAATAAGAATTATTAAGAGAGGGAAATGGAAGAAGACAAGTTAAGAAGTGGGAGAATTTGAAGCGGCAAAATAAAAGTTATTTTTCAGTTGAGGGAGAAGAGAAAGTGAAAAGAGACATAGATGCACAGAAAGCATAAAACAACGAGAAAAATGAAGGAAGAAAAAGAAGAAAAAAAAGAGAATGAAGAAAGAGGGCTTGGAGAATTTGATACTCACATGACATATTGAAGGCAACAATGACAGAGGACAAGATCGAGTAACCTACCTAACAAGTGCGTGTAAATGGATACAGAACAGGGAGTGGGAGTGAAAGTGAAAAGGTAAACTTTGCTAAGAGCTAAAAAAGAATAGGAAGTTGTGGAGAGTCATGATCGCCAAAGTTCTGAACGGATATGGTACAAATAATAATAAAAAGAAGAAATAAATTAATAAAGATTCTTTTTTTATTTTCTGTTACTTTTGAAATTTTGTCGTATACTCCCTTTTTTTCTGGGGAAGTCTTGGCAAAGAACAAGAGAGACAGGGGAAAGCAACAAGCCACTTGACAAACTTGTGTGAATATATGGCGAAACTAGCCCCAGCAAAGGGAGAAAAACTGCTAAGAGTCACACGAGATTGGAAGTTGTGGAGAGCCATTATCGCCTATGTCCTGAAGAGACGCAGCACATAGAAGAAGAAGAAGAAGAAGAAGAAGAAGAAGAAGAAGAAGAAGAAGAAGAAGCTATCTTTAACCTAGATGTAACATCTGTGCAACTTTTTACCCGGTTAGCGTTGACTAAACGCAAGAATCGATATACATATTTTGAATCGAAACACAAAATTTACACAGAATTTAAAACGAATCCATCAGACATGTTCAAACAAAAACACAAAATGCTTACATCGAAAATAAACACACACCAAGAGAAACAGAATCACAAAAAAACAAAAAACAAAACGAAAAAAAAATATACATTCCAGTGGATAATGGAACGCAACGCACTAGACGGTGGAAAAGATGATATCCTTTTGGAAGAAGAAGGACGAAATGACTCTGTGAACAATGGTGACGACATCGATGATGACGAAGATATTCTACAAAGCTGACAGTATTGACGTCTATCATTGATACAGGCAGCAACGAAATAGACGAAACGTGTTTGATACTCATGTGAATAATTTAAAAAAACAAACAAAATGCAACGTTTGGTTAGTGATTTAAACTCTTTGTTACAGACTAATTAGTCGGAACCTTAAATTTTGTTTATTTTCGATCATACGGTCCAGGATACGGCGGAAGAAGATTAATATTGACTTTTCGTGTATAATAAGAACCTCTTAGGTTTAGGTTTTAAAATTTGGAGGAAGTGCGTATTATGCACGAAAAATTACGACAAATTGGCACTGGGCTACAAGTACGAGACATCTAGTGAGGAATGAATTTAGTAATCTGATTATCTCACTATTGTGACACGCTGAGATAACTTTTTTATCCCCTAAGCTTAAATTTGGCACAAGGTCTCAGGCATGTGCAGATAGTGAGGATTGAACTTTCCACTCGGCCGTAATCGTCAAGCAGTCCACCTCGTTAACCACTAGCCCACGCTTAGATGCTCTTTCTCTAAGCTTAAATTAGTTTGGCACAAGGATGCAAGGATCGAACTCACTGCTTAATCATCGTCAACTAGACTGGCTCGTTTGCGATTACCCGACTCTGGCGCCATTTTTCTGTTCTACCTACTTCGATTAAAAATTCATAGCGAACGTGACATTATTTGTTCTAGATAATGTTCGCTTAGTTGGTTTTCTGTTTTGTTTTATTTTGTTTTTGCTTTGCAATTATCTTTCAGTGTATGGTTTCTGAGAGAAATTACAAACCCAGGAATTTTTCCTCGCTATTGCTTTTAATCCAATTTCAGGATTTTTCACTTAAATATTTTGAGAAAAGAAACGTTTCCAGGAAACATCAACAACATCCATAATGCCGAACAAGAAAATCTGGGAAGAAGTGAGATAATTCCAATATTTAAAGCTTGCACTATTACGGCTTTTAATTTTACCAGCGGCTCAGGCTACTGTAATCAAACTTATCTTTAGCCATGACGTTAAAGTGGCCTCGCTCTGATATCGGCGTCAACCAATCAAACGCATTACGGCTAGTGTTATTTACAACCACTCAACTGTTGAGCTATTAATGAGATTGAGGATGAGCTAGAACATATTTCGCTATGGTTATTCTAAGTAGCAAATATTTGTTATTCGCTTGCATTTCCATATCGAGGGCTCATAATCCCTTCTTGTTTATTCTGGGAGTGACTATGAATGGTTGAGTAGAATTAAACAGCGTTTAGTTGAGAAAGCGGCGAACGATGAATATAAGTCTCAATCGCAAGAAATGTCTAGTTATTAGAAGTCTATTTATGTAAACCGTCATATGACGTGTTATGATTTATTAAAGAAATATACTCTAACGTGCCAAAATCATGTGATAGCAGTATGGAAGGATAATGTTTGGTGGTGCCACTTTACATTATGCAAATACCCAAATTTTTATCCGTTGTGTTCTGGCGTCTGGTGGGCCAGTGTGAACATATAATCTGATCCACAACGCAAGAAGAAGGGCATACAAAATCTGCAACCACAACAGAAATAACAACACTATCCTTAATTATAAATTATATAAGAACAGATGCATAATTCTACCAACCAACTCCATAACGTCCACTTTCAAGAACACCCTATCCCATTTAAACAACATCCAAATAATCACAAACACTTTCAAAACCATTATGAATATAATCAGATCTACAAACACCCATAAAAATAATATTTCTGAAGTAGGCATATATAAAGTAAATTGCCAAAATTTTTCTTCACAATACATTGGAGAAACATGCAGAAATTTACAAAACGCATCTATGAGCACAAAAGAGACCCCATAAATAACAATTTGACAAATGCACTGTTCATACATACAAATAAATTCAACCACAATTTTGATTTTAAAATTGCTACAATCATAAGAAAAATAATTTACTCAGAAAGAAAATCCTTGAGAATGCCACCTTTGAATATTATCCAAATATATATGCCACAGTTTTTTCCCAGTCTCACCTTTCTAACAAAATCACTCCTTTCCCAACCCAACATACACAACAAATATATCAAGAAATAAAAAAAAAACAAAAAAAAAAACGGTTGAATCCGTCTTCACAATAATTCAAACAATATTTCTAAATAAGAAAAATTCTCTAAATAGAGAAAAAAGTAAATGGCGTAATTTTTCAGTTAACCCAATGAATATATAATAGAGGTTTATAAATTCTTCTAGTGACTAACCACTTTTTTTTTTTGTTTATAGATATATTGTTTCAATAAATTAATTTCGTTTTTTGCCTTGAAAAAGACCACATTGGACGAAACGCATCGGCTAAAATTACATGCAGTTTTCATATTGTCTTTTTTCCTTTATACATATTGTCTATTTCTGAGAATTATATATATATAAAAGCAGTAGAGCCCGGCGTTGCTCAGGGATGTAACAGTAAGAGATAGATCAAGTATCCACCATCATGAAGACTGAAAAATAAAATTGACAAAGATTATTGTTTAAGGTTAACGGACACGCATGTCTTAATTAGTTTTTTTTTGTGTTTTTTTTTACGAATTGGTCAAACCCAAACTTAAACAAAAACATTGTTTTCAATTGTTATGAGTCTATCGATTGAATAGAATTGTAATATAAACAATTGTCTTGTAAATGGAATTTTTAAAGCATTCCGAATGTAAAAATAAAGAAAAAAGTGTGCAAGACAATAAGAAACACTACCTGCCAAAAAAAGGGAAGTTTTGTTGAAATCGGTTGAAAAATGTTGGAAATCCGATCCCATCCCATATAAACGAACACACACACACACACACACACACACACAACCTGGGTTTTTATAAGTATAACTCGATATGAGTTGTCCTCCTTTCATTCTGGCGACAGAATCGTGTTTTTATCGTGTTTTCAAATTGATTTCGTGCAAAAACAATTGTGTTTTCCAATTTTTTGGCGCTGTCAGAATCACCGCAAGGTAATTTTACGTAGTCCTGTGAAGTTTTGTTGAAATCGGTTTGAAAATGTAGGAAATCCGATCCAATATATAAACACACACACACACACACACACACACAATCTGCGTTTTATAATAAGTAAGACTAGCAGCATGGCCCGGCGTTGCCCGTGCTTGATTCAAAAATCATACGACTCATACAGCAACCGCTATCACTTGACTTTAAATATTTTTGCCCTTCCTTGCCTTAAAAGGAGTGCCCTTTTCCGTGCTGATGTTGCTATATGCCTTACTTCTTGCCTATCTCACACTGCGAATTTTTTCTAAGCTCTATACTAAACATTAAATCTGTTACGAAAAAACAAGTAAACAAAATGAACACAAAACGATCAGTTTTAAAAAAAGGACTCGTAACTGGAAAAACCGAATGAAAAAAAATTTTAACAACAAATACTTTTTCACACCCAACCCAGTTCAGCGGAATCAGAATCAACGTTGAGTTTAAGCATGCGAATGAGACAATTGGAGTAAAGTGCCATGTAGATTTAAATTTTTCCTACTTGTGACGAATGCAGCTATCGATTTTTTTTTGCATGCTAGTTAACATTCGTGTCAGTCAGCTGTTGGCTCTCACGCTGGCCAATAGAATCTTCCTTCCTATTCGTGGCAGCCAGCTATGGGCTCTCACTCTGGCCAGTAGAAAATGGCCGCAAACTACATGAAAACTGTCGTAGAAGCATGAAAAAATCGATTATTTCCACTATCGATGGGAGTTGGGAAATGCAACGTCGGTCTTGGCCTTCCAACTAACTTGGAGCATGTGCATGTAATTTTTGGTGCAAATCCGTCGAAAATTGCGGCCGTGCATTCGTTACACACACACACACACACACACACACACACACATCCTGCCTTTTATATATATATATATATATATATATATATATATATATATATATATATATAAACTATATTTATAGGTAAAATATAGGGTTTATGTAAATATAAAAGGTCATGTCAACACCTACCGACGACAGTGTGTTTCTTGCGTCAAGCTTAAAACCGATTGTTGCCGCTATTAATCCGACACATTTCTATTACTTAAACGTTATTTTTAGAGGATACTCGTAATTGAATATATATTTGAAATATATTTTTCTTTAATAGGATATTTCGAATGTTCAGTAGACAAAAATAAATAAATAAATATACTGTTTCATAAGTACACGGAGCGTCTACTCAAATACGAGTATCCTCTAAAAATAACGTTTAAGTAATAAAATATACGTATGTGCGTGTGTTTGTGTCTAGCAGGGATGACTGGTCTCTCATACTTTGAGATGTTAACCAGTTTCGGAGAAGGAAATTTCTGAATGAAAAAACCAGCCTGGATTGGGATTGGCGCCGTTAGGCTATCTTACCCAAGACACACCACTGTTGCTATAGCTGCAGTACATGTGGTGCCCTTACGGCCCTAATGGGATACTGGCCTCATAACGTGACAAAAAATACTTTGCCTTTATTGTTTGGCTTCGTAGATTTATGGCTATCCATTCTGAATGATGATGACAGTTCTCTTGAAGAAGGAACAACGTGGGTGGATGTTAAGGTGAGAAAGTACAGATTCACTGTCTCGACATCGGCTCCAGTGTCTAGTGGCGAAAGGTGATCCGATGTGGTTGGTGGGTGATCAGTTGTAGTGAATGACCAGACCAAGCTCCAGGACAAAGAGTTCACGTCCCTCACCTCACGGCACCGGTTTGAATTCAGATTGTTACTTGGCAGTCACCAAAAACTAATAAGTAATAAGCATCTTTGATAGCGTAAAAATTCAATGTGACTAGCTAGAATTCGGGATTAGCATGTTTAACGATGTATTAACATCTTTGAGGTGTAACTATTCAATGATGACTGAAAGAATTTATTTTCTTAAATAACTTGAGCTCTGGGATTATCTTGAGTCCCAAAAGACGCTCTAACAAAGACGCATCATTGAAGGAAGTTGATTTCATGAATAAGAAAATGACATTTGTTCGGTGATGAAACGTTGCAGACCCTTTTGATATAATTAACAAGCCAGTGTTTTTTCATTGAATAATTAAAGATCAGCTTTTCTGATCAGTTATGTGCCATTTAAATCGACGGAAATCATTAGTATCTTTAGATACATAAAGCCAGATCTAGGGATGCCATTTCTTTCTGCAGTAAACCGTTTCTTCAACCAATGCTATATAAGCTTTCTTTTTAAAAAAAGCAGAGGAAGATTTTCCTTTTCAGACCATCATTCTTAAGTAATTATCACGTAAATATAATGGATTCAAACCTGGACTTTGAAACTCGGCTTTATTTATTTGATTTTTCTCAATCCCATCAATATCCATTATTCCACCGTCAGCCTCCCTAGGTAATTAAAATAAGATTTGAAATTGTTTATTCAATCCATTTTATTTAGCATTAGTATCTGATCTTAAAAGTATTATCGGTTCTTTACTATTCTTCAAATTGTTAGTATAATAATTATGAATAATTCAAAGAAGTTGGTTTCATGCCTTTCAAAATAACATTTGTACGAAATGAACGTAAAAGACTCTTCACTATTTTCTTGTTTTGGGACCATTCTATTCTAATAGATTCTTTACTCGTATATCTCGCATGGACACATACTTTCTGCTGGTTTCTTGTTTTCTTGCCACCTGCAATCTCCAAAAATCTTAAAGCAACATCAATCGCCAGTTTCTGTCATCATGAATCCTGTTTGTTTATTGTCCTTTCTCTTCACTAAAGTCTTCTCATTCTCTTTCACTCAAAAAATCCTTTTTATCTTTTGAATTCATTATCGCCTTTGTTCGGGATGAATTTAAAAAAAAGAACAGACTATTAGTACGGCGAGAACCTAATAAAGCGTGTCACAATTTGAACTTTCGCCTTCCTTTGAATGAATTGATTAAAAAGATTGAGCTACCTTCATATCCTAATACTCCTTGAATACAAATATTAACCAACAACGATGAAATAGAAAGTCTGATACTTAAATCAGAAAAAAATGATTTTGAATAGTATAATTAGCAGAAAATCGAACAGAGCCAGCGTTTCTTGCCAGAAAATAAAATAAATGTACTTTTATGAAAAAAAAATCTTAAAACGTTTGTTCAATGGCTAAGTTTTGCCATCCATTTTAAATTATTTAGCGAACGCAAGAAAGAGAAGGTAAGTCAAAAAATTGACCGACGATAAATTAGATTGACAGTATAAAATATTGGACACTTTTTTGTTTAAATATATCAATTAGAAATTAACAATTTTTTTTTTTTTTGTCTTTTTTTCCTTTTTCGGGGATGAAAAATTGGCACAAGGCCGGTTTTAACGGAAATTCTGTTTGAACCGATTTGACGCCCGCCGTTCTGCTCTTTGAAATGGATGCCGGCTACGCCATTATATCCTCTTCCAATGATATTAAACAAAAACAACCGAACAAATTCCAGACAACCAACCATAAAATAAAGCCTTGGGTCAGCACCGTTTTCTGGTTGGAAATCCTGTTGGTTATATGCCATACGTGATACGCCCTCTTCCGACGACCAAGTATCTTTCGATACATCACTGACGAATATTTTTTTTCCTTTTTTGACATCTTGGTTGCCATTTAGTTTGTCTGCTCAGATCGGTTTTAGCCATTCAGGCTATAGAACCCGGTCTGTAACTATTTACCCATACCTGAGGGATAGTACAGAAGATTTCATCTACCTTCCCATACTTAGAATTCAGAACTTGTTTCTCCCAATTCCTCTATCCGAGCCGCTATCCATTTCTCCACCGTGCCTCCTCTGGTTGGTATACTGTCTCCCTAACAAAAAAAACCGTGTCAAGTTAAAGTTAACCGCAAAAATGGAATAGACAAACCGGGATCAAACTTCAGCTGAGAAATGCTTTTTTCTATTTTTCTTCACTTTAAAATATTTTTTATCGTCTTCCATTTACGAATCCGCATATTCTCAGAATAACTGAACAGTAACGCAAATTAGGTTTTCTACCTTTTGAACAACGACATATACAAGGCCCTGAGGCAAATAAAGAAATGATCTGTTTTTTGAATGGGGTTGTTTATGGACTTAACATGTTTTTTATTATATATGGATATGTTGGATAGAAAAAGTTGGCCCTAGTCTTGAATACAAAAAAATTAAAATTAAGATTGTCATCTTTTTAGTGGAGCATTTTCTCATTATACAGTAAAAAAAAATTTACATAAAGTAGCGGCCTTGGGAAAAAAAAATCTTGTCCGAATGGAACTTCCTCCTATACACAGAAAGACGAAATCCAATTTTAATACAAAAAGAGTCGCAATGATTATTCACTTCTGTCCATTCTTTATTATGGCATTGAAATCATGTCTTATTATACAGTAAATTCTTCGAACTAGTGGAACTGTTTATTAAAATGCTGCGCAATTTTTTATTGAAAAAAAGAATTCACAATATTTATCATACACAAAATTTCATTTTCTGTGAAAGGGACGAAATAGAAATAAATAAATTCATCACTTAAAAAATCCATTCAAACGAAATTTTTTATTAACTATGTTGAAACCGGAAAGAGAGGACTTTCATCTTCAGCCCAGGTATGACAGCTATATTCCATTCTTTGATCTATTCTTTTCATATTTATTATACATAAAAGGTGGAATAGGTACTTTCAGTCGAAATTCGCATAAATATCATCATCCATTTCCTCACAGTATCATGTAAACAAAATTCGTATATATGGGTTCCAAGCAATCATTTTGTTACTTGTGACAAATCATGATTAGCTTTTTTAACGATGAATTCCAAAAAGAAATCTGGAAGGGGGGACTTGAGTTCAATAAATGCTCAAAGTAATAAATTTCATCTTTGAGAAAGCGTAAAAAAAAAAAGAATTCAATGTGACTATTATACAGAATTCGAAATTAATTCATATTTAACGATTAGTTCCATTCTTGAGGTCTAAAGAAGAAATCACAATTTTGCTACAAAAAAGAATTAACAAAATTTGGAGGTGTAACTATTCAATGTGACTGACGAAATTCATTTTATTATCATTCAAAAAAGAATTGAGCTCTGGGATTATCTTGAGTCCCAAAAGACGCTCAAAAACAAAGACGCTCCATTGAAAGTGCAACCACTCGTTATGAATAAGAATTTATAATCAGTTCGGTGATGAAACGTTGCTAGCTTGGTTTTTGATATATTTAACAAGCCAGTGTTTTCTTCATTGAGTTGTTAGAGCTTTGATTAGAGGGAAGATCAGCTGCCAGTTTCTGATCGTATTGGTTTTAGGAGGCGATTCTAACCATTCTAGGGAAGGAAACAGCGCTTCCGAAGTTTAAATCGTGTAGAAACCAACAGGAAATAATTAGTTTTCTTTCCTTAAAAAAAAAATATGATACACCAAATTTCCATTCTTATTACAGATGTGGAGAAATCATGATCGTCTACCCCATAAACAATTCGCAGTCGTCCGGTTCACACACCTCCCCAGTATTTTGAACATGAAGCAGAGGTTTATCCCGATTTTCCTTTTCAGGGTTTCCGGTTCCTTCTAAAGTCAGCTTCAGCTAGGTAATACTAAAAAAATGTACCTGGACTTTGAAAGTTTATTCACATTTTATTTATTTGCTATTTGTTCTCTCCTCCATCAATAGGAGTAGATAGGTTCGTCTATCGTCCGGTTTACACTCCTCCTCGGGTTTTTGAACAGATGTAGAGGTTTATCCCTTGTTTCATGTTTAGAATTGGGTTTCCGGTTCAATCCATTATCTTCTCATTCTCTTTCACTTTCAGTAGCTCCTTGCGTCTTAGTTGGATTATCGCTTTGCTTGGAATTAATTGATTAATAAGTAATTCCTTCCAAAGTCGTCTCATACTCTTTCTTTAATACAGTAAAGACGAAATTGCGTCTTTGCGGGATTACCAAATTTCCATTCTTATTATATAGATAAATAAATAAATATCATCATCATCATCATCAAAAGCATTCGACCTTTTTCATACACCATTTAGTCTTTATTACACAGTCCTTTCGAAATCTCAATTCTTATGTCTTACGCCAGTAAAAAAGTTTTGAAATCAGAGTTACTTTCTCCTTTCCTGGTTTTGCTAACTAGTCTGTCCGAAATTTACCCATTCTTATGGGGGAAAAAAATGAGGATTTATCACCTTTTCCATTGGTATTAGAACGTAAGTGAAAATAATGGATTCGACTGGAATTCGAACTCGGCTCTCCAAATTCCATTCTTTATTATACCAAAGATGCCTCAAATCTTTTCAAACTCAAAAAAATGGTATGTTTTATAAGTTGCCATTTCCCACTATAAAACCCCAAAATCCACCTTTGTATACAGTAAAAAAAATTCGCAATTTTATCATACAATTTCTTTTTAACAAATGAAAATCACTCAAAATAGGGCGGAATGGCAATACAGATAATCACCATTTTATACAGAAAAAAAATTCGGTTCAAACACCTTCCGCATTATTTCCATTCTTTTATACAGTATTGATTAAAAGATTGATGTCTAATGTAAAAAAAAAATTCCAAGCCTTTAAATTACCAAATTTTTCATTTTTATCCTAAATCCTTCTTTTTATTATCTGAAAAAAAATTCGAACATGCCAGATTATTATACAGTACTCGAAATCACAAACAGTTTTCTACAATCTTTTTATCCTCTTCATTATGGATAATACATTAGAAATAGTGAATCACATTGAGCTATGAATTATTTAAATTTCCATTCTTTTATTTCATGTACCGTGTCTTTTCATACAGTAAAAAAGATTCGTGGCCCTCCATACAAAATTTCTTCCTGTCCTTTTATACATACGTAAATCTTAATAACGTTTCTTTTTATACAGTAAAAAAAAGAATCGTTGTTTTATCATCCATTTAAATTTCCATTCTTTATTATACAGTAAAGCTGATTCCTTTTTATTTCAGAAAAAAAGTCCTGTGGTGTTAAATTCTTGGAGACCCCCTTTCCATCATTATTATACCCTAAAACGAAATCACAAATTTTATTGATACTACGTAAAGAATTTTAATCCTTATGTTACATCTATCATCCTTTATTATCAGTTGTCTCAAAATTTTTTTTTTTTTTTCTTCGCAATCTTTATCATTGTCCAAATTTCCATTCTTTATTATCATTTCACCCAATCACACGAATATTATACAAGGCCGGTTTTTATTGTGGTTTTCCATTTTTAATACATTAGACGGGTTCAGGCCCTTATTATACCCGGAAAAAACCTTGCCCTTCGGCAAACACTCGTCCATTCTTTATTATACAGCAAAGACGAAATCACAATTCTTATTATACAGTAAAAAAGAATTCAGTTTATCATACACCAAATCAACATTCATTATCCAGTAAAACGCATTCACCGCCATATGGGAGGATTGATATTACATAACAATTCAGCAGTGTTTTCTTCGTTTTTAATGAAATTTTCCTGTTTGTTAATATTATGCTTAACTTTTGGAAGCCATATTTTTCCTATCGTCTTCCGGTTTCGATATCACAGTTTCCGTTCTCTATTAGAAAGCTTTCCAAATATTTAAATTTAAAAAAATTCGCAATCTTTTGACATCTTGGACTGTTCTTTTATTAAAACCATAAAGTCTGTCTTCTCACAAAAAATTATTTTATCATACACCTTTCTTCCATTTTCCTATACTAGTAAAGGAAATTCCCGATGTTTCCCATCGGTGTCTTCTATCAACACAATATCATCGTTTTCCCAGGTTTCTCTTCTTATTTGGTGAGTGGCAGATTTTCTCTTTACTGATTAGACCTTCTGTTGATAGTGGCCTCGTGTAGATTTCTCGCTGTATAAAAAAGAATCCACCTCTTTATCATACACCAAATTTCCTTCTTGATTCTGTGATAAAGCTCACAATTCACTCACATACAGTAAAAAAAAACAACATCTATCTACACCAAATTTCCATTTTTATTATACAGTAAAGACGAAATCAAATTCACGTAGGAAAATGCAGCGAAAAAATTTCTGTTGCGCCAACCTTCCAAAATAATATTTAAAAAAAATGGTGCCTACATTGAAAACGAAAATTCACAATTTCAATTAGAAATAAAGCAAATTTCATTTATTATAATAAAGACAAAAATACCCCAACAAACAGTAAAAAAAAGAATTCCAACGAAAACAACCAAATTCAATTTTTATTATACAGGAAGACCCCCATTCTTCTTATACAATGAAAATAATTCGCACTTTATATCCCACAATTTTCTTCTTCTTTTCTATGAAGTCGGAAAATGTTGTATTAATAGCAACATATAAATCACTAAATAATCCCTAACCCTTGGTACTAAACTAAGTACGATTGTGAAACAAAAAATGCATAATAACAAAAAAATTAAAAGTTAAATAATAAAATTACTTTATCATACACCAAATTTTTCTATATTATACAGTAAAAAAGAATTTGCAATTCTTATTATAAATTAAAAAAAGAATTCGTAATCTTTATCATACACCAAATTTCCATTCTTTATTATACACTAAAGACGAAATCACAATTTTTATTATACAGTAAAAAAGAATTCGCAATCTTTATCATACACAAATTTCCATTCTTTATTATACAGTAAAAAAGACGAAATCACAATTCTTATTAAAAAAAAAGAATTCGCAATCTTTATCATACACCAAATTTCCATTCTTTATTATACAGTAAAGACGAAATCACAATTCTTATTATACAGTAAAAAAGAATTCGCAATCTTTATCATACACCAAATTTCCATTCTTTATTATACAGTTTTTTAAAGTAAAAAGAATTCGAAATCACAATTTCTTCTTTATTATACAGTAAAGACGAAATCAAAAAAAAATTCGCAATCTTTATCATACACCAAATTTCCATTCTTTATTATACAGTAAAGACGAAATCACAATTCTTATTATACAGTAAAAAAAAGAATTCGCAATCTTTATCATACACTAAATTTCAAATTTCCATTCTTTATTTTATACATTCTTTAATACAGTAAAGACGAAATCACAATTCTTATATACAGTAAAAAAGAATTCGCAATCTTTATCATACACCAAAATTTCCATTCTTTATTATACAAATCACAATTCTTATTATACAGTAAAAAAAAGACGAATCTTTATCATACAAATTCCATTCTTTATTATACAGTAAAAAAAATCACAATTCTTATAGATTCGCAATCTTTATCATACACCAAATTTCCATTCTTTATTATACAGTAAAGACGAAATCACAATTCTTATTATACAGTAAAAAAAAATCTGAATTCGCAATCTTTATCATACACCAAAATTTCCATTCTTTATTATAAGACGACAGTACAAAGACGAAATCATACAATTCTTATAGACAGTAAAAAAGAATTCGCAATCTTTATCATACACCAAATTTCCATTCTTTATTATACAGTAAAGACGAAATCAATTCTTTTATTATACAGTAAAAAAAAGAATTCTTATATACAGTAAAAAGAATTCAAATCTTTATCATACACCAAATTTCCATTCTTTATTAATCTTTATCATACACAAATTTCCATTCTTTAATACAGAAAGACGAAATCACAATTCTTATTATACAGTAAAAAAGAATTCGCAATCTTTATCATACACCAAATTTCCATTCTTTATTATACAGTAAAGACGAAATCACAATTCTTATTATACAGTAAAAAAGAATTCATAATCTTTATCATACACCAAATTTCCATTCTTTATTATACAGTAAAAACGAAATCACAATTCTTATTATACAGTAAAAAAAAAAATTCGCAATCTTTATCATACGCAAATTTCCATTCTTTATTATACAGTAAATTTCACAATTCTTATTATTATCTTTATCATACACCAAATTTCCATTCTTTATTATACAGTAAAAAAATCACAATTCTTATAGATAAAAAAAAAAAAGAATTCAAATCTTTATCATACACCAAATTTCCATTCTTTATTTCCATTCTTTATTATACAGTAAAAAAAGAATTCGAATCTTTATCATACACAAAATTTCCATTCTTCATTATACAGTAAAAAAATTCTTATTATACAAAAAAAAATTCAAAAAAGAATCTTTATCATACACCAAATTTCCATTCTTTATTATACAGTAAAGACGAAATCACAATTCTTATTATACAAAAATTAAAAAATACACAAATTTCCATTCTTTATTATCTTTTCATAAAAAAAGAATTCAATCTTTATCATACACAAATTTCCATTCTTTATTATACAGTAAAGACGAAATCACAATTCTTTTATCATACAAAATTTCATTCTTTATTATACAGTAAAAAAATCACAATTCTTATTTTACAAAAAAAAATTCGCAATCTTTATCATACACCAAATTTCCATTCTTTTATTATACAGTAAAAAAAGATTCGAAATCACAATTCTTATTATACAGTAAAAAAATAGAAAAAAAGAATTCGCAATCTTTATCATACACCAAATTTCCATTCTTTATTATACAGTAAAGACGAAATCACAATTCTTATTATACAGTAAAAAAAATTCGCAATCTTTATCATACACCAAATTTCCATTCTTTATTATACAGTAAAAGACGAAATCACAATTCTTATAGAGTAAAAAAAATTCATTCTTTATCATACACAAATTTCCATTCTTTATTATACAGTAAAGACGAAATCACAATTCTTATTTTTATACAGTAAAAAAATCCAGAATTCGCAATCTTTATCATACACCAAATTTCCATTCTTTATTATACAGTAAAAACGAAATCACAATTCTTATTATACAGTAAAAAAGAATTCGCAATCTTTATCTTTATCATACACCAAATTTCCATTCTTTATTATACAGTAAAGACGAAATCACAATTCTTATTATACAGTAAAAAAGAATACACCAAATTTCCATTCTTTATTATACAGTAAAGACAATCTTTTATAGAGTAAAAAAAAAATACTTTATCATACCAAATTTCCATTCTTTATTATACAGTAAAGACGAAATCACAATTCTTATTATACAGTAAAAAAAAGAATTCGCAATCTTTATCATACACCAAATTTCCATTCTTTATTATACAGTAAAGACGAAATCACAATTCTTATATACAGTAAAAAAAAGAATTCGCAATCTTTATCATACACCAAATTTCCATTCTTTATTATACAGTAAAGACGAAATCACAATTCTTATACAGTAAAAAAAGAATTCGCAAAAAAAAATTTCCATTCTTTAATACTTTATTCATACACCAAATTTCCATTTCCATTTTTATTATACAGTAAAGACGAAATCACAATTCTTATTATACAGTAAAAAAGAATTTCGCAATCTTTTATCATACACCAAATTTCCATTCTTTATTATACAGTAAAAAAAGACGAAATCACAATTCTTATTATACAGTAAAAAAAGAATTCGCAATCTTTATCATACACAAATTTCCATTCTTTATTATACAGTAAAGACGAAATCACAATTCTTATTAAAAAAAATTCATACTTTATCATACACCAAATTTCCATTCTTTAAAAAAAAAATTCTTATTATACAGTAAAAAAAAGAATTCGCAATCTTTATCATACACCAAATTTCCATTCTTTATTATACAGTAAAGACGAAATCACAATTCTTATAGAGTAAAAAAGAATTCGCAATCTTTATCATACACCAAATTTCCATTCTTTATTATACAGTAAAGACGAAATCACAATTCTTATTATACAGTAAAAAAGAATTCGCAATCTTTATCATACACCAAATTTCCATTCTTTATTATACAGTAAAGACGAAATCACAATTCTTATTATAAAAAAGTAAAAAAAAATTTCCATTCTTTAATTCGCACAATTCTTTATCATACATCCAAATTTCCATTCTTTATTATACAGTAAAGACGAAATCACAATTCTTATTATACAGTAAAAAAGAATTCGCAATCTTTATCATACACCAAATTTCCATTCTTTATTATACATACAGTAAAGACGAAATCACAATTCTTATTATACAGTAAAAAAAAAAAGAATTCGCAATCTTTATCATACACCAAATTTCCATTCTTTATTATACAGTAAAGACGAAATCACAATTCTTATTAAAAAAGAATTACAATAAAAAAAGAATTCGCAATCTTTATCATACACCAAATTTCCATTCTTTATTATACAGTAAAGACGAAATCACAATTCTTATTATACAGTAAAAAAGAATTCGCAATCTTTATCATACAATTCAAATTTCCATTCTTTATTATACAGTAAAAGAAAATCACAATTCTTATTATACAGTAAAAAAGAATCGCAATCTTTAATTCCATTCTTTTATTATACAGTAAAAAAATCAAATTCTTATAGAAAAAAAGAATTCGCAATCTTTATCATACACCAAATTTCCATTCTTTATTATACAGTAAAAAAAGACGAAATCATACAATTTCCATTCTTTATTATACAATTCTTAAAAAAAAAAAATTCGCAATCTTTATCATACACCAAATTTCCATTCTTTATTATACAGTAAAAGACGAAATCACAATTCTTCTTATAGAGTAAAAAACAGTAAAGACGAAATCATCTTTATCATACCAAATTTCCATTCTTTATTATACAGTAAAGACGAAATCACAATTCTTATAGAGTAAAAAAAAAATTCGCAATCTTTATCATACACCAAATTTCCATTCTTTATTATACAGTAAAGACGAAATCACAATTCTTATTATACAGTAAAAAAAAATTCGCAATCTTTATCATACACCAAAATTTCCATTCTTATTATCATTCTTTCTTATTATACAGTAAAGACGAAATCACAATTCTTATTATACAGTAAAAAAATAGAATTCGCAATCTTTATCATACACCAAATTTCCATTCTTTATTATACAGTAAAGACGAAATCATACAATTCTTATTTATACAGTAAAAACGAAATCACAATCTTTATCATACGCAATCTTTATCAAATTTCCATTCTTTATTATACAGTAAAGACGAAATCACAATTCTTATAAAGTAAAAAAAGAATTCGCAATCTTTAAAAAATTTCCATTCTTTATTATTCGCAATAGAGTTTCGCAATCTTTATCATACACCAAATTTCCATTCTTTGTTATACGGTAAAGACAAATCACAATTCTTATAGTAAAAAAAAAGAATTCGAAATCATACAAAATTTTATTCTTTATTATACAGTAAAAAAAAAAAATTCGCAATCTTTATCATACACAAATTTCCATTCTTTATTATACAGTAAAGACGAAATCACAATTCTTATTATACAGTAAAAAAGAATTTTATCATACAAAATTTCTTTATCATACAAAATTTCCATTCTTATATTATAAAAAAAAATTCGAAATCACAATTCTTATTATACAGTAAAAAAAAAATTCGCAATCTTTATCATACACCAAATTTCCATTCTTTATTATACAGTAATTACGAAATCACAATTCTTATTATACAGTAAAAAAAGAATTCGCAATCTTTATCATACACCAAATTTCCATTCTTTATTATACAGTAAAGACGAAATCACAATTCTTATTATACAGTAAAAAAAAGAATTCGCAATCTTTATCATACACCAAAATTTCCATTCTTTATTATACAGTAAAGACGAAATCACAATTCTTATAGGTAAAAAAAAAATTCGCAATCTTTATCATACACCAAATTTCCATTCTTTATTAAATACAATTCTTATTATAAAAAAAAAAGACGCAATCTTTATCATACACCAAATTCCATTATACAGTAAAAAAATCACAATTCTTATAGAAAAAGTTTCGCAATCTTTATCATACACCAAATTTCCATTCTTTATTATACAGTAAAGACGAAATCACAATTCTTATTTAGAGTAAAAAAGATTCGCAATCTTTATCATACACCAAATTTCCATTCTTTATTATACATAAGACAGTAAAAAAGAATTCGAATCTTTAAATTTCCATTCTTTATTATACAGTAAAAAATCACAATTCTTATTATACAGTAAAAAGATCTTTATCATACACCAAATTTCCATTCTTTATTATACAGTAATTCTTATAGAGTAAAAAAGTTTCGCAATCTTTATCATACACAATTCTTTATTATACAGTAAAAAAAAATTTCTTATAGAGTAAAAAAAATTCTTTTTATCATACACCAAATTTCCATTCTTTATTATACAGTAAAGACGAAATCACAATTCTTATAGAGTAAAAAAAAATTCGCAATTCATACATTATACAGTAAAAAAAATCACAATTTTATTATACAGTAAAAGAATTCGCAATCTTTATCATACAAATTTCCATTCTTTATTATACAGTAAAAGACGAAATCACAATTCTTATAGACAGTAAAAAAATTCGCAATCTTTATCATACGAAATTTCCATTCTTTTATTATACAGTAAAAAAGAAAAAAATTTCGCAATCTTTATCATACACCAAAATTTCCATTCTTTATTATACAGTAAAGACGAAATCACAATTCTCATAGAGTAAAAAAGAATTCGCAATCTTTATCATACACCAAATTTCCATTCTTTATTATACAGTAAAGACGAAATCACAATTCTTATTATACAGTAAAAAAGAATTCGCAATCTTTATCATACAAATTTCCAAATTTCCATTCTTTATTATATTCTTTAGTAAAGACGAAATCACAATTCTTATAGAGTAAAAAAGAATTCGCAATCTTTATCATACACCAAATTTCCATTCTTTATTATACAGTAAAGACGAAATCACAATTCTTATTATACAGTAAAAAAGAATTCGCAATCTTTATCATACACCAAATTTCCATTCTTTATTATACAGTAAAGACGAAATCACAATTCTTATTATACAGTAAAAAAAGAATTCGCCATCTTTATCATACGCAAATTTCCATTCTTTATTATACAGTAAAGACGAAATCACAATTCTTATTATAATCTTTATCAAAAAATTTCCATTCTTTATTATTAAAGACGAAATCAAATTTTATCATACTTTATCATACAAAATTTCCATTCTTTTATTATACAGTAAAAAAGACGAAATCATAATTTCCATTCTTCATTATACAGTAAAGACGAAATCACCAATTCTTTTTACAGTAAAAAAGATTCATTCTTTATCATACACACAAATTTCCATTCTTTATTATACAGCAATCTTTTATCATACATCAAATTTCCATTCTTTATTATACAGTAAGAACGAAATCACAATTCTTATACAGTAAAAAAAGAATTCGCAATCTTTATCATACACCAAATTTCCATTCTTTATTATACAGTAAAGACGAAATCACCAATTCTTATTATACAGTAAAAAAAAGAATTCGCAATCTTTATCATACACCAAATTTCCATTCTTTATTATACAGTAAAGACGAAATCACAATTCTTATATAAAAAAAGAATTTCGCAATCAGTAAAAAAGAAAATTTCGCAATCTTTATCATACACCAAATTTCCATTCTTTATTATACAGTAAAGACGAAATCACAATTCTTATAGACAGTAAAAAAAAGAATTCGCAATCTTTATCATACACCAAATTTCCATTCTTTATTATACAGTAAAGACGAAATCACAATTCTTATAGAGTTTCGCAATCTTTATCATACACCAAATTTCCATACAGTAAAAAAAAAAAAGAATCACAATTTTATCATACAAATTTCAAATTTCTTTTCATTATACAGTAAAGACGAAATCACAATTCTTATTATACAGTAAAAAAAAAAGAATTCGCAATCTTTATCATACACCAAAATTTCCATTCTTTATTATACAGTAAAGACGAAATCACAATTCTTTTATATAGAGTAAAAAACACCAATTCATTTCTTTATCATACACCAAATTTCCATTCTTTATTATACAGTAAAGACGAAATCACAATTCTTATTATACAGTAAAAAAAATTCGAATTTTATCATACAAAATTTCCATTTTTTATCATAAAGACGAAATCACAATTCTTAAATTTCCATTCTTTCCATTATACAGTAAAGACGAAATCACAATTCTTATAGAGTAAAAAGAATTCGCAATCTTTATCATACACCAAATTTCCATTCTTTATTATACAGTAAAGACAGTCTTTTTTACAGTAAAAAAAAGTATTCACTTTAATTTTCCATTCTTTATTATACAGGAAAGACAGAAATCAAAAAAAAAAAATTCGCAATCTTTATCATACACCAAATTTCCATTCTTTATTATACAGTAAAGACGAAATCACAATTCTTATTATACAGTAAAAAAAAAGAATTCGCAATCTTTATCATACACCAAATTTCCATTCTTTATTATACAAATCACAATTCTTATACAGTAAAAAAAAGACGAAATCACAAATTTCCATTATTATACAGTAAAAAAAAGAATTCGCAATCTTTATCATACACCAAAATTTCCATTCTTTATTATACAGTAAAGACGAAATCACAATTCTCATAGAGTAAAAAAGAATTCGCAATCTTTATCATACACCAAATTTCCATTCTTTATTATACAGTAAAGACGAAATCACAATTCTTATTATACAGTAAAAAAAAGAATTCGCAATCTTTATCATACACCAAATTTCCATTCTTTATTATACAGTAAAGACGAAATCACAATTCTTATTATACAGTAAAAAAAGAATTCGCAATTCTTATTATACAGTAAAAAAAAGAATTCGCAATCTTTATCATACACCAAATTTCCATTCTTTATTATACAGTAAAGACGAAATCACAATTCTTATTATACAGTAAAAAAGAATTCGCAATCTTTATCATACACCAAATTTCCATTCTTTATTATACAGTAAAGACGAAATCACAATTCTTATAGAGTAAAAAAGAATTCGCAATCTTTATCATACACCAAATTTCCATTCTTTATTATACAGTAAAGACGAAATCGAAAAAAAAGAATTCATAATCTTTATCATTTTCCATTTTTATTATAAAGACAGTCAAAAAAAAGTAAAAAAGAATTCGCAATCTTTATCATACACCAAATTTCCATTCTTTATTATACAGTAAAGACGAAATCACAATTCCATTATTATACAGTAAAAAAAATTCAATCTTTATCATACACAAATTTCCATTCTTTATTATACAGTAAAGACGAAATCACAATTCTTATAGAGTAAAAAAAGAATTCGCAATCTTTATCATACACCAAATTTCCATTCTTTATTATACAGTAAAGAAGAAATCACAATTCTTATTTTACAGTAAAAAAGAATTCGTAATCTTTATCATACACCAAATTTCCATTCTTCATTATACAGTAAAGACGAAATCACAATTCTTATAGAGTAAAAAAGAATTCGCAATCTTTATCATACACCAAATTTCCATTCTTTATTATACAGTAAAGACGAAATCACAATTCTTATAGAGTAAAAAAGAATTCGCAATCTTTATCATACACCAAATTTCCATTCTTTATTATACAGTAAAAGACAAATCACAATTCTTATTCTTTCGCAATCTTTATCATACACCCAAATTTCCATTCTTTATTATACAGTAAAGACGAAATCACAATTCTTATTATACTAAAAAAGAATTCGCAATCTTTATCATACACAAATTTCCATTCTTTAATTTCCATTCTTTTCGCAATTTTATCACAAATTTCCATTTTTTATTATACAGTAAAGACGAAATCACAATTCTTATAGACAGTAAAAAAGAATTCGCAATCTTTATCATACACAAATTTCCATTCTTTATTATACAGTAAAGACGAAATCACAATTCTTATTATACAGTAAAAAAAGAATTCGCAATCTTTATCATACACCAAATTTCCATTCTTTATTATACAGTAAAGACGAAATCACAATTCTTATTATACAGTAAAAAAAATTCAAAAAAAGAATCTTTTTATCATACACCAAATTTCCATTCTTTATTATACAGTAAAGACGAAATCACAATTCTTATTATACAGTAAAAAAAGAATTCATCTTTATCATACACCAAATTTCCATTCTTTATTATACAGTAAAGACGAAATCACAATTCTTATTATACAGTAAAAAAAAAGAATTCGCAATCTTATCATACACCAAATTTCCATTCTTTTATACAGTAAAGACAGAAATCACAATTCTTATTATACAAAAAAAAAGAATTCGCAATTTTATCATACATTCTTTTTATTATACAGTAAAGACGAAATCACAATTCTTATAGAGTAAAAAGAATTCGCAATCTTTATCATACACCAAATTTCCATTCTTTATTATACAGTAAAGACGAAAATCAGAGTAAAAAAAAATTCGATCATACACCAAATTTCCATGCTTTTATTATACAGTAAAAAATCACAATTCTTATACAGTAAAAAGAATTCGCAATCTTTATCATACAAATTTCCATTCTTTTATTAATTTCCATTTCTTTTTATCATACAAATTATTCTTCATTATACAGTAAAGACGAAATCACAATTCTTATTATACAGTAAAAAAGAATTCGTAATCTTTATCATACACCAAATTTCCATTCTTTTTATACAGTAAAGACGAAATCATACAATTCTTCTTCATTATACAGTATATACAGTAAAAAAGAATTCGCAATCTTTATCATACACCAAATTTCCATTCTTTATTATACAGTAAAGACGAAAAAAAGAATTCACTTTAATTCCATTCTTTATTATACAGGAAAGTAAATTCTTATAGAGTAAAAAAGATTCGCAATCTTTATCATACACCAAATTTCCATTCTTTATTATACAGTAAAGACGAAATCACAATTCTTATTATACAGTAAAAAAGAATTCGCAATCTTTATCATACACCAAATTTCCATTCTTTATTATACAGTAAAGAAGAAATCCACAATTCTTATTTTACAGTAAAAAGAATTCGTAATCTTTATCATACACCAAATTTCCATTCTTTATTATACAGTAAAGACGAAATCCATTCTTATTATACAGTAAAAAAGAATTCGCAATCTTTATCATACACAATTTCTTCTTTATTATACAGTAAAGACGAAATCAAAATAAGAAGAATTCGCAATCTTTATCATACACCAAATTTCCATTCTTTATTATACAGTAAAGACGAAATCACAATTCTTATTATACAGTAAAAGAATTTCAATCTTTATCATTCCATTCTTTATTATACAGTAAAAAAATCACAATTCTTATAGAGTAAAAAAGAATTCGCAATCTTTATCATACACCAAATTTCCATTCTTTATTATACAGTAAAGACGAAATCACAATTCTTATTATACAGTAAAAAAAAAAATTCGCAATCTTTATCATACACCAAATTTCCATTCTTTATTATACAGTAAGAGCAATCACAATTCTTATTATACAGTAAAAAAAAGAATTCGTAATCTTTATCATGCCAAAATTTCCATTCTTTATTATACAGTAAAGACGAAATCTTCTTATTATACAGTAAAAAAGAATTCATAATCTTTATCACACCAAATTTCCATTCTTTATTATACAGTAAAGACGAAATCACAATTCTTATTATACAGTAAAAAAAAGAATTCGCAATCTTTATCATACACCAAATTTCCATTCTTTATTATACAGTAAAGACGAAATCACAATTCTTATTATACAGTAAAAAAAAGAATTCGCAATCTTTATCATACACCAAAATTTCCATTCTTTATTATACAGTAAAGACGAAATCACAATTCTCATAGAGTAAAAAAGAATTCGCAATCTTTATCATACACCAAATTTCCATTCTTTATTATACAGTAAAGACGAAATCACAATTCTTATTATACAGTAAAAAAAAGAATTCGCAATCTTTATCATACACCAAATTTCCATTCTTTATTATACAGTAAAGACGAAATCACAATTCTTATTAGTAAAAAAAGAATTCGTACTTTATCATACACCAAATTTCCATTCTTTAAAAAAGACGAAATTTCTTATTATAAAAAAAAAATTCGCAATCTTTATCATACACCAAATTTCCATTCTTTATTATACAGTAATTAGAAATCACAATTCTTATATACAGTAAAAAAATTCGCAATCTTTATCATACACCAAATTTCCATTCTTTTATTATACAGTAAAAAAAAATCCCAATTCTTATTATACAGTAAAAAGATTCATCATACTTTTCCATTCTTTGTTATTATACAAAGACGAAATCAAATTTTATTTTACAGTAAAAAAAGAATTCATTCTTTATCATACAATCAAATTTCCATTCTTTATTATACAGTAAAAGACGAAATCACAAATTCTTATAGAGTAAAAAAAGAATTCGCAATCTTTATCATACACACCAAATTTCCATTCTTTATTATACAGTAAAGACGAAATCACAATTTTATTATACAGTAAAAAAAATTCGCATTCCGCAAATCTTTTTATCATACGCCAAATTTCCATTCTTTATTATACAGTAAAGACGAAATCACAATTCTTATTATACAGTAAAAAAAAGAATTCGCAATCTTTATCATACACCAAATTTCCATTCTTTATTATACAGTAAAGACGAAATCACAATTCTTATAGAGTAAAAAAGAATTCGCAATCTTTATCATACACCAAATTTCCATTCTTTATTATACAGTAATTACGAAATCACAATTCTTATTATACAGTAAAAAAGAATTCGCAATCTTTATCATACACCAAATTTCCATTCTTTATTATACAGTAAAGACGAAATCACAATTCTTATAGAGTAAAAAAGTATTCGCAATCTTTATCATACACCAAATTTCCATTCTTTGTTATGGGAAAAGACGAAATCACAATTCTTATATAGAGTAAAAAAAAAGAATTCGCAATCTTTATCATACACCAAATTTCCATTCTTTATTATACAGTAAAGACGAAATCACAATTCTTATAGAGTAAAAAAAGAATTCGCAATCTTTATCATACACAAATTTCCATTCTTTATTATACAGTAAAGACGAAATCCACAATTCTTATTATACAGTAAAAAAAGAATTCGTAATCTTTATCATACACAAATTTCCATTCTTTATTATTATACAGGATTAAGTAAAAATTCGCAAATCATACACCAAATTTCTCTTTATTAGAGTAAAAGACGAAATCCACAATTCTTATTTTACCGTTAAAAAAAAGAATTCGCAATCTTTATCATACACCAAATTTCCATTCTTTATTATACAGTAAAGAATCACAATTCTTATGAAAAAAAAGATCACAATTCTTATAGAGTAAAAAATTCTTGAATTGTAAAAAAGAATTCAATCTTTATCATACACCAAATTTCCATTCTTTATTATGCAGTAAAGACGAAATCACAATTCTTATTTTACAGTAAAAAAATTCGCAATCTTTATCATGCAAATTTCCATTCTTTATTATACAGTAAAGACGAAATCACAATTCTTATTATACAAAAAAAATTCGCAATCTTTATCATACACCAAATTTCCATTCTTTATTATACAGTAAAGACGAAATCACAATTTTATTATACAGTAAAAAAATTCGTAATCTTTATCATTTTCATTCTTTATTATACAGTAAAAGACGAAATCACAATTCTTAAATAATACAGTAAAAAAATTTCCATTCTTTTATTATGCAGTAAAGACGAAATTCAATTCTTATACAGTAAAAAAAGAATTGCAATCTTTATCATACAATCAAATTTCCATTCTTTATTATACAGTAAAGACGAAATCACAATTCTTATTATACAGTAAAAAAAAATTCGTAATCTTTATCATACACCAAATTTCCATTCTTTATTATACAGTAAAAACGAAATCACAATTCTTATTATACAGTAAAAAAAAAAGAATCGCAATCTTTATCATACACCAAATTTCCATTCTTTTATTATACAGTAAAGACTTTAAATCACAATTTTATTATACAGTAAAAAAAGAAATTCGTAATTCTTTATCAAAATTCGCACACCAAATTTCCATTCTTTATTATACAGTAAAGACGAAATCACAATTCTTATTATACAGTAAAAAAAGAATTCATTCTTTATCATACACCAAATTTCCATTCTTTATTATACAGTAAAGACAAATCACAATTTCTTTACAGTTGGGCAAAGACAAAATACAATTCTTTATAGAAAAAAAGAATTCGCAATCTTTATCATACACCAAATTTCCATTCTTTATTATACAGTAAAGACGAAATCACAATTCTTATACAGTAAAAAAAAGAATTCGCAATCTTTATCATACACCAAATTTCCATTCTTTATTATACAGTAAAGACGAAATCACAATTCTTATTATATCATACAAAAAAAAAAAGACGAAATCACAATCTTTATTATCATAAAAAAAGAATTTCCATTCTTTTATTATACAGTTTTAAGCAGTAAAGACGAAATCACAATTCTTATTATACAGTAAAAAAAATTCGCAATCTTTATCATACACAAATTTCCATTCTTTATTATACAGTAAAGACGCAATCACAATTCTTATTTTACAGTAAAAAAGAATTCGCAATCTTTATCATACACAAATTTCCATTCTTTATTATACAGTAAAGCAAATCACAATTCTTATAGAGTAAAAAAAGAATTTCGCAATCTTTATCATACGCAAATTTCCATTCTTTATTATACAGTAAAAAGACGAAATCACAATTCTTGTTATACAGTAAAAAAGGATTCGCAATCTTTATCATACACCAAATTTCCATTCTTTATTATACAGTAAGACGAAATCACAATTTTATTATACAGTAAAAAAGAATTCGCAATCTTTATCATACGCAAATTTCCATTCTTTTATTATACAGTAAAGACGAAATCATAATTCTTATTATACAGTAAAAAAGAATTCGCAATCTTTTATCATACACCAAATTTCATTCTTTATTATACAGTGAAAGACAGAAATCACAATTCTTATTATACAAAAAAAAAAAAAGAATTCTTTATCTTTATCATACACCAAATTTCCATTCTTTATTATACAGAAGACGAAATCACAATTCTTATTATACAGTAAAAAAAGAATTCATAATCTTTATCATACACCAAATTTCCATTCTTTGTTATACAGTAAAGACGAAATCACAATTCTTGATATACAGTAAAAAAAGAATTCATAATCTTTATCATACACCAAATTTCCATTCTTTATTATACAGTAAAGACGAAATCACAATTCTTATAGAGTAAAAAAGAATTCACAATCTTTATCATACGCAAATTTCCATTCTTTTTATTATACAGTAAAGACGAAATCACAATTCTTGTTATACAGTAAAAAAAAATTCGCAATCTTTTATCATACACAAATTTCCATTCTTTATTATACAGTAATTACGAAATCACAATTCTTATTATACAGTAAAAAAAGAATTCTGCAATCTTTATCATACAACAAATTTCCATTCTTTGTTATACAGTAAAAAAAAGAAATCACAATTCTTATTTTTACAGTAAAAAAGAATTCATAATCTTTATCACACCAAATTTCCATTCTTTATTATACAGTAAAGACGAAATCACAATTCTATAGAGTAAAAAAAGAATTCGCAATCTTTATCATACACCAAATTTCCATTCTTTATTATACAGTAAAGACGAAATCACAATTCTTATTATACAGTAAAAAAAGAATTCAATCTTTTATCATACAAAATTTCCATTCTTTATTATACAGTAAAAGACAGAAATCACAATTCTTATTATACAGTAAAAAGAATTCGCAATCTTTATCATACACCAAATTTCCATTCTTTATTATGCAGTAAACACGAAATCACAATTCTTATTTTACAGTAAAAAAAGAATTCGCAATCTTTATCATACACCAAATTTCCATTCTTTATTATACAGTAATTATGAAATCGAAATTATACATAAAAAAAGAATTCGTAATCTTTATCATCACCAAATTTCCATTCTTTATTATAGTAATTGTAAAAATACAGTAAAAAGAATTCGCAATCTTTATCATACACCAAATTTCCATTCTTTTTATTATACAGTAAAAAAAAGAATTCGCAAATACACCAATTCTTATTATACAGTAAAAACGAAATCACAATCTTTATCTTACCAAATTTCCATTCTTTATTTATACAGTAAAAAAAATCACAATTCATACAGTAAAAAAGAATTCCGCGTCTTTGTCATGCAAATTTCCATTCTTTGTTATACGGTAAAGACAAAATCCACAATTCTTATTTTACAGTAAAAAAAATTTCATAATCTTTATCATACACCAAATTCCATTCTTTATTATACGGTAAAGACGAAATCACAATTCTTATTAGAGTAAAAAAGATTCGCAATCTTTATCATACACCATATTTCCATTCTTTATTATACAGTAAAGATTACGAAATCACAATTCTTATTATACAGTAAAAAAAAATTCGCAATCTTTATCATACACCAATTTCCATTCTTTTATTATACAGTAAAGACGCAAATCACAATTCTTATTATACAGTAAAAAAAAGAATTCGCAATCTTTATCATACACAAATTTCCATTCTTTATTATACAGTAAAAGACGAAATCACAATTCTTATTATACAGTAAAAAAAAATTCATAATCTTTATCATACACCAAATTTCCATTCTTTATTATACAGTAATTACGAAATCACAATTCTTATTATACAGTAAAAAAGAATTCGCAATCTTTATCATACACCAAATTTCCATTCTTTATCATACATAAAGACGAAATCTACAATTCTTATTATACAGTTTAAAAAAATTGCAATCTTTATTTTATCAAAAAAATTTCATTCTTTTATTATACAGTAAAGACAGAAATCACAATTCTCATAGAAAAAAAGAATTTATTATTTTATCATATTTCCAATTTATTATACAGTAAAAACGAAATCCGCAATTCTTGTTATAAAAAAAAAGAATTCGCAATCTTTATCATACACCAAATTTCCATTCTTTCTTATAAGTAAAAATTCGAAATCTTTATTCATATATACAGCAAAAAAATTTCCAATCTTTATATACAGTTTCCATTCTTTGTGCTTAAGACGAAATCATACAATATTTATTATACAGTAAAAAAATTCGCAATCTTTATCATACACCAAATTTCCATTCTTTATTATACAGTAAAAGACGAAATCACAATTCTTATTATACAGTAAAAAAGAATTCACCAATCTTTTACATACACCAAATTTCCATTCTTTATTTATACAGTAAAGACGAAATCACAATTCTTATAGAGATAAAAAAAGAATTCGCAATCTTTATCATACACCAAATTTCCATTCTTTATTATACAGTAAAGACGAAATCACCATTCTTATTTTACAGTAAAAAAAAGAATTCACCAATCTTTATCATACACCAAATTTCCATTCTTTATTATGCAGTAATTACGAAATCACAATTCTTATACAGTAAAAAAAATTCGCAATCTTTATCATACACCAAATTCCATTCTTTATTATACAGTAATTACGAAATCACAATTCTTATTATACAGTAAAAAAAAATTCGCAATCTTTATCATACACCAAAAATTTCCATTCTTTATTATACAGTAAGACGAAATCACAATTCTCATAGAGTAAAAAAGAATTCATAATCTTTATCATACCAAATTTCCATTCTTTATTATACAGTAAAGACGAAATCACAATTCTTATTATACAGCAAAAAAAGAATTCGTAATCTTTATCATTACCAAAATTTCCATTCTTTATTATACAGTAAAGACGAAATCACAATTCTCATAGAGTAAAAAAAATTCGCAATCTTTATCATACACCAAATTTCCATTCTTTATTATACAGTAAAGACGAAATCACAATTCTTATACAGTAAAAAAAATTCATGATCTTTATCATACACCAAATTTCCATTCTTTGTTATTATACAGTAAAACGACAATCATTCTTATTATACAGTAAAAAAGAATTCGCAATCTTTTTGTTATCCTTCGAAATCACAATTCTTATTAAAAAAAAAAATTCGCAATCTTTATCATAAATTTCATTCTTTATTATATTAAAGAACGAAATCACAATTTTATTATACAGTAAAAAAATTCGCAATCTTTATCATACACCAAATTTCCATTCTTTATTATACAGTAAGACGAAATCACAATTCTTATTATACAGTAAAAAAAATTCATAATCTTTATCACCACAAATTTCCATTCTTTATTATACAGTAAAGACGCAATCACAATTCTTATTATACAGTAAAAAAAAAAAATTTTATCACCAATCTTTTTATCAGTAAAGACACCAAAATTTCCATTCTTTATTATACAATGAGTAAAGCAATCCACAATTCTTATAGGTAAAAAAATTCATAATCTTTATCATACAAAATTTCCATTCTTTATTAGCACAGTAATTACGAAATCACAATTCTTGATATACAGTAAAAAAAATTCGTAATCTTTATCATACGCAAATTTCCATTCTTTTATTATACAGTAATTGCAAATCACAATTCTTATTATACAGTAAAAAAAGAATTCATAATCTTTATCATACACCATATTTCCATTCTTTTCTTATTATACAGTAAAAAAAAAGACGAAATCATACCAAATTCTTATTTACAGTAAAGACGAAATCATTTCTTAAAAAAAAAAATTCAGCCAATCTTTATCATACACCAAATTTCATTCTTTATTATACAGTAAAGACGAAATCTAATTCTTATAAGGTAAAGAATTCAGTAAAAAAAAAATCATCTTTATCATACACCAAATTTCCATTCTTTATTATACAGTAAAAAAGACGAAATCACAATTCTTCTTTATTATGCAGTAAAAATCACAATTCTTGTCTTTATCATACAAAATTTCCATTCTTTATTATACAGTAAAGACGAAATCACAATTCTTATTATACAGTAAAAAAAATTCGCAATCTTTTATCAACACTCCATTCTTTATTATACAGTAAAGACGATCACAATTCTCATAGAGTCCCTTTAAAATTTCCATTCTTTATTATACAGTAAAGACGAAATCCAATTCTTATAGGTAAAAAGAATTCGCAATCTTTATCATACACAAATTTCCATTCTTTATCATACAAGAAGACAATCAAATTCTTATTATACAGTAAAAAAAAAGAATTCGCAATCTTTATCCTTAATTCCATTCTTTATTATACAGTAAGACGAAATCCAATTCTTATTATACAGTAAAAAAATTCACTTTATCATACACCAAAATTTCCATTCTTTATTATACAGTAAAGACGAAATCACAATTCTCATAAGTAAAAAAATTTCGCAATCTTTATCATACGCAAATTTCCATTCTTTATTATACAGTAAAGACAAATCCTAATTCTTGATACAGTAAAAAAAAGAATTCGCAATCTTTATCATACACCAAATTTCCATTCTTTATTAGCACAGTAATTACGAAATCCTGATTCTTATTATACAGTAAAAAAAATTCGCAATCTTTATCATACACCAAATTTCCATTCTTTATTATACGGTAAAGACGAAATCCTGATTCTTATTTTACAGTAAAAAAATTCGCAATCTTTATCATACGCAAATTTCCATTCTTATGCAGTGAAGACATCAATCTTATTATACAGTAAAAAAAAAGAATTCTTATAATTAAACGCAAAATTTCCATTCTTTTATCATACAGTAAAGACGAAATCCTTCCATTCTTCTTTATCATACACCAATTTCCATTCTTTGTTACAGTAAAGACGAAATCCACAATTCTTATTATACAGTAAAAAGAATTCGCAATCTTTATCATACGCAAATTTCCATTCTTTATTATACAATGTAAAGACGAAATCACAATTCTTGTTAACCGAAAAAGAATTCGCAATCTTTTATCATACAAATTTCCATTCTTTTATTATACAGTAAAGACAAATCTACAGATTTATTATACAGTAAAAAGAATTCATAATCTTTATCATACACCAAATTTCCATTCTTTATTATGGTAAAGACGAAATCACAATTCTTATTATACAGTAAAAAAAGAATTCGCAAAACATGTAAATTTCCATTCTTTGTGTATGCAATCTTTTATCATACTTTATCGCCAGTTTCCATTCTTTTATTATACAGTAAAGACAAAATCATAATTCTTATTATACGGTAAAAAAGATTCGCAATCTTTTATCATACACAAATTTCCATTCTTTTATTATGCAGTAAAGACGAAATCCTGGTGCCCATACAGTAAAAAAATTCGCAATCTTTATCATACACCAAATTTCCATTCTTTATTATACAGTAAATGACGGAAATCACAATTCTTATTATACAGTAAAAAAAGAATTCATAATCTTTATCATACACCAAATTTCCATTCTTTATTATACGGTAAAGACGAAATCACAATTCTCATACAGTAAAAAAAATTCGTAATCTTTATCATACACCAAATTTCCATTCTTTATTATACAGTAAAGACAGAAATCACAATTCTTATTATACAGTAAAAAAAAGAATTCACCAATCTTTATCATACACAAATTTCCATTCTTTTTTATTACACCAAATTTCCATTCTTTATTAAAAGACGAAATCACAATTCTTATTTTACAGTAAAAAAAAATTCGCAATCTTTTATCATTACACCAAATTTCCATTCTTTATTATACAGTAAAGCAAAATCACAATTCTTATTATATACAGTAAAAAAAGATTCGCAATCTTTATCATACACAAATTTCCATTCTTTTTATCAGTAAAGAACTGAAATCCACAATTCTTATTATACAGCAAAAAAAAAAGATTCGCAATCTTTATCATACACCAATTTTCCATTCTTTATTATATACTAAAGACGAAATCACAATATTTGTTATACAGTAAAAAAATTCGCAATTTATCATACACAGAATTTCCATTCTTTATTATGCAAAATTTCCAATCTTCTTTTACAGTAAAAAGAATTCGAAATCCCATCAAATTTCTCTTTATTAAAAAAAAATCACAATTCTTTATCAGTAAAAAAGAATTCCAATCTTTATCATACACAAATTTCCATTCTTTATTATACAGTAAAGACGAAATCACATTCTTATTTTACAGTAAAAAAAAAAGGAATTCGCAATCTTTATCATACGCAAATTTCCATTTTCTTTATTATACAGTAAAGACAGAAATCCTGAATTCTTATTAGAGTAAAAAGAATTCGCAATCTTTATCATACCAAATTTCCATTCTTTTATTATACAGTAAAGACGAAATCCACAATTCTTATTTTACAGTAAAAAAAAGAATTCGCAATCTTTATCATACACCAAATTTCATTCTTATACAGTAATTACGAAATCACAATTCTTATTATAGGTAAAAAAAGAATTTACGCAATCTTTATCCTTTTACAAATTTCCATTCTTTATTATACAGTAAAGACGAAATCCACAATTCTTATTATACAGTAAAAAAAAAATCTTTATCACACCAAATTTCCATTCTTTTATCATACACCAAATTTCCATTCTTTATTATAGTAAAAAAGAATTCGAATCTTTATCATACAAATTTCCATTATTATACAGTAAAAAATCCAAATTCTTATAATTAAAAGAATTCGCAATCTTTATCATTACAACAAATTTCCATTCTTTATTATACAGTAAAGACGAAATCACAATTCTTATTATACAGTAAAAAAGAATTCACATAATCTTTATCATACGCAAATTTCCATTCTTTATTATACAGTAATTACGAAATCCAATTCTCATTATACGCAAAAAAGAATTCGCAATCTTTATCATACACCAAATTTCCATTCTTTATATACAGTAAAGACAGAAATCTGAATTCTTATTATAAAGTAAAAAAAAAAGAATTCATAATCTTTATCATACACCAAAATTTTTCCATTCTTTATTACAGTAAAGACGAAATCACAATTCTCATAGAGTAAAAAGAATTCGCAATCTTTATCATGCACCAAATTTCCATTCTTTGTTATACAGTAAGAACGAAATCACAATTCTTATAAGACAAAAAAGAATTCGCAATCTTATCATACACCAAATTTCCATTCTTTATTATACAGTAATTGCGAATCCTATTCTTATTATACAGTAAAAAAGGAGTGCAATCTTTTATCATACGCAAATTTCCATTCTTTATTATACAGTAATTACAAAATCAAATTCTTATTATACAGTAAAAAAAAAGAATTCGCAATTTCTCATACACCAAATTTCCATTCTTTATTATACAGTAAAGACGAAATCACAATTCTCATAGAGTAAAAAAAAATTTAATCTTTTCATACACCAAATTTCCATTCTTTTATTATACAGTAAAGACGAAATCACAATTCTTATTACAGTAAAAAAAGAATTCGAGTAAAAAAGATTCTTTTATCATACACCAAATTTCCATTCTTTATTATACAGTAAAGAACGAAATCCACAATTCTTATTATACAGTAAAAAAAAAAAGAATTCGCAATCTTTATCATTTTTAAATTTCCATTCTTTATTATACAGTAAAGACGAAAATCCACAATTCTTATTTTACAGTAAAAAAAGATTCGCAATCTTTATCATACCAAATTTCCATTCTTTATTATGCAATAAAGACGAAATCACAATTCTTATAGGTAAAAAAAGAATTCGCAATCTTTATCATACACCAAATTTCCATTCTTTATTATGAGTAATTACGAAATCACAATTCTTATTATACAGTAAAAAAAATTCACCCAATCTTTATCATACATCAAATTTCCATTCTTTATTATACAGTAATTACACGAAATCACAATTCTTATTATACGTAAAAAAAAAAAGTTACTTAATCTTTGTCATACACCAAATTTCCATTCTTTATTGGTAAAGACGGAAATCACAATTCTTATTATACAGTAAAAAAAAGAATTCGCAATCTTTATCATACCTGCGTTTCCATTCTTTATCATACAGTAAAGGCAAAATCACAATTCTTGATATACAGTAAAAAATTCATAATCTTTATCATACACCAAATTTCCATTCTTTATTATACGAGTAGAGAAAAAAAATTCATTCTTTATCATACAGTAAAAAAAAGACGATTCGCAATTCTTATTATACAAAAAAATTTCATTCTTTTATTTCCATTCTTTTAAAGGGACAGAAATCCACAATTCTCATTATACAGCAAAAAAAGAATTCGCAATCTTTATATACGCAAATTTCCATTCTTTATTATACAGTAAAGACGAAAAAGAATTCACAATTTTATCTTAAATTTCCATTCTTTATTATAAAAAAAGAAATCACAATTCTTTTATCATACAAAAAATTTCTTTAACATTCTTTATTCTTATACAGTAAAGACGAAATCACAATTCTTATTATACAGTAAAAAGAATTCGCAATCTTTATCATACACCAAATTTCATTCTTTATTATACAGTAAAGACGAAATCACAATTCTTATTTTACAGTAAAAAAAAATTCGCAATCTTTATCATACCAAATTTCCATTCTTTTTTTACGGTAAAGGCAAATCACAATTCTTATAAATTAAAAAATTCGCAATCTTTATCATACACCAAATTTCCATTCTTTATTATACAGTAATTACGAAATCACAATTCTTATTATACAGTAAAAAAGAATTCGCAATCTTTATCATACATCAAATTTCCATTCTTTTATACAGTAAAGACGAAATATACAGTAAAGACGAAATCATACAATTTCCATTCTTATTATACAGTAAAAGTAAAAAAAAAAAGTATTCGCAATCTTTATCATACACCAAATTTCCATTCTTTTATTATGCAGTAAAAGACGAAATCACAGGAAAAAAGTTCGCAATCTTTATCATACACCAAATTTCCATTCTTTATTATACAGACATAATTCTTATTTTACGAAATCTTTACACAATTCTTTATTATAGAGTAAAAAAATCACAATTCTTATAATTCGCAATCTTTATCATACACCAAATTTCCATTCTTTTATTATACAGTAAAGACGAAATCACAATTCTATTATACAAAAAAAGAATTCGCAATCTTTATCATACACCAAATTTCCATTCTTATTATACAGTAAAAAATCCACAATGCTATAGAGTAAAAATCTTTATCATACGCAAATTTCTTTTTATCATACAGTAAAACGAAATCCATTCTTTATTATACAGTAAAGACGAAATCACAATTTTTCTTTATAGAGTAAAAAAAGAATGCTCATAGCAATCTTTATCATACACAAATTTCATTCTTTTTATTATACAGTAAAGACGAAATCACAATTCTTTATATACAGTAAAAAAAATTCAATTGCAATCTTTATCATACACCAAAAACAATCCATTCTTATTATACAGTAAAGACGAAATCACAATTCTTATTATACAGTAAAAAAATTCGCAATTCTTTATTTCGCAATCACCAAATTTCATTCTTTATTATACAGTAAAGACGAAATCACAATTTTATATACAAAAAAAATTCGCAATCTTTATCATACACCAAATTTCAAAAATATTATACAGTACACGAAATCACAATTTTATTATATACAGTAAAAAAAGAATTCACAATCTTTATCATACACCAAATTTCCATTCTTTTATACAGTAAAGACGAAATCACAATTCTTATTATACAGTAAAAAAAAGAAAATCTTTATCATACCAAAAGAATAAAAAAGAATCCCAATCTTTATCATACACCAAATTTCCATTCTTTATTATTAAAGATGAAATCACAATTCTTATTAGTAAAAAAATTCTTATTATACAGAATTCGCAATCTTTATCATACGCAAATTCCATTCTTTATTTATACAGTAAAGACGAAATCACAATTCTTATTATACAGTAAAAAAAATTCATAATCTTTATCATACACCAAATTTCCATTCTTATTATACAGTAAAGACGAAATCACAATTCTTATTATACAGTAAAAAAAAAATTCATAATCTTTATCATACAAATTTCAAATTTCCATTCTTTATTATACAGTAAAGAAAATGAAATCATACACCAAATTTTCATTATTATTACAGTAAAAAAATCTAATTTCGCAATCTTTATCATACACCAAATTTCCATTCTTTATTATACAGTAAAGACGAAATCAATTTTATTATACAGTAAAAAAAGAATTCGCAATCTTATCATACACCAAATTTCCATTCTTTATTATACAGTAAAGACGAAATCACAATTCTTGTTATACAGTAAAAAAAAGAATTCGCAATTTATTATCACACTTAAATTTTTCTTTATTATACAGTAAAGACGAAATCACAATTCTTATTATACAGTAAAAAAAATTCGCAATCTTTTATCATACACCAAAAATTTCATTCTTTATTATACAGTAAAGACGAAATCACAATTCTCAAAGTTTCCATTTCCATTTATTATAAAGACGAAATCTCCATTCTTATAGGTAAAGACGAAATCACAATTCTTATTTTTACAGTAAAAAAAAGAATTCGCAATCTTTTATCATAAATTTCAAATTTCCATTCTTTATTATACAGTAAAGAAATTGAAATCACAATTCTTATTATACAGTAAAAAAAAATTCACAATTCTCAAAGTTTCGCATCATATACCAAATTTCCATTCTTTATTATACAGTAAAGACGAAATCATAATTCTTTATCATACAGTAAAAAAAAGAATTCTTATTATACAGCGCAATCTTTATCATACACCAAATTTCCATTCTTTATTATACAGTAAAGACGAAATCACAATTCATAGAGTAAAAAAAATATGAATCTTTATCATACACCAAATTTCCATTCTTTATTATACAGTAAAGACGAAATCACAATTCTTATTATACAGTAAAAAAAGAATTCGCAATCTTTATCATACACCAAATTTCCATTCTTTTTATTATACAGTAAAGACGAAATGCAATTCTTATTATACAGTAAAAAGAATTCGCAATCTTTATCATACACAAATTTCCATTCTTTTATCATACAGTAAAGACGAAATCACCGAATTCTTATTATACAGTAAAAAAGAATTCGCAATCTTTTATCATACACCAAATTTCCATTCTTTATTATACAGTAAAGACGAAATCCCAATTCTTATATACAGTAAAAGAATTCAATTCAATCTTTATCTTTCAAATTTCCATTCTTTATTATACAGTGAAAGAAATCTACAATTCTTATTATACAGTAAAAAAAGAATTCGTAATCTTTATCATACCAAATTTCCATTCTTTATTATACAGTAAAGACAGAAATCCTGATTCTTATACAGTAAAAAAAAGATTCGGCAATCTTTATCATACGCAAATTTCCATTCTTTATCCTTATTAAAAGCACGAAATCAAATTCTTATTATACAGTAAAAAAGAATTCGCAATCTTTATCATACACACCAAATTTCCATTCTTTGTGCAGTGAAGACAGAATCACAATTTTATTATACAGGAAAAAAAATTGTAATTTCATAATCTTTTATCATACGCAAATTTCCATTCTTTATTATACATTAAAGAAAGACGAATCACAATTCTTATTATACAGTAAAAAAGAATTCGCAATCTTTATCATACGCCATTCTTTATTATCAGTAAAAGACGAAATCAAGAATTCTTATACAGTAAAAAGAATTCGCAATCCTACACCAATTTTACATTCTTTATTATACAGTAAAGATTTGAAATCACAATTCTTATAAAAAAAAGAATTCGCAATCTTTTATCATACACCAAATTTCCATTCTTTATTATACAGTAAAGACGAAATCATTCTTATTATACAGTAAAAAAAGAATTCATAATCTTTAATCATACAAATTTCCATTCTTTATTATACAGTAAACACGAAATCACAATTCTCATAGAGTAAAAAGAATTCGCAATCTTTATCATACACCAAATTTCCATTCTTTATTATACAGACGAAACAATTCTTATTATACAGTAAAAAAAGAATTGTAATCTTTTATCATACACAATTTCCATTCTTTATTATGCAGTAAAGACGAAATCACAATTCTTATTATACAGTAAAAAAATTCGCAATCTTTATCATACACCAAATTTCCATTCTTTATTATACAGTAAAGACGAAATCACAATTCTTATTTTACAGTAAAAAAAAAAGAATTCGCATTCTTTATTATCATACAAATCCAAATTTCCATTCTTTTATTATACGGTAAATTTGAAATCACAATTCTTATAAACAGTAAAAAAGCAAAAATCGTAATCTTTATCATACGCAAATTTCCATTCTTTTATTATACAGTAATTACCAGAAATCACAATTCTTATTATACAGTAAAAAGAATTCGTAATCTTTTATCAAATTTCCATTCTTTTATTATACAGTAAAGACGAAATGCAATTCTTATTATACAGTAAAAAAAAAAATTCGCAATCTTTTCATACGCAAATTTCATTCTTTATTATACAATATTCAAGGCAAATCACAATTCTTATAATAGTAAAAAGAAATCAATAAATTTCACTTTATCATAAAAAGAAATCCACAAATTTCCATTCTTTTGCTATCATACAGTAAAGACGAAATCCACAATTCTATTATACAGTAAAAAAAAAAAGAATTCGTAATCTTTATCATACACCAAATTTCCATTCTTTATTATACAGTAAAGACGAAATCACAATTATTATTATACAGTAAAAAAAAGAATTCGCAATCTTTGTATCATACCAAAATTTCCATTCTTTTTATTATACAGTAAAGACGAAATCTAATTTTCATCTGGTAAAAAAAAGAATTCATAATCTTTATCATACACCAAATTTCCATTCTTATTATACAGTAAAGACGAAATCACAATTCTTATTATACAGTAAAAAAAAAAAAAGAATTCGCAATCTTTATCATACACCAAATTTCCATTCTTTATTATACAGTAAAGACAGAAATCACAATTCTTATTATACAGTAAAAAGAATTCGCAAATCTTTATCACACACCAAATTTCCATTCTTTTATTATACAGTAAAGACGAAATCACAATTCTTATTTTACAGTAAAAAAAAGAATTCGCAATCTTTATCATACACCAATTTCCGTTTCTTTATTATACAGTAAAGACGAAAATCATAATCTTATAGAGTAAAAAGAATTTACGCAATCTTATCATACACCAAATTTCCATTCTTTATTATACAGTAAAGACGAAATCACAATTCTTATTATACAGTAAAAAAAAAGAATTATAATCTTTATCATACACCAAATTTCCATTCTTTATTATACAGTAAAGCAAATCACACCTTATTATACAGTAAAAAAAGAATTCATAATCTTTATCATACAACAAATTTCCATTTCTTTATTATACAGTAAAGACGAAATCACAATTCTTGTTATACAGTAAAAAAGAATTTACATAATCTTTATCATACGCAAAATTTCCATTCTTTATATATACAGTGAGGCAAATCACAATTCTCATTATACAGTAAAAAAAATTCGTAATCTTTATCATACACCAAATTTCCATTCTTTTATACAGTAAAGACGAAATCTAATTCTTGATTATACAGTAAAAAAAAAAGAATTCGCAATCTTTATCATACACTGCAAATTTTTCCATTCTTTAGTAAAGACAGAAATGCAATTATACGACAGTAAAAGACGAAATCTTTATCACATATTCTTATTTTTATACAGTAAAAAAAAAGTTCTATTTACAGTAAAGATCTTTTCTCATACACCAAATTTCCATTCTTTATTATACAGTAATTGCAATCCTATTCTTATTATACGGATAAAAAAAGAAATCTTTACAAATTTCCATTATTATAAAGTAATTACAATCAATTCTTATTATCATAAAAATTTCATTCACTTCCCAAATTTCCATTCTTTTGTTAAAAGACGAAATCAATTCTTATTATACAGTAAAAAAAAATTTATGAATCTTTTCTATCATACCAAATTTCCATTCTTTTATTATGCAGTAAGTGCGAAATCACAATTATCATACAGTAAAAAAAGATTCGCAATATTTATCATTACAAAATTTCCATTCTTTATTATACAGTAAAGAACAGAAATCACAATTCTTATTATACAGTAAAAAAAAAAAGAATTCGCAATCTTTATCATTTTTAAAATTTCCATTCTTTATTATACAGTAAAGACGAAAATCACAATTCTCATTATACAGTAAAAAAAGAATTCGCAATATTTATCATTTTTTACCAAATTTCCATTCTTTATTATACAAATCTGTTCTTCTTTGGTAAAAAAGAATTGAATCTTTATCATACACCAATTTCTTATTATACAGTAAAAAAAAAAGAATTCGTAATCTTTATCATACAAAATTTCCATTCTTTATTATACAGTAAAGACAGAAATCACAATTCTTGATATACAGTAAAAAAAATTACATAATCTTTTATCATACATAAATTTCCATTCTTTATTAGTAATTACAGTAAAGACGAAAAGAATCGCAATCTTTATTCTTTTCCATTATACAGTACAAAAGGCAAAATCACAATCTTTTATCATACACAAATTTCCATTCTTTATTATACAGTAATTACGAAATCACAATTCTTGATTATACAGTAAAAAAAATTCATAATCTTTATCATACACCCAATTTCCATTCTTTGTTATACCCAGTAATTTCGATTCTTTTATACGGTAAAAAGAATTCGCAATCTTTATCCTTTTACCAAATTTCCATTCTTTTATTATACAGTAAAAACAGAAATCCACAATTCTTCCTATACAGCAAAAAAAAATTCGAATTTTATATACAAATTTCCATTTTATCATATACAAAATTTCTTTTTATATACAGTAAAAAGAATTCGAAATCCTTTCCATTCTTATTATACAGTAAAAAGAATTCACAATTCTTTTATCCTTAAAAAAAATTCTAAATTTTAACATTCTTTATTATACAGTAAAAGACGAAATCACAATTCTTATTAGTACAGTAAAAATACACCAAATTTCCAATCTTTATCATACACCAAATTCCATTCTTTATTTTACAGTAAAAAAAAATTCGCAATCTTTATCATACAAATTTCCATTCTTTTGTCGCAGTAATTAAAATCTGATTCTTAAAAAAAAATTCGCAATCTTTATCATACACCATATTTCCATTCTTTGATATACAGTAGGGTGAAATCCTGATTCTTATTTTACGGTAAAAAAAGAATTCATAAAACTTTATCATACACCAAATTTCCATTCTTTTGTATACAGTGAGCAAGAAATGCGATTCTTATAGAGTAAAAAAATTCGCAATCTTTATCTTACCAAATTCCATTTCTTTGTTATACAGTAATTGCAATCTCACAATTCTTATTATACAGGAAATTTAAAAAAAAAAAATTCATGATCTTTATCATACAAATTTCATTCTTTGTAACACATTTACCCCCAATCACAATTCTTATTATACAGTAAAAGAGATTCATAATCTTTATCATACCAAATTTCCATTCGCTTTTCCATTATACAGTGAACGAAATCATAAATTCTTATTATACAATCAAAAAAAGAATTCATAAAATCTTTATCCTTTTCCGAAATTCCATTCTTTATTTAATACGACAGTGAAGACGAAATCACAATTCTCATAGGTAAAAATTCACCAATCATACTTTACCAAATTTCCATTCTTTCGATATACAGTAAAAAAAAAAAAAGAATCTTTATCATACACCAAATTTCCATTCTTTATTATACAGTAAAGCGAAATCAAAATTATACAGTAAAAAAGATCATTCAATTTTTATTATTCGTATTTACACAGTAAAAGACGAAATCACAATTTTATATACAGTAAAAAAAGAATTCGCAATCTTTATCATACACCAAATTTCCATTCTTATTATACAGTAAAGACGAAATCACCAATTCTTATTATACAAAAAAAAAATTCGCAATCTTTATCATACACCAAATTTCCATTCTTTATTATACAGTAAAGACGAAATCACAATTCTTATATAGTAAAAAAATTCGCAATCTTTATACACACAAATTTCCATTCTTTATTATACAGTAAAGACGAAATCACAATTCTTATACAGTAAAAAAAGAATTCACAATCTTTATCATACAGCAAATTTCCATTCTTTATTATACAGTAAAAGAATTGAAATCACAATTCTTATTTTACAGTAAAAAAATTCGCAATCTTTTATCATACCAAAATTTCCATTCTTTTATTATACAGGAAAGACAAAATCTGAATTCTTAAGGTAAAAAAGATTCGCAATCTTTATCATACAAATTTCCATTTCTTTATTATACAGTGAAGACAGAAATCACAATTCTTATTATACAGTAAAAAAAATTCGCAATCTTTATCATACAAAATTTCCAAATTTCCATTCTTTAAAAATTCATAATCTTTCCTCATACACCAAATTTCATTCTTTAAGACAAAAAATCACAATTCTTATTATACAGTAAAAAAAAATTGCAATCTTTATACATACACCATTCTTTAATGCAATTCAGATGGCAATTCTTATTATACAGTAAAAAAAAAGAAAATCTTTTACATATTCTTTGATATACAGTAAAAACAATCTGACCAATCTTTTATCTTTATATACCAAATTTCCATTCTTTACCCATATATATACTAAACCCGAAATACAATTCTTATTATACAGTGAAAAAAGTATTACCAATCTTTTATCATACATAAATTTCCGTTCTTTATTATACTGGAAAGACGAAATCACAATTCTTATTATACAGTAAAAAAAAATTCGCAATCTTTATCATACACCAAATTTCCATTCTTTATTATACAGTAAAGACGAAATCAATTCTTATTTTATAGTAAAAAGAATTCACATCTTTATCATACACCAAATTTCCGTTCTTTATACAGTAAAGACGAAATCACAATTCTTATTATCAAAAAAAGAATTCGCAATCTTTATCATACAATTAAATTTCCATTTTTATTATACAGTAAGACGAAATCACAAATTCTTATTATGGCAGTAAAAAAAAAAGAATTCCGTAATCTTTATCATACACCAAATTTCCATTCTTTTTATTATACAGTAAAAGACGAAATCACAATTCTTATACAGTAAAAAAAAATTGCAATCTTTATCATACACAAATTTCCATTCTTTATTATACAGTAAAGACGAAATCACAATTCTTATACAGTAAAAAAGAATTCATAATCTTTTATCATACACCAAATTTCCATTCTTTTGTATACAGGAAAGACGAAATCGTTTCTTCTTTTACAGTAAAAAGAATTCCGCAATCTTTTCCTCATAAATTTCCATTTCTTTATTAACTACAGTAAAGACGAAATCCACAATTCTTATAGAGTAAAAAGAATTCGCAATCTTTATCATACCCGCAAATTTTCATTCTTTTGTTAGCATCAGGGAAGACGAAATCCTGATTCTTATAATAAAAAAATTCATTCGCAATCTTTATCATACACCAAATTTCCATTCTTTTGTTATACAGTAATGCAAATCACAATTCTTATTATACGGTAAAAAAAAATTCGCAATCTTTATCATACACTAAATTTCCATTCTTTATTATACAGTAAAAGACGAAATCACAATTCTTATATAAAGTAAAAAAATTCGCAATCTTTTATCATACCAAATTTCCATGCTTTTATTATACAGTAATTGGCAATCCACAATTCTTATTATACCATAGGTAAAAAAATTCGCAATCTGTCTTTATTATACCCCAAATTTCCATTCTTTATTATACAGTAAAGACGAAATCACAATTCTTATTTTACAGTAAAAAAAGAATTCGCAATCTTTATCATACGCAAATTTCCATTCTTTATTATACAGTAAAGACGAAATCACAATTCTTATTATACAGTAAAAGAATTCGCAAATCTTTACATACAAATTTCCATTCTTTATTATACAGTAAAGAAATCATAATTCTTATATATACGGTAAAAGAATTCGCAATCTTTTTCATACACCAAATTTCCATTCTTTATTATACAGTAAAGACGAAATCACAATTCTTATTATACAGTAAAAAAAAAGAATTCATAATCTTTATCATACAAAATTTCCATTCTTTATTATACAGTAAAGGCAAAATCACAATTCTCATAGAAAGAATTGTCTTTAAAACCAAATTTCCATTCTTTATTATATAGTAAAGACGAAATCTAATTTTATCATACATTCAAATTTATCATACATTTCTTTCTTAACCACAGTAAAGACGAAATCACAATTCTTATTATACAGTAAAAAAAGTATTCGTAATCTTTATCATACACCAAAATTTTCCATTCTTTATTATGCAGTAAAGACGAAATCACAATTTTATTATACCAGTAAAAAAGAATTCGCAATCTTTATCATATTATGCAAATTTCATTCTTTATTATACAGTAAAGACGAAATCACAATTCTTATATATGTAAAAAAAATTCACAATTCTTATTATACAGTAAAAAAAAAAGAATTCGCAATCTTTTATCATACACCAAATTTCCATTCTTTATTATAGTAAAGACACGAAATCACAATTCTTATACAGTAAAAAAAAATTCGCAATCTTTATCATACACAAATTTCATTCTTTATTATACAGTAAAGACATCCTGATTCTTTCTTATACAGTAAAAAAAAATTTGCAATCTTTATCATACCAAATTTCCATTCTTTATTATACAGTAAAGACGAAATCACAATTCTTATTATACAGTAAAAAAAAGAAATTCGCAATCTTTTATCATACAAAATTTCCATTCTTTATTATACAGTAAAGACGAAATCACAATTCTCATTAGAGTAAAAAAGAATTCACAATCTTTTATCATACCACCAAATTTCCATTCTTTATTATACAGTAAAGACGAAAATCAAAATTCTATACAGTAAAAAAAGAATTCGCAATATTTATCATACACAAATTTCCATTCTTTATTATACAGTAAAGACGAAATCACAATTCTTATTATACAGTAAAAAAAAGAATTCGTAATCTTTATCATACAAAATTCCATTCTTTTATTATACAGTAAAGACGAAATCAAAATTCTTATTATTCAGTAAAAAAAAGAATTTATTATATTTTTAAATTTCCATTCTTTATTATGCAGTAAAGACGAAATCCACAATTCTTATTTTACAGTAAAAAAAATCACAATCTTTATCATGCACACCAAATTTCCATTCTTCATTATACAGTAAAGACGAAATCACAATTCTTATTATGCAGTAAAAAAAGAATTCATAATCTTTATCATACGCAAATTTCCATTCTTTGTTAACTACAGTAAAGACGAAATCCTGATTCTTATTATACAGTAAAAAAGAATTCACTGTAATCTTTATCATACGCAAATTTCCATTCTTTTTATTATACAGTAAAGAAATCACAATTCTTATACAGTAAAAAGAATTCATAATCTTTATCATACACCAAAATTTCCATTCTTCATTATACAGTAAAGACAGAAATCACAATTTTATAGAAAAAAAAAGAATTCGCAATCTTTATCATACACCAAATTTCCATTCTTCATTATACAGTAAAGACGAAATCCACAATTCTTATTTACAATAAAAAAAAGTATTCGCAATCTTTATCATAATTCAATTTCCATTCTTTTATTATGCAGGAAAGACGAAATCACAATTCTTATAGAGTAAAAAAGAATTCGCAATCTTTATCATACACCAAATTTCCATTCTTTTGTTATACAGCAAAAGATCAAAATCACAATTTTTATTATACAGTAAAAAAAAAGGCAATCTTTTATCATACACAAATTTCCATTCTTTATTATGCAGTAAGGCAGAAATCGAAATTCACTAATTCGCAATCTTTATCATACGCAAATTTCCATTCTTTATTATACAGGAAAACGAAATCACAATTCTAGTAAAAAGAATTCATAATCTTTATCATACACACAAATTTCCATTCTTTATTATACAGGAAAGACGAAATCACAATTCTTGTTAGAGTAAAAAAAAAAGATTCGCAATCTTATCATACAAAATTTCATTCTTTATTATACAGTAAAGACGAAATCCTAAATTTATTTTACAGGAAAAAAAAGATTCGCACTTTATCATACACCAAATTCCATTCTTTGTTATAAGGTAAAGACAAATCACAATTCTTGTTATACAGTAAAAAAAAAGAATTAAATCTTTTTATCATACACCAAATTTCCCATTCTTTATTATACAGTAAAGACGAAATCACAATTTTTATTATACAGTAAAAAAGAATTCGCAATCTTTATCCTACACCAAATTTCCATTCTTATTATGCAGTAAAGACGAAATCACAATTCTTGATACAGTAAAAAAAAAGTCTTTATCATACGCAAATTTCCATTCTGAATACAGTAAAGGCACACAATTCTTATAGAAAAAAAGAATTCGCAATTTATCATACACCAAATTTCCATTCTTTATTATACAGTAATTACGAAATCACAATTCTTGTTATACAGTAAAAAATTCGCAATCTTTACATACATAGATTTCCATTCTTTGTTAAAAAAGACGAAATCGCAATTCTTATTATACAGTAAAAGAATTCAAATCTTTATCATACAAATTTCCATTCTTTATTATACAGTAAAGACGAAATCACAATTCTTATGAAATTATTCGCAGAGTAAAAAAAGAATTGACAAATCCTTTTTAAAAAAATTCGCAATCTTTATACACCAAATTTCCATTCTTTATTATACGAAATTACGAACACACAATTCTTATTACAGTAAAAAAAAATTCATGTCTTTTATCATACACCAAATTTCCATTCTTTATTATACAGTAAAGACAGAAATCATAATTCTTGTATACAGTAAAAAAGAATCATACGCCATTCTTTATCCCATATACAGTAAAGAACCATTCTTTTATTTTACAGTAAAAAAAGTGTAAATCATACGAAATTTCGCTTTATACAGTAAGAACGAAATCACAATTCTTATAGAGTAAAAAAAATTCGTAATCTTTATCATACCATCAAATTTCCATGCTTTATTATACAGTAAAGACGAAATCCACAATTTTATTATACAGTAAAAAAAATTCGCAATCTTTATCGCCACCAAATTTCCATTCTTTATTATACAGTAAAGAAGAAATCACAATTCATTTTGAGAGTAAAAAGAATTCGTAATCTTTTATCATACACCAAATTTCCATTCTTCATTATACAGTAAAGACGAAATCACAATTCTTAGACAGTAAAAAAGATTCCGCAATCTTTTATCATACACCAAATTTCCATTCTTTATTATACAGTAAAGACGAAATCACAATTTATAGAAAATTCGCAATCTTTATCATACACCAAAAAAGAAGTAAAGACAATCCACAATTCTTATTTTACAGTAAAAAAAAATTCGCAATCTTTATCATACGCAAATTCCATTCATTATACAGAAAGACGAAATCACAATTCTTTAGAGGTAAAAGAATTCGGCAATCTTTATCATACACAAATTCCATTCTTTATTATACAGTAAAGACGAAATCCACAATTCTTGTTATACGTAAAAGAATTCGCAATCTTATCATGCACCAAATTTCCATTCTTTGTTATACAGTAAAGACGAAATCACAATTCTTATTTTACAGTAAAAAAAATTCGCAATCTTTTATCATACACCAAATTTCCATTCTTTTATTATACAGGAAAGACGAAATCACAATTTATATAGTAAAAAAAGAATTCAATCTTTATCATACGCAAATTTCCATTCTTTTATTATACAGGAAAGACGAAATCACAATTCTTTATACAGAAAAAAGAATTCGCAATCTTTATCATACGCAAATTTCCATTCTTTATCATACAGTAAAGACGAAATCACAATTCTTATTATACAGTAAAAAAAAATTCGCAATCTTTTATCATACACCAAATTTCCATTCTTTATTATACAGTAAAGACGAAATCACAATTATTATTATACAGTAAAAAAAAGATTCAAATCTTATCATATAATCAAAATTCCATTCTTTATTATGTAAAGACGAAATCACAATTCTATAGAGTAAAAAAGAATTCGCAATCTTTTATCATACACCAAATTTCCATTCTTTATTATACAGTAAAGAGGGAAATCACAATTCTATTATACAGTAAAAAAAAAAAAGATTCGTTATCATACACTAAATTTCCATTCTTTATTATACAGTAAAGACGAAATCACCACTTCTTATTATACATAAAAAAATTTCGCAATCTTTATCATACACCAAATTTCCATTCTTTATTATGCAGTAAAGACGAACCACAATTCTTATTTTTACAGTAAAAAAGAATTCGCAGCAAATCTTTATCATACACCAAATTTCCATTCTTTATTATACAGTAAAGACGAAATCACAGTTCTTATACAGTAAAGAATCGCAATCTTTATCATGCACCAAATTTCCATTCTTTATCATACAGTAAAGACGAAATCACAATTCTTATTATACAGTAAAAAAGAATTCGTAATCTTTTATCACCAAATTTCCATTCTTTATTATACAGTAAAAAGACGAAATCACAATTTTATTATACAGTAAAAAAAGAATTCGCAAATCTTTATCATACACCAAAATTTCCATTCTTTATTATACAGTAAGGAAAAATCACAATTCTTATTATACAAAAAAAGAATTCGCAATCTTTATCATACACCAAATTTCCATTCTTTGTATACAGTAAAGACGAAATCACAATTCTTATTATACAGTAAAAAAAAGAATTCGCAATCTTATCATACACACCAAATTTCCATTCTTCACATACAGTAAAAAGATTCTTGATGCTATCATAAATATTTCAATTCTATAGATACAGTAAAAAAATCACAATTCTTATTTTAATCTTGTAATCATACACCACCAAATTTCCATTCTTTATTATACAGTAATTACGAAATCACAATTATATACAGTAAAAAAGAATTGCAATCTTTATCATACACCAAATTTCCATTCTTTATTATACAGTAAAGAAGAAATCAATATTCTTTTATACAGTAAAAAAAAAATTCGTAATCTTTATCATACACCAAATTTCCTTCCATCCTCAATTCTTATTATACATTAAAAAAAGAATTCGCAATCTTTATCATACAACAAATTTCCAATTATAAGACGAAATCACAATTCTTATAGACGTAAAAAAAATTCGCAATCTTTTATCATACACCAAAATTTCCATTCTTTATTATACGAAAGACGAAATCACAATTCTTATAGAGTAAAAAGATTCGCAATATTTATCATACACCAAATTTCCATTCTTCATTATACAGGAAAGACGAAATCACACCTTATTATACAGTAAAAAAAAATTCGCAATCTTTATCATACACCAAATTTCCATTCTTTATTATACAGTAAAGACCAAATCACAATTCTATTATACAGTAAAAAAATTCGCAATCTTTATCATACACCAAATTTCCATTCTTTTATTATGCAGTAAAGACGAAATCACAATTCTTATTTTTACAGTAAAAAAGTATTCATAACTTATCATACACCAAATTTCATTCATTCTTTATAATTATCCAGGGAAACAGTAAAAAAATTCGAAATCATACGCAAATTTCCATATAGAGCAAAATTACGAAATCCAAATTCTTATTATACAGTAAAAAAAGAATTCGCAATCTTGTATCAATTTCCATTCTTTGTTATAGTAAAGACGAAATCACAATTTATTATACAGTAAAAAAGAATTCGCAATCTTTATCATACCAAAATTTCCATTCTTTATTATACAGTAAAGACGAAATCACAATTTATCATACAGTAAAAAAGAATTCGCAATATCATACGCAAATTTCCATTCTTTATTATACAGTAAAGACGAAATCACAATTCTATTATACAGTAAAAAAGAATTCGTAATCTTATCATACCAAATTTCCATTCTTCTTTATTATACAGTAAAGTGACGAAATCACAATTCTTATAGAGTAAAAAGAATTCGCAATCTTTATCATACACCATATTTCCATTCTTTATTATACAGTAAAGACGAAAATCACAATTCTATTTACAGTAAAAAAGAATTCGCAATCTTTATCATACGCAAATTTCCATTCTTATTATACAGCAGTAAAGACGAAATCACCAATTCTTATATAGAGTAAAAAATTCGCAATCTTTATCATACGCAAATTTCCATTCTTTATTACAGTAAAGACGAAATCACAATTCTTATTATACAGTAAAAAAATTCGCAATCTTATCATACACCAAATTTCCATTCTTTATTATATACAATAATTGATGAATCACCAATTCTTATTATACAGTAAAAAGAATTCGCAATCTTTATCATACACCAAATTTCCATTCTTTTACAGTAAAGAAGAAATCACAATTCTTATTATACAGTAAAAAAATTCGCAATCTTTATCATACACCAAATTTCCATTCTTTGTATAATAGTAAAGACGAAATCTAATTTGTCATATATGTAAAAAAGAATTCGCAATCATCATACACCAAATTTCCATTCTTTATTATACAGTAAAGGGCAAATGCAATTCTATTATACAGTAAAAAAATTCACAATCTTTATCATACAATTCCATTCTTTATTATACATAAAGACAGAAATCCAAATTCAACGATATACAGCAAAAAATTCGCAAATCTTTATATACCAAATTTCCATTCTTTAATATACTAAAGACGAAATCTGTATTATTATACAAAAAAAGAATTGCAATCTTTATCATACACCAAATTTCCATTCTTTGTTATACAGTAAAGACGAAATCACAATTCTTATTTATACAGTAAAAAAAAAATTCGCAATCTTTTAACATATGCAAATTTCCATTCTTCATTATGCAGTAAAGACGAAATCACAATTCTTATAGTAATAAAAAAAGTATTCGTAATCTTTATCATACACCAAATTTCCATTCTTTATTATACGTACAAATGGAAAGATTCGAAATCACAAATTTCCATTATAGAGTCACAAAACAGTAAAAAGAATTCGCAATCTTTTATCATACACCAAATTTCCATTCTTTTATTAATTACAGTAAAGAAAAAGAAATCTTTAATAAAAATTTCATTCTTTATTATACAATAAAAAAAGAATTCATAATCTTTAAATTTCCATTCTTTTACAGTAAAGACAAATCACAATTCTTATTATACAGTAAAAAAAGTGAATCTTTATCATACAATTTTCTTTATAGATACAGTAAAACGAAATCACAATGCTCATAGGTAAAAAGAATTCGTAATCTTTATCATACGCAAATTTCCATTCTTTATTATACAGTAAAGACGAAATCACAATTCTTAGAGTAAAAAAATTCGCAATCTTTATCATACCAAATTTCCATTCTTATTATACAGTAAAGACGAAATCATAATTTTATTATACAAAAAAAAAGCATTCTTTATCATACATACGCAAAATTCCATTCTTTATTATACACGTAGAAATCACAATTCTTATTATGCAGCAAAAAAGAATTCGCAATCTTTATATACACCAACCATTCTTTATTATATACTAAAAGACGAAATCACAATATTTATTATACAGTAAAAAAAAGAATTCGCAATCTTTATCATACACCAAATTTCCATTCTTTATTATGCAGTAAAAAGACGAAATCACAATTCTTATTATACAGTAAAAAATTCGAATTCATAATCTTTATTATACAGCAAAAGACGAAATCTTTTATTATACAGTAAAAAGAATTCGCAAAATCACAATTCTTAAATTTCCATTCTTTATCATATACAGTAAACAGTAAAGAAATCACAATTCTTATTTTACAGTAAAAAAAAGATTCGCAATCTTTATCATACACAAATTTCCATTCTTTATTATACAGTAAAGACGAAGTACAAATTTTATAGAGTAAAAAAAGAATTCGCAATCTTTATCATACACAAATTTTCCATTCTTTTTATTATACAATAAAGACGAAATCAATTTATTATACAGTAAAAAAGAATTCGCACCTTAAATTTTCCATACACCAAATTCGAAATCACAATTCTTATTATACAGGAAAAAGAAATCATACACCAAATTTCCATAGACAGTAAAAGAATCCGCAATTCTTATCAGTAAAAAAAATTCAAATCTTTATCAAATTCCATTCTTTATCATAGTAAAGACAGAAATCACAATTTTATTTTACAGTAAAAAAGAATCCAATCTTATATCATACCAAATTTCCATTCTTTATTATACAGTAAAACGAAATCACACCTTCTTATACAGTAAAAAAAGAATTCGTAATCTTTATCATATCAAAATTTCCATTCTTTATTATATACAGTAAAGACGAAATCACAATTCTTATTATACAGTAAAAAGAATTCGCAATCTTTATCATACACCAAATTTCCATTCTTTATTATACAGTAAAGACGAAATCACAATTTCTTATTATGCAGTTAAAAAAGAATTCGCAAATCTTTATCATACACCAAATTCCATTCTTTATTATACAGTAAAGACGAAATCACAATTCTTATTATAGAGCAAAAAAATTCGCAATCTTTTATCATACACCAAATTTCCATTCTTTATCATACAGTAAAGACGAAACAATTCTCATAAAAAAAGAATTCGCAATATACCAAATTTCCATTCTTTTGTGCAAAAAAAAGAAATGCAATTCTTTTATCAAAAGAATTCACACTTTAATTTCCATTCTTTTATTATACAGTAAGACGAAATCCACAATTCTTGATAGACAGTAAAAAAAGAATTCATAATCTTTTATCATACCAAATTTCCATTCTTTATTATACAGTAAAGACGAAATCACAATTCTTATTATACAGTAAAAAAAAGAATTCGCATCTTTTATCATACACCAAATCCATTCTTTATTATACAGAAAGACGAAAATCACAATTCATTATACAGTAAAAAGAATTCGCAATCTTTTATCATACACCAAATTTCCATTCTTTTATTATACAGTAAGACGAAATCACAATTCTTATTTTACAGTAAAAAAAAGAATTCGCAATCTTTAATATACACCAAATTTCCATTCTTTATTATACGAGTAAGGGCAAATCACAATTTTATACAGTAAAAAAGAATTCGCAATCTTTATCATACAATCAAATTTCCATTCTTTATTATACAGTAAGACGAAATCCCACACCTATTATTTTACAGTAAAAAAAGAATTCGCATCTTTATCATACACCATACTATTTTACACCAAATTCCATTAAAAAGAATTCGCAATCTTTATTATACAAATTCAGTTATAAGACGAAATCACAATTTTATTATACAGTAAAAAATTCGCAATCTTTATCATACATCAAATTTCCATTCTTTATTATGGCAAAAGACGAAATCACAATTCTTGATTACAGTAAAAAAATTGCAAAAAAAAAGAATTATACGCAAAATTCATCATACAGTAAAAAAATTCATTCTTTATTATACGCAAGTTCAAAGACGAAATCACAATTCTTATTATACAGAGTAAAAGAATTGCAATCTTTATCATACACCAAATTTCCATTCTTTATTTATACAGTAAAGACGAAATCACAATTCTTATTATACAGTAAAAAAAGAATTCGCAATCTTTATCATACACCAAAATTTCCATTCTTTGTTATACAGTAAAGACGAAATCACAATTCTCATATAGTAAAAAAAATTCGCCAATCTTTATCATACAAATTTAAAATTCTTTTATTATACAGTAATGACGAAATCACAATTTCATTATACAGTAAAAAAAAAAGATTCGCAATCTTATCATACACCAAATTTCCATTCTTTATTATACATAAAAGACGAAATCACAATTCTATTACATACAAAAAAAAGAATTCGTAATCTTTATCATACACCAAATTTCCATTCTTATTATACAGTAAAGACGAAATCCACAATTCTTATTTTAGTAAAAAAGAATTCGCAATCTTTATCATACGCCAAATTTCCATTCTTTATTTTACAGTAAAGACGAAATCACAATTTTATTTTTACAGTAAAAAAAGAATTCGCAATCTTTTTTTATCATACACCAAATTTCCATTTTTTATTATACATTAAAGACGAAATCAATTCTTATTAGAGTAAAAAGAATTCGCAATCTTTATCATACCAAATTTCCATTCTTTTATTTATACAGTAAAGACAAATCAAATTCTTATTATACAGTAAAAAAAAGAATTCGTAATTCTTTTATCATACACCAAATTTCCATTCTTTATTATACAGTAAAGACAAATCACAATTTATTATACAGTAAAAAAGAATTCGCACTTATCATACACCAAAATTTCCATTCTTATTATACAAAAAGAAATCACACTTATAGAGTAAAAAAGAATTCGCAATCTTTGAATATACAACTAAATTTCCATTCTTTATTATACAGTAAAGACGAATCACAATTTTATTATACAGTAAAAAAAAGACTGTAATTTATCATAATAATCAAATTCTCCATTCTTATTATAGTAAAAGACGGAAATCACAATTTTATTATACAGTAAAAAGAATTGCAATCTTTTATCATATACACCATATTTCCATTCTTTTTATTATATAAAGACGAAATCACAATTTATTTTACAGTAAAAAAAGAATTGCAATCTTTTATCATACACCAAATTTCCATTCTTTATTATACAGTAAAGACGAAATCACAATTTATAGAGTAAAAAGAATTGCACCTTTACGTACACCAATTTCCATTCTTTATTAGTACAGTACTGAACACAATTTTATTATACAGTAAAAAAAAAATTACAATCTTTATCATACACCAAATTTCCATTCTTTTTATTATATACAGTAAAAAAGACGAAATCATAACTATATTCTTCTTTACTACACAAAAAAAATTCGCAATCTTTTTCATACACCAAATTTCCATTCTTTATTATACAAGTAAGACGAAATCATAATTCTTATAGAGTAAAAAAAAAGAATTCGCAATCTTTATCATACACCAAATTTCCATTCTTATGTTATACAGTAATTACAATCCGCAATTCTTATTTACAGTAAAAAAAGATTCGCAATCTTTATCATACAAATTTTTCCATTCTTATTATACAGTACTAGGAAAATCCAATTCTTATTATACAGTAAAAAGAATTTAAAATCTTTATCATGCAATTTCCATTCTTTATTATACAGTGAAAGATGAAACCACAATTCTTATACAGTAAAAAAGAATTCACAATCTTTATCATACCAAAATTCCATTCTTTATTATGCAGTAAAGATGAAATCACCAATTCTTATAGACAGTAAAAAAAGAATTCCAATCTTTATCATACACCAAATTTCCATTCTTTATTATAAGGTATACAGTAGACGAATTACAATTCTTATTATACAGTAAAAAAGAATTGCAATCTTTATCATACAATTAAATCATTCCTTTATTATACGGTAAAGACGAAATCATAATTCTCATATAAAAAAGAATTCGCAATCTTTATACACCTAAATTTCCATTTCTTTGATACTAAAGACGAAATCATAATTTTATTATACAGTGAAAAAATTCGCAATCTTTATCACCAAAATTTCCATTTGCCATTATACGGTAAAGACGAAATTGGCAATTTTATTATACGAAAAAAAGAATTGCAATCTTTAACATACACCAAATTTCAATTCTTTGTTATACAGTAAAGACGAAATCCTGATTCTTATTTTGGTAAAAAGAATTCGCAATCTTTATCATGCACCAAATTTCCATTCTTTATTATACAGTAAAGACGAAATCATTTTCAATTCTTATTATACAGTAAAAAAAACGAAATCGCAAATCTTTATCCATACACCAAATTTCCATTCTTTATTATACAGGTAAAGACGAAATCACAATTCTTGATATGCAGCAAAAAAAATTTATGATCTTTTATCATACAATTAAAATTTCCATTCTTTTTATTAGTAAAGATGAAATCAATGCCCATATAAAAGAATTCAACCTTTTATCACAAATTTCCATTCTTATTATAGTAAAGTGAAATCAGATATACAGTAAAAAGAATCTTTTATCATACACCAAAAATTCCGTTATTATACATTCATAATACCAGTAAAAAGACAATCTTTATCAATTCTTGTTAATACAGTAAAAAAAAAGAATCATAATCTTTATGTACACTAAATTTCCATTCTTTATTATTAGTAAAGACGAAATTTACAGAATTCGCAAATCACAATTCTTTTATTATACAGTAAAAAAAATTTGGTTAAATCTTTTATATACACCAAATTCAAATTTCTTTGTTATATACCAGACGAAATCCCGCATTTTTATTTTGCAGTAAAAAAAGACCCCAATTATCAATACACCAAATTTATTATACAGAAAGATGAACACAAATTTCAAAAAAAGAATTCTTTTCATAAATAAAATTTCCATTCAATGCAGAAAACAGAAATCACAATTCTTATTAGATAGAAAAAGAATTCGCAATCTTTATCAATACACCAAATTTCATTCTTTTATTATATAGGCAAAGACGAAATCACAATTCTTATTTTACATAAAAAGAATTCCACCAATCTTTATCATACAAATTTCCATTTTTTTATTAACACAGTAAAGACGAAATCGCAATTTTATAGAGTAAAAAGAATTCGCAATCTTTCCATCATACACCAAAATTCCATTCTTTATTATACAGTAATTACAAATCACAATTCTTATTATAAAAAAAAAAAAAAATTCACACCAAATTTCCATTCTTATTATATAGTAATTACGAACGCAACAACTTATACAGAAAAAGCACTTTGCAATTATTTCTTATTTTTATGTGCGGTAAAAAAACAATTCATTGTTAAAAAAAAAAAAGAATCTTTTTCATACACCAAATTTCCATTCTTTATTATACAGTAAAGACGAAATCACAATTCTTATTATACAGTAAAAAAGAATTCGCAATCTTTATCATACACCAAATTTCCATTCTTTATTATACAGTAAAGACGAAATCACAATTCTTATTATACAGTAAAAAAGAATTCGCAATCTTTATCATACACCAAATTTCCATTCTTTATTATACAGTAAAGACGAAATCACAATTCTTATTATACAGTAAAAAAAAGAATTCGCAATCTTTATCATACACCAAATTTCCATTCTTTATTATACAGTAAAGACGAAATCACAATTCTTATTATACAGTAAAAAAGAATTCGCAATCTTTATCATACACCAAATTTCCATTCTTTTATACAGTTCATTGTTTACAGTAAAAAAGAATTCCGCAATCTTTATCATACAATTAAATTTCCATTTCCTTATTATACAGTAATTACGAAATCACACCTTATTATGCAAAAAGAATTGCAATCTTTATCATACACCACCCATTCTTTATTATACAGTAAAGACGAACACAATTTTATTATAAAGTAAAAAAGAATTCGCAATCTTTATCATACGTTCAAAATTTCCGCCTCTTTATTATACAGTAAAGACGAAATCACAATTTCATAGAGTAAAAAGAATTCGCAATCTTATCATACACCAAATTTCCATTCTTATTATACAGTAAAGACGAAATCACAATTTTATAGAGTAAAAAGAATTCGCAATCTTTTACTGAGCACACCAAATTTCCATCTTATTATAGTAAAGACGAACATACCTCTGCATATACAGTAAAAGAATTGCAATCTTTATCATACACCAAAATTTCCATTCTTTATTATACAGTAAAGACGAAATCAAATCTTTATCATACACCAAATTTCCATTCTTATTATACAGTAAAAAGTGAATTACAATTTTATTATACATACAAAAAAATTTCTTTATCATAATTTTTCATTATTATACAGTAAAGATGAAATCACAATTTATTATAGAGTAAAAAAGAATTCGCAATCTTTATCATACAATCAAAATTTCCATTCTTTATTATACAGTAAAGACGAAATCACAATTTATTTTACAGTAAAAAAAAGATTCGCACCCTATCATACACCAAATTTCATTCTTTATTATACAGTAAAGACGAAATCACAATTTATAGAGTAAAAAAGAATTGCAATCTTTATCATACACCAAATTTCCATTCTTATTATACAGTAATTATGAAATCACAATTTTATTATACAGTAAAAAAAAAAATTCGCAATCTTTTATCATACACCAAATTTATTCCATTCTTTTATTATACAGTAAAAAGAATCGAAATCATACACCAAAATTTTATTATACAGTAAAGACGAAATCAAAAGAGTAAAAAAAAAGAATTCGCAATCTTTATCATACACCAAATTTCCATTCTTTATTATACAGTAAAGACGAAATCACAATTTATTATACAGTAAAAAATTGCAATCTTTATCATACACCAAATTTCCATTCTTTATTATATAGTAAAAGACGAAATCACAATTTTATTATACAGTAAAAAAAGAATTGCAATCTTTTGCATATACCAATTTCCATTCTTATTATTATGCAGTAAAGACGAAATCAAATTCTTATAGAGTAAAAAAGAATTCAATTCATCATACACCAAATTTCCATTATTATACAGTAAAGACGAATCAATCACAATTTATTTTACAGTAAAAAGAATTGCAATCTTTATCATAAAAAAAGTAATTCGAAATCAAATTTTTTAAAAAAGAATCATATCATACACACCAAATTTCCATTCTTTTATTATACAGTAATTACGAAATCACAATTTTATATTATACAGCAAAAAAAGAATTCGCAATCTTTATCATACACCAAACCAACATTCTTTATTATACAGTAAAGACGAAATCACGATTTTATTATACAGTAAAAAAAAAAGAATTCGCAATCTTTATCATACACCAAAAATTCCATTCTTATTATACAGTAAAGACGAAATAATTCAGTAAAAAAAGACGAAATTACACAAATTTATTCTTTATTATACAGTAAAAACGAAATTGCAATTTTTTAAGTAAAAAAATTCGCAATCTTTATCATACACCAAATTTCCATTCTTTATTATACAGAAAAGACGAAATCAATTTTATTATACAGTAAAAAAAAAAAGAATTGCAATCTTTTATCATACACCAAATTTCCATTCATTATACAGTAAAGACGAAATCACAATTTTATAGAGTAAAAAAGAATCAATCATCATACACCAACCATTCTTTATTATACAGGGAAATCAAAAATTATACAGTGCAAAAAAGAATTCGCAATCTTTTATCATACACCAAATTTCCATTCTTTATTATACAGTAATTACGAAATCATAATTTTATTTTACAGTAAAAAAGAATTCGCAATCTTTTATCATACACCAAAAATTTCCATTCTTTATTATACAGTAAAGACGAAATCACAATTTATAGAGTAAAAAGAATTGCAATCTTTATCATACAATTCATTTCCATTCTTTATTATACAGCAAAGACGAAATCACAATTTTATTATACAGTAAAAAAAGAATTGCAATCTTTATCATATACATCAAATTTCCATTCTTTATTATAAAGACGAAATCACAAATTATAAGAAAAAAAAAGAATTCGCAATCATACACCAAAATTTCCATTATATACAGTAAAAAGAATTCGCAAAAAAGAATCTTTTTTATACACCAAATTTCCATTCTTTATTATACAGTAAAGACGAAATCACAATTTTATTATACAGTAAAAAAAGAATTCGCAATCTTTATCATACACCAAATTTCCATTCTTTATTATACAGAAAAGACGAAATCAATAATTTTATTATACAGTAAAAAAAAGAATTGCAATCTTTATCATACACCAAATTTCCATTCTTTATTATACAGTAAAGACGAAATCACAATTTTATTATACAGTAAAAAGAATCTGCAATCTTTATCATACACCAAATTTCCATTCTTATTATACAGTAAAGACGAAATCACAATTTTATTATACAGTAAAAAAGAATTCGCAATCTTTTATCATACACCAAATTTCCATTTTATATTATACAAGAATCGAATCACAATACTATTATACAGTAAAAAAAGAATTCGCAATCTTTTATCATACACCAAATTTCCATTTTTTATTATACAGTAAAGACGAAATCACAATTTTATTATACAGTAAAAAAGAATTCGAATCTTTATCATACACCAAATTTCCGTTTTTATTATACAGTAAAGACGAAATCACAATTTTATTATACAGCAAAAAAGAATTAATTTTATTATCGCAGTAAAAAAAAGAAATTTCCATTCTTTTATTATACAGTAAAGACGAATCATTTCCATTCTTACACCAAATATTATTATACAGTAAAGACGAAATCATAATTATAGAGTAAAAAAGAATCTGCAATCTTTTATCATAACCAAATTTACATTCTTTATTATGTACAGTAAAGACGAATTAATTTTATTTTACAGTAAAAAAAGAATTCGCAATCTTTATCATACACCAAATTTCCATTATTATACAGTAAAAGACGAAATACAATTTTATTATAGAGTAAAAAGAATTCGTAATCTTTTATCATACACCAAATTTCATTCTTTATTATAAGTCAAAGACGAAAATCATATCAATTTTTATTATACAGTAAAAGACGAAATCACAATTTTATTATACAGTAAAAAAAGATTCTTTATTATACAGTACAGACAAATCATAATTCTTTATTATACAGTAAAAAGGAAATCACAATTTTATTTTACAGTAAAAAAAGAATTCGCAATCTTATCATACACCAAATTTCCATTCTTTATTATACAGTAAAGACGAAATCACAATTTTATAGAGTAAAAAGAATTCGGAAACAAAAAGAAAGACCAAATTTCCAGAAAATTAAGAAAGAAAGAAGAAAATCACAATTTTATTTATACAGTAAAAAAGAATTAAAAAGTTATCAAATACAAAATTTCCAAAGAAATTAAAGTAAAGAAAAATCAAAGAAATTATATAGCAAAAAGAAGTGGGATGGCACTTATTAAGAAGAAAAAAGAGTAAAAAGAAGTTGGGGAAACAAAAAGAAAGAAAGAAAGAAATAAAGAAAGAAAGAAAGAAAGAATGAAGTGATGGACACTAATGAAGATGAAATAGAGAAAAAAAAGTTGGGAAACAAAAGAAAGAAAGAAAGAAAGAAAGAAAGAAAGAAAGAAAGAAAGAATGAAGTGATGGACACTAATGAAGAAGAAATAGAGTAAAAAGAAGTTGGGAAACAAAAGAAAGAAAGAAAGAAAGAAAGAAAGAAAGAAAGAAGTGATGGACACTAATGAAGAAGAAATACAGTAAAAAAAAATTGCAATCTTTATCATACACCAAATTTCCATTCTTTATTATACAGTAAAAAAGAACGAAATCACAATTCTTATTATACAGTAAAAAAAAAAGAATTCGCAATCTTTATCATACATCAAATTTCCATTCTTTATTATTATACAGTAAAAGAATTCGCAAATACACCAATTCCATTTTATTATACAGTAAAAAAATCACAATTTTATTATACAGTTCGCAATCTTTGTCATACACCAGAATTTTCCATTCATTTTTATTGTACATTGAGAATGAAATCCACAATTCTTGTTATACGGTAAAAAAAATTCGCAATCTTTATCATACACCAAATTTCCATTCTTTATTATACAGTAAAGACGAAATCAATAATTTATTATACAAAAATTTGTTCCATTCTTTATTATACAGTAAAGACGAAATCAAATTTATTATAGAGTAAAAAAAAGAATTGCAATCTTTATCATACACCAAATTTCCATTCTTTATTATACAGTAAAGACGAAATCATTAATCTTATTATACAGTAAAAAAGAATTGCAATCTTTATCATACACCAAATTTCCATTCTTATTATACAGTAAAAGACGAAATCACAATTTTATTATACAGTAAAAGAATTCGTAATCTTTTATCATGTCAATTCAAATTTCATTTTATTATACACTAAAGACGAAATCACACTTTTTATTACAGTAAAAAGAATTCGGGCAATCTTTTATCATACACCAAATTTCCATTCTTATTATATAAAAGACGAAATCACAATTCTTATAGAGTAAAAAAAGAATTGCAATCTTATCATACACTAAATTCCATTCTTTATTAACAGTAATTCGAAATCACAATTTATAGAGTAAAAAAAGAATTGCAATTTATCATACACCAAATTTCCATTCTTTATTATACAGTAAAGACGAAATCACAATTCTTATTATACAGTAAAAAAAAGAATTCGCAATCTTTATCATACACTAAATTTCCATTCTTTATTATACAGTAAAGACGAAATCACAATTCTTATAGAGTAAAAAAGAATTCGCAATCTTTATCATACACCAAATTTCCATTCTTTATTATACAAAATAAAGACGAAATCACAATTTTATTATACAGTAAAAAAGAATTCGCAATCTTTATCATACACCAAATTTCCATTCTTTATTATACACAGTAAAGACGAAATCACAATTCTTATTATACAGTAAAAAATTCGGAATTTATTATTCTTATTATACAGTAAAAAAAAAGAATCGCAATCTCATTATCATAAAGACCAAATTTCCATTCTTTTTATTATACAGTAAAAGACGAAATCACAATTCTTATTTTAGTAAAAAAAAAAGAATTCGCAATCTTTATCATACACCAAATTTCCATTCTTTATTATACAGTAAAGACGAAATCACAATTATTATACAGTAAAAAAAATTGCAATCTTTTATCATACACTAAATTTCCATTCTTATTATACAGTAAAGAAGAAATCACAATTCTTATTATACAGTAAAAAAAAATTCTCTTTATCATACACCAAATTTCCATTCTTTGTTTATTATACAGTAAAAGAATTGCAATCTTTATCATACAATTCTCATTATATAGTAAAAAAAAATTCGCAATCTTTATCATACACCAAATTTCCATTCTTTATTATACAGTAAAAAAAGACGAAATCATACAATTCTTCTTCATTATACAGTAAAAAAAAAGAATTCATAATCTTTATCATACAAATTTCCATTCTTCATTTCCATTCTTTATTTTACAGTAAAAGATTCGAAATCACAATTTTTCCATTATACAGGAAAGACGAAATCACAATTCTTAAGAGTAAAAGAATTCGCAATCATTACACCATTTTCCATTATTATACAGTAAAGACGAAATAAAAACAAAAAAAGAATTCGCAATCTTTATCATACACCAAATTTCCATTCTTATTATACAGTAAAGACGAAATCACAATTCTTATAGAGTAAAAAGAATCGCAATTCATACACCAAATTTCATTCTTATTATACAGTAAAGAATAAAAATAAAAAAAATCACTTTATCATACTTTTATTCATATTATACAGTAATTTCCAAATCACAATTTATTATACAGTAAAAAAAGAATTCGCAATCTTATCATACACCAAATTTCCATTCTTATTATACAGTAAAACGAAATCAATTTATAGAGTAAAAAGAATCTCAATTTATCATACACCAAAATTCCATTCTTTATTATACAGTAAAGAAAATCACAATTTCATAGAGTAAAAAAAGATTTCAATCTTTATTAATATAATTTCCATTCTTTTATTATACAGTAAAGAGAAATCACAATTTTATAGAGTAAAAAGAATTCGCAATTTTATCATACACCAAATTTCCATTCTTATTATACAGTAAAGACGAAATCACAATTCTTATAGAGTAAAAAAAGAATTCGCAATCTTTATATACATACAAATTTCCATTCTTTATTATACAGTAAAGACGAAATCTTCTTATTATACAGCAAAAAGACGAAATCATCATAATTCTTATTATACAGTAAAAAAACAATTTATAGAGTAATCTTTATCATACAATCAAATTTCCATTCTTTATTATACAGTAAAGACGAAATCACAATTCTATTATACAGTAAAAAAAGAATTCGCAATTATCATACACAAATTTCCATTCTTTATTATACAGTAAAGAACCAGAAATCACAATTTATAGAGTAAAAAAAGAATTCGCAATCTTTATCATATACACCAAATTTCCATTCTTTATTATACAGTAAAGACGAAATCACAATTTTATTATACAGTAAAAAAAAGAATTCGCAATCTTTATCATACACCAAATTTCATTCTTTATTATACAGTAAAGACGAAATCACAATTCTTATAGAGTAAAAAAGAATTCGCATGCAATTTCCATTTTTGTTATACAGTAAAGACAAATTTCCATTCTTTATTATACAGCAAAAATGAAATCACGCAATTTTATTATACAGTAAAAAAAGAATTCGCAATTTTATCATACGCAAAATTTCCATTCTTTATTATACAGTAAAGACGAAATCATAATGCCTATAGAGTAAAAAGAATTCGCAATCTTTTTATCATACACCAAATTTCCATTTTTTTATTATAAAGACGAACACAAATTTTTATAGAGTAAAAAAGACGAACCACAATTCTTATTATACAGTAAAAAAAATCATTAATTTATTATATGTGCAAAAAAAAGAATTCGCAATCTTTATCATACTTTAAATTTCCATTCTTTATTATACAGATAAAGACAGAAATCACAATTTCTTCAGAGTAAAAAAAGAATTCGCAATCTTTTATCATACACCAAATTTCCATTCTTTTGTATACAATAAAGACGAAATCCACACCCCAGAGTTCTTTTAGGTAAAAAAATTTATTATACAGTAAAGACGAATCATTTTATCATGCACCAAATTTCCATTCTTTTATTATACAGTAAAGACGAAATCACAATTCTTATAGAGTAAAAAAGAATTCGCAATCTTTTATCATACACAAAATTTCCATTCTTTTGGCATACAGTAAAGACGAAATCACAATTTTATAGAGTAAAAAAAGAATTCGCAATCTTTATCATACACCAAATTTCATTCAGTTTCATTTTATTATACAGTGGAAAAGAATTCGAATCTTTATCATACAATTCTTCTTTATTATACAGTAAAGACGAAATCACAATTTATAGAGTAATCTTTATCATACCAAAATTTCCATTCTTATTATACAGTTATAGAGTAAAAAGAATTGCAAATCCACACCATTCTCATTATACAGTAAAGACGAACAATTTTATAGAGTAAAAAGAATTCGCAATCTTATCATACAATTGCAATTTTCCATGCTTTATTATATGAAAACATTTTTATTATACAGTAAAAAGAATTCGCAAATCACCAATTCTTGTTATACAGTAAAGACGAAATTACAATCCTTTGTCTTATGCACCAAATTTCCATTCTTTATTATACAGAAAGACGAACGAATTTAGAGTAAAAAGAATTGCAAATCACTAATTCTTATTATAAAAAAATTTATTATTCAAAAGAATCTTTATATACATAAAATTTCCATTCTTTATTATACAGTAAAAGACGAAATCACAATTTATAGAGTTAAAAAGAATTCAAAATCTTTATCATACCCAAATTTCCATTCAGTTTTCACAATTTTATTATACCAAAAAAAGAATTCGAAATCACAATTCTTTATTATACCGGTAAAGACGAAAACAATTTATAGAGTAAAAAAGCATTCGCAATCTTTTATCATACACCAAATTTCCATTCTTTATTATACAGGAAAGACGAAATCACACCTCTTATTAAAAAGAATTCTTTTTTATCATACACCAAATTTCCATTCTGACAGTGTACAAAAGACGAAATTTTTATTATACAGTAAAAAAGAATTGCCAATCTTTTATCATACACCAAATTTCCATTCTTTATTATACAGTAAAGACGAAATCACAATTCTTATTATACAGTAAAAAAAAATTCGCAATCTTTATCATACACCAAATTTCCATTCTTTATTATACAGTAAAATCACACGAAAAAAGAAATTCTTTATTATACAGTAAAAAAAATCATAATTCGTAATCTTTATCATACACCAAATTTCCATTCTTTTATTATACAGTAAAGACGAAATCACAATTCTTATTATACAGTAAAAAAATTCGCAATCTTTATCATACAAAATTTCCATTCTTTATTATACAGTAAAGACAAATCAAATTCTTATATTCTTTATAATCTTTATCAAAGTATTCTTTATTATACAGTAAAGACGAAATCACAATTCTTATTATACAGTAAAAAAAAGAATTCGTAATCTTTATCATACACCAAATTTCCATTCTTTTATTATACAGTAAAGACGAAATCACAATTCTTATATAGTAAAAAAGAATTCATGATCTTTTAATACACCAATTTCCATTCTTTTATTATACAGTAAAGACGAATCACAATTTTATAGAGTGCAATTCTTATTATATTCAGTAAAAAAAATCAGTTTATAGATCTTAATCATGCCTGGAATTTCCATTCTTTATTATACAGTAAAGACGAAATTGCAGTAAAAAAGAATTGCAATTTTATCATTCTTATTATACAGTAAAGATTGAATTAAATTTATAGTAAAAAAAATTCGCAAATCTTTTATCATACACCAAATTTCAAATTTCCGAAATCTTTTATTATAAGGCAAAAAAAAAAGAATAAAGACACCAACAATTTTATTAGATCATAATTTTATAGAGTAAAAAGAATTGCAATTCTTGATTATACAAAGACGAAAAAAAATTTGAGTAAAAAAGAATTGCAATCTTATCATACACCAAATTTCATTTTTTTATTATACAGTAAAGACGAAATCACAAATTTGTTATACAGTAAAAAAAGAATTCGCAATCTTTATCATACACTAACTTCCTTAGATTACAGTTCATTTTATAGTAAAAAAGAATTCAATCATACACCAAATTCTTGTTATACAGTAAAGACGAAATCACAATTTATAGATTCATAATCTTTTATCATACACCAAATTTCCATTCTTTTATTATACAGTAAAGACGAAATCACAATTCTTGATATGCAGTAAAAAAAATTTAAATCTTTATCATACACTAAATTTCCATTCTTTATTTGTAAAGACGAAATCACGATAAAGAAAAGAAATCCATACACCAAATTTCCATTCGCACAATTTATAGAGTAAAAAAGAATTTCTTTATTTTACAGTAAACAGTAATTACGAAATCACACCTTATTATACAGTAAAAGAATTCGCAATCTTATCATACACCAAATTTCATTCTTTTATTATACAGTAAAGACGAAATCACAATTCTTATAGAGTAAAAAGATTCATGATCTTTATCATACACCAAATTTCCATTCTTTTATTATACAGGAAAGACGAAATCACAATTCTTATAGAGTAAAAAAAATCCGCCAATCTTTTATCATACACCAAATTTCCATTCTTTTGCATTAAGACGAAATCACAATTTTATAGTAAAAAGAATTGCAAATCATACACCAAATTTCCATGCTTTATTATACAGTAATTACGAAATCAATTTTATTATACAGTTCCAAACATCATACACCAAATTCCATTCTTATACAAAGACGAAATCACAATTTATAGAGTAAAAAAAAGTATTCAATCGTTATCATACACCATTCTTTATTATACAGGAAAGACGAACACAATAAAAAAAAGAATTCGCAATCTTTATCATACACCAAATTTCCATTCTTATTATACAGTAAAGACGAAATTTCTTATTTTTAGAGTAAAAAAAGAATTCGCAATTTTATCATACACCAAATTTCTTTATTATACAGTAATCTTTATTATACAGTAAAAACCAAATCTTTTATCAATTCCATTCTTATTATACAAAGACGAAATCACAAAAGAGTAAAAAGTTTCGCAATCTTTTATCGTACCGCAAATTCCCATTCTTGCATTATACAGGCATAAATACGGAGTAAAAAAGAATTGCAATCTTTACTATACACCAAATTTCCATTTTTAATAGTAAAGACGAATAAAATTATACATTCATAATCTTTATCATACACCAATTTTATCTTATTATTTTATTATACGGTAAAAAAAAGAATTCGCAATCTTATCATACAATTCCATTCTTTATTATAACAGTAAAAAAAAGGAATTTTATAGAGTAAAAAAGAATTCTTTATCATACACCAAATTTCATTTCTTTGTATTATACAGTAAAGACGAAATCACAATTTTATTATAAAGTAAAAAAGATTCGCAATCTTTATCATACTACAAATTTCCATTCTTTTTGTTACAGTAATTACGAAATCAGTTCTTATTAACAGTAAAAAATTCGCAAAATCACAATTTCTTCTTTATTATACAGTAAAAACGAAATTTCTTATTTTACAGTAAAAAAGAATTCAAAATCTTTATCATACACAAATTTCCATTCTTTTATTATACAGTAAAGACGAAATCACAATTCTTATATACAGTAAAAAAAATTCGCAATCTTTATCATACACACAAATTTCCATTCTTTTATTATACAAAGACGAAATCATAATTTTATTATACAGTAAAAAATCAAAATTTTATCATAATTAAATTTCCATTCTTATTATACAGTAAAGACGAAATTACAATTTATAAAAAGAATTGCAATCTTTATCATACAATTAAAATCGCATTCTTATTATACAGTAAGACGAAATTCAGCAATTTTATTATACAGTAAAAAAGAATTGCAAATCTTTATCATACACCACCTAATTTCCATTTTATTATACAGTAAAGACGAAATCACAATTTTATAGAGTAAAAAAAGAATTCGCAATCTTTTATCATACACCAAATTTCCATTCTTATTATAAAGTGAGAAATATAAGACGAAATCACAATTTATTATATACAGAAAAAAGAATTGCAATTTATCATACACTAAATTTCCATTCTTACAGTAAAAGATGAAATATTTTATAGAGTAAAAAACGAAATCACAAGGCTTTATATAGAGTAAAAAAGAATTTTATTATACGAAAAAGAGAATTCTTTTATCATACACCAAATTCCATCTTTATTATACAGTAAAGACGAAATCATTAATAGAGCAGTAAAAAAAAAGAATCATCGCAATTCCATTTTATCATACACTCAAAAGACATTCACAATTTTATAGTAAAAAAAGATGAAATCACAAATTCTTATAGAGTAAAAGAGAAATCATAAATTTTATAGAGTAAAAGAATTGCTTTTATCATACACCAAATTTCCATTCGAAATCACACCTATTATACAGTAAAGACGAAATCAATTAAAATTTTATTATACAGCAAAGACGAAAAAATTTTAGAAAAAAAAGAATTCGCAATCTTTATCATACACCAAATTTCCATTCTTTATTATACAGGAAAGACGAAATCACAATTATTATAGAGAGTAAAAAGAATTGCAATCTTTTATCATACCAAATTTCCATTCTTTATTATACAGTAAAGACGAAATCACAAAAATTTTATAGAGTAAAAGAATTCACCTTATTATGTTGCAAAAAAGAATTGCACCCTATCATACACCAAATTTCCATGCTTTATTATACAGTAAAGACGAAAATCACAATTTTATTATATTAGTCTTAAAAAAAGAATATAGTAATTACGAAATCACAATTTTATTATACAGTAAAAGAATCATACACTAACAAATTTCCATTCTTTTATTATACAGAAGAAATCAATTTTATTTTATGAAAAAGAATTCTCAATACAATTAAATTTCCATTCTTCATTATACAGAAAGTTTTAAAAAAGAATTCGCAATCTTTATCATACACCAAATTTCCATTCTTTATTATACAGAAAGACGAAATCACAATTTTATAGAGTAAAAAGAATTGCACCCTACCACACACCAAATTTCCATTCTTCATTATATAGTAAAGACGAAATCAACATTTTTTATAGAAAAAAAAGAATTTTATTTATATACAATCTTTTATACATAGACGAAATCACAATTTGTTAATTTCCATTTTTATTATACATTAAAGACGAAATCACAAATTATTACAGTAAAAAAAAGTATTCGCAATCTTTATCATACACCAAATTTCCATTCTTTGTTATACAGGAGACGAAATCAAAGACAGTGAATTCACCTTTATCATACAATTCAAATTTCCATTCTTTTTATTATACAGTACTACGAAATCACAATTCTATTATATTAGCAAAAAGAATTCGCAATCTTATCATACACCAAATTTTACCTTATTATACAGTAAAGACGAACTAATTTTATTATACAGTAAAAAAAGAATTCGCAATCTTTATCATACACCTCAAATTTCCATTCTTTATTATACAAAAGACGAAAAAAGAATTCGCAATCTTTATCATACACAAATTTCCATTCTTTTTATTATACAGTAATTACAATCACAATTCTTATTATACAGTAAAAAGAATTCGCAATCTTTATCATACACCAAATTTCCATTCTTTATTATACACTAAAAAGAAATCACAATTTTTATTATACAGTAAAAAGAATTCGTAATCTTATCATACACCATTCCATTCTTTATTATACAGCAAAGACGAACAATTCTTATAGAGTAAAAAAAGAATTCGCAATCTTTATCATACACCAAATTTCCATTCTTTATTATACAGTAAGACGAAATCCACAATTCTTTATACAGTAAAAAAAGAATTCGCAATCTTTATCATACACCAAATTTCCATTCTTTATTATACAGGAAAGACGAAATCACAATTTTATAAATTAAAAAAGAATTCGCAAATCTTTATCATACACCAAATTTTCATTTCTTTATACACTAAAGACGAAATCACAATTCTTCTGATAAAAAAGAATTCACCAATCTTTCTTATGCACCAAATTTCCATTCTTTATTATAAAGAAGAAATCACAAACTACTTATAGTAAAAAAAGTATTCGCAATCTTTTATCATACACCAATTCCATTCTTTTATTATACAGGAAAGACGAAATCCACAATTCTATAGAGTAAAAAGAATTCGCAATCTTTATCATACATGCAAATTTCCATTCTTTTATTATACGAGTAAAGACGAAATCACAATTTATTATACAGTAAAAAAGAATTGCACCTTTATCATACACCAAATTTATCATTATATAGTAAAGACGAAATCCATTCTTATTAGAGAAAAAGAATTGAAAATCTTTATCAATTTTATTATACAGTAAAAAAAAGAATTCGCATTTTATTATCAAAAAAGTATTCGCAAATTTATCCATTCAAATCCTTTATTACAGGAAAGACGAAATCACAATTTTATAGAGTAAAAAAGAACTTCGCAATCTTTATCATACACCAAATTTCCATGCTTTTATTATACAGTAATTACGAAATCACAATTTATTATACAGTAAAAAAAGAATTAAATCTTATCATACACCAAATCATTCTTTATTATACAGTAAAGACGAAATCACAATTTTATAGAGTAAAAAAGTATTCGCAATTCATACAACTCATTCCATTTATTATACAGGAAAGACGAAATCATAATTTTATAGAGAATTGCAAATCTTTATCACACCAAATTTCCATTCTTTATTATACAGCAGCACGAAATCACAATTTTATTATAATAGGAAAAAAAGAATTCGCAATCTTTATCATACACTAAAATTCCATTCTTTATTATACAGTAAAAGATGAAATCACAATTTTATAGAGTAAAAAGAATTCGCAATCTTTATCATACACCAAATTTCCATTCTTTATTATACAGAAAAGACGAAATCACAATTTGCCGTACAGTAAAAAAAAAGAATTCGCAATCTTTATCATACAACTAAATTTCCATTCTTTTATTATACAAAAGACGAAATCACAATTTTATAGAAAAAGAATTGCAAATTTATCATACAATTAAAATTCCATTCCATTCACAATTTATTTTACAGTAAAAGACGAATCTTTGTATCATCACAAATTTTATTAGTTAAAAAGACGAAATCAAAAAAAAAAGAATTCGCAATCTTTTATCATACACCAAATTTCCATGCTTTATTATACAGGAAAGACGAAATCACAATTTTATTATACAGTAAAAAGAATCGCAATCTTTATCATACACCAAATTTCCATTCTTTATTATACAGTAAAGACGAAATCACAATTTTATAGAGTAAAAAAGAATTCAATTTTATCATACACCAACATTCTTTTATTATACAGGAAAGACGAAATCACAATTTTATAGAGTAAAAAAGAATTCGCAACTTTATCATACACAAATTTCCATTCTTATTATACAGTAAAGACGAAATTTAAATTTTATTTTATACAGTAAAAAATTGAATTCGCAATTATACTTATCATTATACCAAATTTCATTCTCTTCATTATACAGTAAAGATGAAATCACAATTTTATAGAGTAAAAAAGAATTGCAATCTTTATCATACACCAAATTTCCATTTTATTATACAGTAATTACGAAATCACAATTTTATTATAGTAAAAAAAGAAGAATTGCAATCTTTATCATACACCAAATTTAATTCTTATTATACAGGAAGACGAAATCATAAAGAAAAAGAATTCGAAATTCACAAATTTTATAGAGTAAAAACGAAATCACATTTTAAAGTAAAGAATTATCATACACCAAATTTCCCATCTTTTATTATACAGAAAGACGAAATCACAATTTATAGAGCAAAAAAGAAATTTTTATCATACACCAAATTTCCATTCTTTATTATACAGGAAAGACGAAACCAAAAAAAGAATCATTTTCATATATATTAGTAAAGACGAAATTACAATTATTATACAGTAAAAAAAAGAATTCGCAATCTTTATCACACCAAATTTCCATTTCTTTATTATACAGTAAAGACGAAATCACAATTTTATAGAGTAAAAAAGAATTGCAATCTTTTATATACACCAAATTTCCATGCTTTATTATACAGTGCAAAGACGAAATCACAATTTTATTATACAAAAAAAAGTATTCGCAATCTTTATTTCATACAACAAATTTCCATTTTATTATACAGTAAAGACGAAATCACAATTTTATAGAGTAAAAAAGAATTCGCACTTTTTATCATACACCAAATTCCATTCTTATTATACAGCAAAGAGGAAATCACAATTTTATTAGAGTAAAAAAGAATTCGCAATCTTATTTTACACCAAATTTCCATGCTTTATTATACAGTAAAGACGAAATCACAATTTATTATACAGTAAAAAAAAGAATTCGCAATCTTATCATACACCAAATTTCCATTCTTTATTATAAAGATACAGTAAAAAAGACGAATCACACACCAAATTTTATTAAGTAAAAGAATTTTTATTAACAGTAAAAAGAATTGCAATTTATCATACACCAAATTTCCATTCTTTATTATACAGTAAAGAAGAAATCACAATTTAATATATAGTAAAAAGAATTCGTAATTGAATTTCCATTTTATTATAGAAAGATGAAATCACAATTTTTATCATACATCATATAAATTTCCATTCTTTATTATACAAAAGACGAAATCATAATTTTTATTATAAAAAAAAGAATGTAAAAAAGAATTCGTTATTATAAGTAAAGAGGAAATCAAATTTTTTATACAGTAAAAAAGAATTCGCAATAATCATAAAAATTTCCATTTTTATTATACAGTAAAGACGAAATCACAATTTTATAGAGTAAAAAGAATTCGCAATCTTTATATACACCAAAATTCCATTCTTTATTACAGTAAAGACGAAATCACAAATTTATAGAGTAAAAAAGAATTGCAATCTTTTATCATACACCAAATTTCCATATTTATTATATAGCAATTACGAAATCACACCTTATTATACAGTAAAAAGAATTCGCAATCTTTTATCATACACTCAAATTTCCATTCTATTATACAGTAAAGACGAAATCACAATTTATAGAGTAAAAAGAATTCGCAATTTTATCATATACACCAAATTTATTCTTTATTATACAGGAAAGACGAAATCACAATTTTTATATAGAGTAAAAAGAATTGCAATCTTTTATCATACACCAAATTTCCATTCTTATTATACAGTAAAGAGGAAATTGCAATTTATAGAAAAGAATTGAAAAACCAAATTCCATTCTTCATTACAGCAATCTTTATCATACACCAAATTTCCATGCTTTAATATACAGTAATTATGAAATCACAATTTATTATACAGTAAAAAAAATTGAAATCACAATTTTATTTTATAGCAACTTATCATACACCAAATTTCCATTCTTTTATATACAGAAAGACGAAATCACACCTTATAGAGTAAAAAGTCTGCAATCTGTTAATATACACCAAACTTCCATTCTTTATTATACAGGAAAGACGAAATCACAATTTTATAGAGTAAAAAAAGAATTCGCAATCTTTATCATACAAAATTTCATTTTTATTATACAGTAAAGACGAAATTACAATTTTAATATAGAGTAAAAAAGAATTGCAATCTTATCATACACCACCCCCATGCTTTATTATACAGTAAAAGACGAAATCACAATTCTTATTATACAGTAAAAAAGAATTCGCAATCTTTGTTACACCAAATTTCCATTTTTATTATACAGTAAAGACGAAATCACAATTTATAGAGCAAGAAGAATTGCAATCTTTATCATACACCAAATTCCATTCTTTATTATACAGTAAAGACGAAATCACAATTCTTATTATACAGTAAAAAAAAAGAATTCGCAATCTTTATCATTCGCAATCTTTACAAAAATTTCCATTCTTTATTATACAGTAAAGACGAAATCACAATTCTTATAGAGTAAAAAAGAATTCGCAATCTTTATCATACACCACAAATTTCCATTCTTTATTATACAGTAAAGACGAAATCAATTCTTATTATACAGTAAAAAAAATTGCATTCTTTTATCTTTATCTTTATTACCAGTAAATTTCCATTCTTTTATTATACAGTAAAGAATTCGCAATCTTTATCATACACAATTCTTATTATACAGTAAAAGAATCATTCGCAAAAAAGAATCTTTATCATACACCAAATTTCCATTCTTTTTTTATACAGTAAAAGACGAAAATCACAATTCTTATTATACAGTAAAAAAAAAATTCGCAATCTTTATCATACACAAATTTCCATTCTTTATTATACAGTAAAGACGAAATCACAATTCTTATTATAAAAAAAAATTCGCAATCTTTATCATACACCAAATTTCCATTCTTTTGTTATACAGTAAAGACGAAATCACAATTCTTATTATACAGTAAAAAAGAATTCGCAATCTTTATCATACACCAAATTTCCATTATACAGTAAAGACGAAATATTATACAGTAAAGACGAAATCACCAAAATTCTTATTATACAGTAAAAAAAAAATTATACAGAAAAAAAGAATTCGCAATCTTTATCATACACCAAATTTCCATTCTTTATTATACAGTAAAGACGAAATCCATTTCATATAAAAAGAATTCGCAATCTTTTATATACATAAATTTCCATTCTTTATTAAAAAAGACGAAATCGCAATCTTTTATACATAAAAAAAAAAATTCCATTTTATCTTTATTTCCATTCTTTTATTATACAGACACGAAATCACAATTCTTATTATACAGTAAAAAAAATCTTTATCATACACCAAATTTCCATTCTTTATTTACAGTAAAGAAATCACAATTCTTATTACAGTATCATACAAATTTCCATTCTTTATTATACAGTAAAGACGAAATCACAATTCTTATTATACAGTAAAAAAAATTCGAATTCATACAATCTTTTATCATACACAAATTTCCATTCTTTTATTATACAGGAAAGAAGACGAAATCACAATTCTTAAAAAAGAGACGAAATTTCCATTCTTTAATTCTTCATTATTCTTATTAAAAAAAAGAATTCGCAATCTTTATCATACACAAAAATTTCCATTCTTTATTATACAGTAAAGACGAAATCACAATTCTTATTAGAGTAAAAAAAAAATTCGCAATCTTTATCATACACCAAATTTCCATTCTTTATTATACAGTAAGACAAATCACAATTCTCTTATACAGTAAAAAAAATTCGCAATCTTTATCATACACCAAATTTCCATTCTTTATTATACAGTAAAGACGAATCCTGATTCTTGTTATACAGTAAAAAAGAATTCGCAATCTTTATCATACACCAAATTTCCATTCTTTATTATACAGTAAAGACGAAATCACAATTCTTATTATACAGTAAAAAAGAATTCGCAATCTTTATCATACACCAAATTTCCATTCTTTATTATACAGTAAAGACGAAATCACAATTCTTATTATACAGTAAAAAAAGAATTCGCAATCTTTATCATACACCAAATTTCCATTCTTTATTATACAGTAAAGACGAAATCACAATTCTTATTATACAGTAAAAAAAAGAATTCGCAATCTTTATCATACACCAAATTTCCATTCTTTATACAGTAAAGACGAAATCACAATTCTTATTATACAGTAAAAAAAGAATTCGAATCTTTATCATACATTTCCATTCTTTATTATACAGTAAAAAAATCACAATTCTTATTATACAGTAAAAAAAAAGAATTCGCAATTTATCATACACCAAATTTCCATTCTTTATTATAAAGACACAATTCTTAGATACGAAAAAACAATTCGCAATCTTTATCATACCAAATTTCCATTCTTTATTATACAGAAAAGACGAAATCACAATTCATTATACAAAAAAAAAAATTCTTTTATCATATACCAAATTTCCATTCTTTAATTATACAGTGAAGACAGAAATCAATTCTTATAGAGTAAAAAAAATTCAAATCTTTATCATACACCACCATTCTTTATTTCAGTAATTACAAATTCTTTTATTATACAGTAAAAAAAAAACGAAATCACACAAATTTCCATTCTTTATTATACAGTAAAAACGAAATCCCCTTTTAAAAAAAAGTAAAAAAAGAATTCGCAATCTTTATCATACACCAAATTTCCATTCTTTATTATACAGTAAAGACGAAATCACAATTCTTATACAGTAAAAAAAATTCCGCAATCTTTATCATACACCAAATTTCCATTTTTATCAGTAAACCAAATTTCTTATTATACAGTAAAAAAGAATTCCAATCTTTATCATACACTTTTCCATTCTTTATTATACAGTAATTACGAAATCACAATTCTTATTATACAGTAAAAAAAATTCGCAATCTTTATCATACACCAAATTTCCATTCTTTATTATACAGTAAAGACGAAATCCAATTCTTCTTATACAGTAAAAAAAAGAATTCGTAATCTTTATCATACACCAAATTTCCATTCTTTATTATACAGTAAAAGACGAAATCACAATTCTTATAGAAAAAAAAAAGAATTGCAATCTTTATCATACAATTAAAATTTCCATTCTTTATTATACAGTAAAGACGAAATCACACTATTATACAGTAAAAAGAATTCGCAATCTTTATCATACACCAAATTTCCATTCTTTATTATACAGTAAAGACGAAATCACAATTCCTTATTAGTAAAAAAAGAATTGCAATCTTTATCATACACCAAATTTCCATTCTTTATTATGTGCAGTAAAGACGAAATCACAATTTATATAGAGTAAAAAAGAATTCAATCTTTTATCATACACCAAATTTCCATGCTTTATTATACAGGTAAAGACGAAATCACAATTTTTTATTATACAGTAAAAAAAAGAATTGCAATCTTTTATCATACACCAAATTTCCATTCTTTATTATACAAGAAGAAATCAAAAGACGAAATCACAATTTATATACAGTAAAAGACGAAATCACAATATTATAAGCAAAAAAAGTGCAATCTTTATCATACACCAAATTTCCATTCTTTATTATACAGTAAAGACGAAATCACAATTTATTATACAGTAAAAAAAGAATTGCAATCTTTTATCATACACCAAATTTCCATTCTTTATTATACAGTAAAGACGTAAAAAAAGAATTCACAATTTTATTATACAGTAAAAAAAAGAAATTGCAAATCTTTATCATACACCAAATTTCCATTCTTTATTCACAATTTTATTTTACAGTAAAAAAAGTATTCGAATTATACAATTTTATAGAAAGACGAAATAAAAAGAAAAAGAATTCGCAATCTTTTATCATACACCAAATGTCCATTCTTTATCATACAGTAAAGACGAAATCACAATTTATTATACAGTAAAAAAAAGAATTCGCAATCTTATCATACACTAAAATTTCCATTCTTTATTATACAATGATGAAATCACAATTTTATAGAGTAAAAAAGAATTCAATCTTTTATCATACAATCAAATTTCCATTCTTATTATACAGTAAAGACGTGAAATCACAATTTATAGAGTATCACCCAAATTTCCATGTTATTATACAGTAAAGACGAAAATCACAATTTTATTATACAGTAAAAAAGAATTCGCAATCTTTTATCATACACCAAATTTCCATTCTTTATTATACAGTAAAGACGAAATCACAATTTTATAGAGTAAAAAAGAATTGGCAATCTTTATCATAATAATCAAATTTCCATTCTTTATTATAAAAAGACGAAATCACACTCTTATTTTGAGTAAAAAAGAATCTGCAATCATCATACACCAAATTTCCATTTTTATTATACAGTAAAAATCAAATTTTACAAAAAGACTTTATCATACACCAGAATTGCATTCCTTTATTATACACCAAATAGAGTAAAAAGAATCTGCACTATCATACACCAAATTCTATGCTTTATTATACAAAATTACGAAATCACAATTTTATTATACAGTAAAAAAAGAATTCGCAATCTTTATTTTACAATCAAATTTCCATTCTTTATTATACAGTAAAGACGAAATCAAAATTTTATAGACGAAATCTCATGAATATACAGTAAAGACGAAATCACAATTTTATTATACAGTAAAAAAAAGAATTCGCAATCTTTTATCATACACCAAAATTTCCATCTTTATTATATAGAGTAAAAAGAAATACAATTTTTATAGACCAAAAAAAGAATTCATGAAAATTTATTATACAGTAAAAAAAGAATTCTTTATTACAGTATCATACACTAAAATTACAATTTTATTATACAGTAAAAAAAAGAAAAAGAATTCGCAATCTTTATCATACACCAAATTTCATTCTTTTATTATACAGTAAAGACGAAATCACAATTTTATTATACAGTAAAAAGAAAGAATTCGCAATCTTTATCATACACCAAATTTCCATTCTTAATATACAGAAAGACGAAATCACAATTATTATTTTAGAGTAAAAAAGAATTCCTATCTTTATCATACACCAAATTCCATTCTTTATTATGCTGTAAAGACGAAATCACAATTTTATAGAGTAAAAAAGAATCCTGCATCTTTTATCATACACCAAATTTCCATGCTTTATTATACAGTAAAGACGAAATCACAATTTTATTATAAAAAAAAATTGCACTTTATCACACTTTATCATTACACCAAAATTTATAGATTCTTATTTTATCAGTACACCAAATCACCATTCTTATTATACAGTAAAAAAGAAATCACAATTTTTATCATACACCAAATTTCATTCTTATTATACAGTAAAGACGAAATCACAATTTATTATACAGCAAAAAAAGAATTCGCAATCTTTATCATACACTAAATTTCCATTCTTTATTATACAGTTTTATAAGAAAAAAGAATTGCAATCTTTATCATACACAAAATTTCATTCTTATTATACAGTAAAAAAAAAGAATTTATAGAGTAAAAAAAGAATTCGCACCTTTATCATTATTATACAGTAATTACGAAATCACAATTCTTTATTATGAATTCGCAATTTTAAAGACCAAAATTTTTATTATACAGTAAAGACGAAATCAATTTTATAGAGTAAAAAGAATTCGCAATCTTTTATCATACACCAAATTTCATTCTTATTATACAGGAAAGACGAAAATACAATTTATAGAGTAAAAAAGACGCAAACCAAATTTCCATTCTTATTATACAGTAAAGACGAAATCACAATTTTTTACAGTAAAAAAAGAATTGCAATCTTTATCATACACCAAAAATGCTTATTACATTTAAATTATATTATACAGTAAAAAGCACCCGCAACTTTTATCATACACCAAATTCACTTTATTATATACACAGAAAAAAATAGAGTAAAAAAAGTATTCGCAATCTACACACCAAATTTCCATTCTTATATTAGGAAAGTAATTACGAAAAAAGAATCACACCCATTCTTATTATACAGTAAAAGACGAAATCCTATTATACAGTAAAAAAGAATCTTATCATACACCAAATTTCCATTCTTTATTATACAGTAAAGACGAAATCACAATTTAAAAAAGAATTCGTAATTATACACAAAAAAAGAATTACGAAATCACAATTTATCATAACAGTAAAAAAGAATTCCAAAATTTTATCATTCTTTATTATAAAGACGAAATCACAATTTTATAGATTAAAAAAAGAATTCGCAATTTTATCATACACCAAATTTCATTCTTTATTATTATACAGAAAGACGAAATCACAATTTTTATAGAGTAAAAAAAGAATTTCCCAATCTTTTATCATACACCAAATTTCCATTTTATTATATACAGTAAAGACGAAAATCACACCTTTTATTATACAGTAAAAAAAAGAATTGCAATCTTTATCATACACCAAATTTCATTCTTTATTAGTACAGTAAAGACAAAGACGTAGAGTAAAAAAGAATCACAATTTTATTTTACAGTAAAAAAAATCATTAATTCAATTATACAGCAAAAGAATTGCAATCTTTATCATACACCAAATTTCATTTATTATTATACAGAGTAAAAAAGACGAAATCATACACCAAATTTCCATTATAGAAAGATGAAATCAAAAAGAATTCGCAATCTTTATCATACACCAAATTTCCATGTTTATTATACAGGAAAGACGAAATACAATTTTATTATATAAAAAGAATTCGCAATCTTTTATCATACACCAAATTTCCATTCTTTATTATACAGTAAAAAAAATTTTATAGAGTAAAAAAGACGCAATCTTTTATTACACCAAATTTAGCCAAAGGTGAAAGACAATCTTTTTTATAGAGTAAAAAAGTATCATACACGAATTATAGCGCAAAGACGAATTGCTAATTGTTATTATACAGTAAAAAAAAAAGAATTCGCAATCTTTTATCATACACCAAAATTTCCATTCTTTATTATACAGTAAAAGACGAAATCACAATTTTATAGAGAGTAAAAAAGAAATTGCAATCTTTATCATACACCAAATTTCCATACTTTTATTATACAGTAAAGACGAAATCACAATTTTATATACAGTAAAAAAAGAATTCGCACCTTTATCATACACAAAATTTCCATTCTTATTATACAGTAAAGACGAAATCATAATTTATAGAGAGACGAAATCTTTATCATACACCACAATTTCCATTCTTTATTATACAGGAAAAAAGAATTTTATAGAGTAAAAAAAAAGAATTGCAATCTTTTATACACACCCCAAATTTCCATTCTTATTATATACCAAAGACGAAATCAATATTTATTATACAGTAAAAAAGAATTGCAAAATATCATACACCAAATTTCCATTCTTATTATACAGTAAAGACGAAATCACAATTTTATTAGTACAGTTAAAAAAAACCAAATTTCCATGCTTTATTATACACCAAAAATTCGCATTACACCTTTTATTATACAGTAAAAGACGAAATCACAATTTTATAGAGTAAAAAGAATTCGCAATCTTTATCATACACCAAATTTCATTCTTTATTATCTTAAAGACGAACACAATTTCTTATAGAGTAAAAAAAGACGAAATCATACACCAAATTTATTATACAGTAAAAAAAATTCGCAATACAGTTTATCATACACCAATTCTTATTTCAAAGACGAAATCACAATATTATAGAGTAAAAAGAATTGAAATCACAAATTTCCATTCTTTTTATTATACAGTAAAAAAGAATTTTATAAGAATTCGCAATCTTTTATCATACACCTCAAATTTCCCATTCTTTATTATACAGTAAAGACGAAATCACAATTTTATTATATGCAAAAAAAGAATTCGCAATCTTATCATACACTAAATTTCCATTCTTTTATACAGTAAAGACGAAATACAGAGTAAAGAATTCGCAAATCATAACCAAATTTCCATTATAGAGTAAAAAAATCACAATTTATAGAGTAAAAAGAATTCTTTATCATACACCAAATTTCCATGCTTTAATATACAGTAATTACGAAATCACAATTTTATTATACAGTAAAAAAAAATTGCAAATTTCTTATTATACAGTAAAGACGAAATCACATTATAAGAGTAAAAAATCTGCACCCTTATCATACACCAAATTTCATTTTATTATACAGGAAAAAAAGAAAATCACAATTCTTCATAGAGAAAAAAAAAGATTATACAATCTTTATCATACACCAAATTTATTCTTTAATAATTTCACAGAGTTAAAAAAGAATTGCAATCTTTATCATACACCAAATTTCCATGCTTTATTATATAGTAAAGACGAAATCACAATTTATTATACAGTAAAAAAAATTTGAAACTTTTTATTCATTCCATTCTTTATTATACAGTAAAGACGAAATCACAATTTATCATAAAAAGTATTCCAATCGTTATCATACCATTCTTTTATTATGCAGGAAAGACGAAATCACAATTTTATTAAAAAGAATTCAGTAAAAAAGATTCTTATTATACAGCGAAATCTTTTATAGAGTAAAAAAGAATTCATACCAACGAATGCTTTATTATACAGTAATGAAATCACAATTTTATTATACAGTAAAAAAGACGAAATCACAATTCTTATTATACAGTAAAGACGAAATCACAATTCTTATAGAGTAAAAAGTATTCCGCAATTTTATCATACACCAAATTTCCATTCTTTATTATACAGTAGACGAAATCACAATTTTATTTTACAGTAAAAAAAAGAATTCGCAATCTTTATCATACACCAAATTTCCATTCTTATTATACAGTAAAGACGAAATCACAATTTATACACAGCAAAAAAAAGAATTGCAATCTTTATCACACACCAAAATTTCCATTCTTTATTATACAGTAAAAAAAGAATCATCATATTTTACTGAAATCACAATTTAAGAGCAAAAAAAGAATTGCAATCTTTATCATACACCAAATTTCCATTCTTTATTATACAGTAAAGAATTCGAAATCATACACCATTTTTATTATACAGTAAAAAAAAAATACAGTAAAAAGAATTCGTAATCTTTTATCATACACCAAAATTTTCTTATTATACAGTAAGAAGAAATCATTATTTTACAGTAAAAAAAGAATTCGAAATCATACACCAAATTCCATTCTTCATTATACAGTAAAAGATGAATTCGCAATTTTATAGAGTAAAAAAAAGAATTCAATTTTCCATTTATTATACAGTAAAGACGAAATCACAATTTTATAGGAGAAAAAAGAATTGCACTTTTATTATACAGTAAAAAAGATTCTTCATTATACAGTAAAAGACGAAATACATCATACACCAAATTTCCATTCTTTATTATAATATAAAAGACGAAAATCACAATTTATTATAGTAAAAAAAGAATTCGCAATCTTTTATCATACACCAAATTTCCATTCTTTATTATACAGTAAAGACGAAATCACAATTTTTTTACAGTAAAAAAGAATTCGCAAATTTTATCATACACCAAATTTCCATTCTTTTATTATACAGTAATTACGGCAAATCATACAAAATTTCCATTTATTATACAGTAAAAAAGAAATTCGTAAAAAAGAATTGCAATATCATATACACCAAATTTCCATTCTTTAAAGACGAAATCACAATTTATTATGCAAAAAAAAAAGAAATCATCATACACCAAATTTCCATTCTTATACAGTAAAAAAGAAAAAAAGTATTCGCAATTCTTTATCATACACAAAAATTTCCATTTTTATTATACAGTAAAGACGAAATCACAATTTATAGAGTAAAAAGAATTGCACCTTTATCATACACCAAATTTCCATTCTTATTATACAGTAAAGACGAAATTAATTTTATTATACAGTAAAAAAAGAATTGCAATCTTTATCATACACCAAATTCCATTCTTTATTATACAGTGCAAAGACGAAATCATAATTTTATACACCAAATTTCATTCTTATTAAAAAAAGAATCTCCAGAGAGTAAAAAAGAATTGCACCTTTTATCATACACCAAAATTTCATTCTTTATTATACAGTAAAGACGAAATCACAATTCTTATTATAGTAAAAAAGAATTCGCAATCTTTATCATACACCAAATTTCCATTCTTTATTATACAGTAAAGAAGAAATCACACTCTTATTATACAGTAAAAAAAGAATTCGTAACTTTATCATACACCAAATTTATTCTTTATTATACAGAAAAGACGAAATCACAATTCTATTATACAGTAAAAAAGAATTGCAATCTTTATCATACACAATTAAATTTATTCTTTATTATACAGTAAAGATGAAAATCACAATTTTATATAAAAAAAAAGAATTCGCAATCTTTTATCATACAAAATTTGTATTCTTTATTATACAGTAAAGAGGAAATCACAATTTATTATACAGTAAAAAAGAATTCGCAATCTTATCATACACCAAATTTCCATTCTTATTATACAGTAAAGACGAAATCATTAATATTATTATAGAGTAAAAAAGAATTCGCAATCTTATCATACACCAAATTTCCATTCTTTATTATACAGCAAAGACGAAATCACAATTTTATTTTTACAGTAAAAAAACCTATCGAATCTTTTATCATACACCAAATTTCCATTCTTTATTATACAGAGACAAATCACAATTTTATAGAGTAAAAAGAATCTGCAATCTTTTATCATACACCCAAATTTCATTCTTATTATACAGCAAAGACGAAATCACAATTTTATTATACAGTAAAAAAAAAAGAATTGCAACTTTTTTATCATATACCAAAATTCCATTACAGCAAAGATTTTTATTATACAGAAAAGTATTCTGCAAATCACACCAAATTTCTTATTATATGAAAGACGAAATCAAAAAAGAATTGCAATCTTTATCATACAGCAAATTTACATTCTTTATTATACAGTAAAGACGAAATCACAATTTTATTTTTTACAGGAAAAAAAAGAATTCGCAATTTTATCATACACCAAAATTCCATTCTTTTATACAGTAAAAGACGAAATCACAATTTCATGAGAGGTACAATTCGCAATCTTTAATATCAAATTTCCATTCTTATTATACAGTAAAAGACGAAATCTAAAATTATACAGAAAAAAGAATTGCAATCTTTATCATACACCAAATTTCCATTCTTTATTATACAGTAAAGACGAAATCACAATTTTATTTTACAGTAAAAAAAAGAATTCGCAATCTTTATCATACACCAAATTTCCATTCTTTATTATATGTAAAGACGAAATCACACCTTTATTTACAGTAAAAAAAGAATTCGCAATCTTTATCATACACCAACCTATTCTTTTTTATTATACAGACGAAATCACATTTATTTTACAGTAAAAAAAGAATTCGCAATCTTTATCACACACCAAATTTCATTCTTTATTATACAGTAAAGACAAATCACAATTTTATAGAGTAAAAAAGACGAAATCACAATTTTATTATTATACAGTCACAATTTATAGCAAAAAGAATTCGCAATCTTTATCATACACCAAATTTCCATTCTTATTATGCAGTAAAGACGAAATCACAATTTATTATACAGTAAAAAAAAGAATTCGCAATCTTTTATCACACCAAATTTCCATTCTTTATTATACAGTAAAGACGAAATCACAATTTTATATAGAGTAAAAAAGAATTCGCAATCTTTATCATACACCAAAAATTTCCATGTTTATTATACAGTAAAGACGAAATCATACAATTTTATTTTACAGTAAAAAAAAGAATTGCAATCTTATCATACACCAAATTCCATTCTTATTATACAGTAAAGAAGAAATCACAATTTTATAGAGTAAAAAAGAATTCGCAATCTTTATCATACACCAAATTTCCATTCTTATTATTATACAGTAAAGACGAAATCACAATTTTATAGAGTAAAAAAGAATTCGCAATCTTTATCATACACCAAATTTCATTCTTTATTATACAGGAAAGACGAAATCAAATTTTATAGAGTAAAAAAGAATTCGCAATTCTTTATCATACACACAATATTATTATACAGTAAAGACGAAATCACAATTTATAGAGTAAAAAAGAATCGCAATCTTTTATCATACACCAAATTTCCATTCTTATTATACAAAGAAAGACGAAATCACAATTTATAGAGTAAAAAGAATTACATCATAAAAATTTCCATTCTTTATTATTATACAGTAAAGACGAAATCACAATTGTTATTTTACAGTAAAAAAAGAATTACCAAATTTCCATTTTATTATAATACAGTAAAGACAATTTTATAGAGTAAAAAAGAATTGCAATCTTTATCATACCAAATTTCCATTTTTTATTATACAGGAAAAGACGAAATCACAATTTTATTATACAGTAAAAAAAGAAATCACAATCTTTATCATACACCAAATTCATCCATTCTTATTATACAGTAAAGACGAAATCACAATTTTATAGAGTAAAAAAAAGAATTCGCAATCTTTATCATACACCAAATTTCCATTCTTTATTATACAGGAAAGACGAAATCACAATTTTATTATACAGTAAAAAAAGAATTCGCAATCTTTATCATACACCAAATTTCCATTCTTTTATTATACAGTAAAGACGAAATAAAGATTATACAGAAAAAAGAATCACAATTTTATTCTTTATTATACAGTAAAAAAATCAATTTTATACAGTAAAAAAGAATTCGCAATCTTTATCATACACCAAATTTCCATTTTTATTATTATACAGTAAAGACGAAATCACAATTTTATTATACAGTAAAAAAGAATCTGCATCTTTTATCATACACCAAATTTCCATTCTTATTATACAGTAAAGACGAAATCACAATTTTATTATACAGTAAAAAAGAATCGCAATCTTTATCATACACCAAATTTCCATTCTTTATTATACAGTAAAGACGAAATCAAAAGAGTAAAAAAGAATTCGCAATCTTTATCATACACCAAATACAGTAAAGACGAAATCACAATTTATTAAAAAAGAATACAGTAATACACCAAATCATCCATTCTTTATTATACAGTAAAAAAACAAATTATACAGCAAAAAAAAAGAATTTATCATACACCAAATTTCCATTCTTTATTATACAGTAAAAAAAATTCGAAATCACAATTTATTCTTTTATATACAGTAAAAAAATTGAATTTTTATTTCGCAAATCTTTATCATACACCAAATTTCCATTCTTTATTATACAGTAAAGACGAAATCACAGTTCTTATAGAGTAAAAAGAATTCGCAATCTTTATCATACACCAAATTTCCATTCTTTTATTATACAGTAAAGACGAAATCACAATTTTATTATACAGTAAAAAAAAGAATTCGCAATTTTATCATACACCAAATTTCCATTTTATTATACAGTAAAGACGAAATCACAATTTTATTATACAGTAAAAAAAAGAATTGCAATCTTTATCATACACCAAAATTTCCATTCTTTATTATACAGTAAAGACGAAATCACAATTTTATAGAGTAAAAAAGAATTCGCAATCTTTATCATACACCAAATTTCCATCTTTTATTATACAGTAAAGACGAAATCACAATTTTATTATACAGTAAAAAAGAATTGCAATCTTTTATCATACACCAAATTTCCATTCTTTATTATACAGTAAAGACGAAATCACAATTTTATAGACAGTAAAAAAGAATTCGCAATCTTTATCATACACCAAATTTCCATTCTTCTTATTATACAGTAAAGACGAAATCACAATTTATATTATACAGTAAAAAAATTATACAGAATTACGAAATCACAATTTATCATACACCAAATTTCCATTCTTTATTATACAGTAAAGACGAAATCACAATTTTATAGAGTAAAAAAAGAATACACCAAATTTATCTCTTTATTATACAGCGAAATCAATTTTATCACACACCAAATTTCCATTCTTCATTATACAGGAAAAAAATTCGCAATCTTTATCACACCAAATTTCCATATTATACAGTAATTACGAAATCAAAAAAAGAAAAAGAATTCGCAATCTTTTATCATACACCAAATTTCCATTCTTTATTATACAGTAAAGACGAAATCACAATTTTAGAGTAAAAAAAAGAATTCGCAATCTTTATCATACACCAAATTTCCATTCTTTATTATACAGTAAAGACGAAATCACAATTTTATACAGTAAAAAAAGAATTCGCAATCTTTATCATACACCAAAAATTCCATTCTTATTATACAGTAAAGACGAAATCACAATTTTATTATACAGTAAAAAAAATTCGCAATCTTTATCATACACCAAATTTCCATTCTTATTATTATACAAAAGACGAAATCACAAATTCTTATTATACAGTAAAAAAAAAAAGAATTGCAATCTTTATCATGTTCCAAATTTCCATTCTTTATTATACAGTAAAGACGAAATCACAATTTATTTTTACAGTAAAAAAGAATTCGGCAATCTTATCATACACCAAATTTTCCATTTATTATACAGTAAAGACGAAATCACAATTTATTATACAGTAAAAAAAAATTGCAATCTTTTATCATACAATTAAATTTCCATTTTTATTATACAGTAAAGACGAAATCACAATTTATTATACAGTAAAAAAAGAATTGCAATCTTTATCATACACCAAATTTCCATTCTTTATTATACAGTAAAGACGAAATCACAATTTATTATACAGTAAAAAAAGAATTCGCAATCTTTATCATACACCAAATTTCCATTCTTATTATACAGAAAGACGAAATCACAATTATCATAAGTAAAAAAGAATTCGCAATATTTATCATACACCAAATTCCATTTTTATTATACAGTAAAAAAGTAAAAAAAAAAAGAATTCCAATCTTTTATCATACACCAAATTTCCATTCTTATTATACAGTAAAAGACGAAATCACAATTTATAGAGTAAAAAAAGAATTGCAATCTTTTACATACACCAAATTTCCATTCTTTATTATACAGTAAAGACGAAATCACAATTTATTATACAGTAAAAAAAATTTCGAATCTTTATCATACACCAAATTTCCATTCTTTATTATACAGTAAAGACGAAATCACAATTTTTATACAGTAAAAAGAATTCGCAATCTTTTATCATACACCAAATTTCCATTCTTATTATACAGTAAAGACGAAATCACAATTTTATTATACAGTAAAAAAAAATTCGCAATCTTATCATACACCAAATTTCCATTCTTTATTATACAGTAAAGACGAAATCACAATTTTATTATACAGTAAAAAAAGAATTCGCAATCTTTATCATACACCAAAATTTCCATTCTTTATTATACAGTAAAGACGAAATCACAATTTTATATACAGTAAAAAAAAAAGAATTGCAATCTTTATCATACACCAAATTTCCATTCTTTATTATACAGTAAAGACGAAATCACAATTTTATAGAGTAAAAAGAATTCGCAATCTTTTATCATACACCAAATTTCCATTACTTTCATTATACAGTAAAGACGAAATCACAATTCTTATTATACAGTAAAAAAGAATTCGTAATCTTTATCATACACCAAATTTCCATTCTTTATTATACAGTAAAAGACGAAATCACAATTTTATTATACAGTAAAAAAGAATTCGCAATCTTTATCATACACCAAATTTCCATTCTTATTATACAGTAAAGACGAAATCACAATTTTATTATACAGTAAAAAAAAGAATTGCAATCTTTATCATACACCAAATTTCCATTCTTTATTATACAGTAAAGACGAAATCACAATTTATATACAGTAAAAAAAAAAGAATATGCAAAAAAAAAGAATCTTTATCATACACCAAATTTCCATTTTATTATTACAGTAAAGACGAAATCACAATTTTATAGAGCAAAAAGAATTCGCAATCTTTATCATACACCAAATTTCCATTCTTTATTATACAGTAAAGACGAAATCATTTTTATTTTACAGTAAAAAAAGAATCGCAATCTTTATCATACACACCAATTTCCATTCTTTATTATACAGTAAAGACGAAATCACAATTTTATAGAGTAAAAAAAGAATTGCAATCTTTATCATACACCAAATTTCCATTCTTTATTATACAGTAAAGACGAAATCACAATTTTATTATACAGTAAAAAAAGAATTGCAATCTTTTATCATACACCAAAATTTCCATTCTTTATTATGCAGTAAAGACGAAATCACAATTTATAGAGTAAAAAAGAATTCGCAATCTTATTATACAAAAAAGATACAGTAAAGACGAAATCACAATTTATTATACAGTAAAAAAAAGAATTCGCAATTTTATCATACATTTCCATTCTTATTATACAGTAAAGACGAAATCACAATTTTATTATACAGTAAAAAAGAATTACTTTATCATACACCAAAATTCCATTTTATTATACAGTAAAGACGAAATCACAATTTATTATAGTAAAAAGAATTGCAATCTTTATCATACACCAAATTTCCATTCTTTATTATACAGTAAAAAAGACGAAATCACAATTTTATTATACAGTAAAAAAAGAATTCGCAATACTTTATTATACACCAAATTTTATTATACATTCAAATTTATTTTACAGTAAAAAAAAGAAATCACAATTTTCTTATACAGTAAAAACGAAATCACAATTTTATAGAGTAAAAAAGAATCTTTTATCATACACCAAATTTCCATTTACTTTATTATATAGCAAAAGACGAAATCATACAATTCTTTTATTATACAGTAAAAAAAAAAGAATTCGCAATCTTTATCATACACCAAATTTCCATTCTTTATTATACAGTAAAGACGAAATCACAATTTTATTATAAAAAAAAGAATTGCAATCTTTATCATACACCAAAATTTCTTTTATTATAAGTAAAAAATCACAATTTATTATACAGTAAAAAAAGAATTCGCAATTTATCATACACCAAATTTCCATTCTTTTATTATACAGTAAAGACGAAATCAATTTTATTTTACAGAAAAAAAAGAATTGCAATCTTTATCATACAATTTTCCATTATTATACAGTAAAAAAATCACAATTTTATAGAAAAAAGAATTCGCAATCTTTATCATACACCAAATTTCCATTCTTATTATACAGTAAAGACGAAATCACAATTTTTTTACAGTAAAAAAAAAGAATTCGCAATCTTTATCATACACCAAATTTCCATTCTTTATTATACAGTAAAGACGAAATCATACAATTTTTTCATTATACAGTAAAAAAAATTCGCAATCTTTTATCATACACCAAATTTCCATTCTTTTATTATACAGTAAAGACGAAATCACAATTTTATTATACAGTAAAAAAAAAGAATTCGCAATCTTTTATCATACACCAAATTTCCATTCTTATTATACAGTAAAGACGAAATCACAATTTTATTATACAGTAAAAAAAGAATTCGCAATCTTTTATCATACACCAAATTTATCTCTTATTATACAGTAAAGACGAAATCAAATTTTATTATAGAGTAAAAAAAGAATTGCAATCTTATCATACACCAAATTTCCATTATACTTCATAATTTATTATACAGTAAAAAAAAGAATTCGAAATCATACAATTTTATTATTATACAAAAACGAAATCACAATTTTTTATTAAAAGAATTCGCATTTTATCATACACCAAATTTCCATTCTTTATTATACAGTAAAGACGAAATCACAATTTTATTATACAGTAAAAAAGAATTGCAATCTTTTATCATACACCAAACCAAATTATACAGTAAAGACGAAATTATTATACAGGCAAAAAAGAATTCGAAATCATACACCAAATTTCCATTCTTTATTATACAGTAAAGACGAAATCACAATTTAAGAGTAAAAAGAATTCGCAATCTTTTATCATACACCAAATTTCCATTCTTTATTATACAGTAGAAATCACTGTAAAAAAAAGAATTCGAAATCATACACACCAAATTTCCATTCTTTATTATACAGTAAAAACGAAATCAAATTTTATTATACAGTAAAAAAGAATCTTATCATACACCAAATTTCCATTCTTTATTATACACAGTAAAGACGAAATCACAATTTATTATACAGTAAAAAAGAATTGCAATTTTTAATACACAAATTTCCATTCTTTATTATACAGTAAAGACGAAATCATAATTATACAGTAAAAAAGAATCTGCAATTTATCATACACCAAATTTCCATTCTTATTATACAGTAAAGACGAAATCACAATTTTATTATACAGTAAAAAAAGAATTCGCAATCTTTATCATACACCAAATTTCCATTCTTTATTATACAGTAAAGACGAAATCACAATTTTATAGAGTAAAAGAATTCGCAATCTTTATCATACACCAAATTTCCATTTTTTATCAATACGAAATCAAAGACGAAATCATACACCAAATTCCATTATTATACACAGTAAAGAAGAAATCAAAAAAAAAAAGAATTCAATCTTTATCATACACCAAATTCTTCATTATATACAGTTATTATACAGGTAAAAACGAAATCACAATTATTATTATACAGTAAAAAAAAGAAAAAAGAATTCGCAATCTTTTACACACACCAAAATTTCCATTCTTCATTATACAGGAAAGACGAAATCACAATTTTATAGAGTAAAAAAAGAATTCGCAATCTTTATCATACACCAAATTTCCATTCTTTCATTATACAGTAAAGACCAAATCACAATTTATAGAAAGAATCAATCTTATCATAATAATTAAATTTCCATTCTTTTCATTATACAGTAAAACGAAATCACAATTTATTTACAGTAAAAAAGTATTCAATCTTTATCATACACCAAATTTCCATTCTTTATTATAGAGTAAAAAGAATTGAATACACAAAATTTTTTATTATACAGTAAAAAAATCACAATTTTATTATACAGTAAAAAAGAATCTTTTTATCATAACAATCAAATTTCCATTTTTTATTATACAGTAAAGACGAATTCAGAATTTTATTATACAGTGCAATTTCCAATCTTTATCATAAAAGAAAAATTTCCATTTTTTATTATACAGTAAAGACGAAATCACAATTTTATTATACAGTATTCCATTCTTTTATTATGCACCAAAGGAGCATTTTCACATATTCAGTAAAGAGAAATCAAAAAAATTCGCAATCTTTATCATACACCAAATTTCCAAATTTCCATTCTTTATTATACAGTAAAGACGAAATCACAAATTCTTATTATATTGCAGTAAAAAAAAAAGTTCTGCAATCTTTATCATACACCAAATTTCCATTCTTTATACAGTAAAGACGAAATCACAATTTTATAGAGTAAAAAAGAATTCGAATCTTTATCATACACCAAATTTTCATTCTTTATTAAAAAAAAATCAAATTCTTATTATACAGTAAAAAGAATTCGCAATCTTTATCATACACCAAATTTCCATTCTTTTTTTTTTATTATACAGTAAAGAAGAAATCACAATTCTTATTATAGAGTAAAAAGAATTCGCAATCTTTATCATACACTAAATTTCCATTCTTTATTATACAGTAAAGACGAAATCACAATTTTATTATACAGTAAAAAAAAAAGAATTCGCAATCTTTTTATCATACACCAAATTTCCATTCTTTATTATACAGTAAAGACGAATCACAATTTTATTATACAGTAAAAAAATTCATAATCTTTATCATACACCAATTTCCATTCTTTATTATACAGTAAAGAGGAAATCACAATTCTTATTATACAGTAAAAAAGAATTCGCAATCTTTATCATACACCAAATTTCCATTCTTCATTATACAGTATACAGTAAAAAAGAAGAAATCATACAATTCTTATTATACAGTAAAAAAGACAATTTTATTTTACAAAAATAAGTATTCGCAATCTTTATCATGTATAATCAAATTTCCATTCTTTATTATACAGGAAAGACGAAATCACAATTCTTATTAAAAAAAGAATTCGCAATCTTTATCATACGCAATTTCCATTCTTTTGTTATACAGTAAAACGAAAAAATTCTTGTTATACAGTAAAAAAAAAAAGAACAATCTTTATCATACACCATTCTTCATTATACAGTAAAGAAATCACAATTCTTATAGAGTAAAAAAATTATTCCAATCTTTTATCATACCAAATTTCCATTCTTTATTATACAGTAAAGAACGAAATAAAAAAAAAAGAATTCGCAATCTTTATCATACAACAAATTTCCATTTTATTATACAGTAAAGACGAAATCAACAATTTTATACAGTAAAAAGAATTCGCAATCTTTATCATACACACCAAAATTCCATTCTTTATTATACAGTAAAGACGAAATCACAATTCTTATAGAGTAAAAAAGAATTCGCAATATTTTATCATACACCAAATTTCCATTCTTTATTATACAGTAAAGACGAAAATCACAATTTTATTATACAGTAAAAAAAGAATTCGCAATCTTTATCATACACCAAATTTCCATTCTTATTATTAAAGAAGAAATACAATTTTAAACACGAATTGAATCATATCACCAAATTTCCATTCTTTGATATATTAAAGAGAAATTGGCAATTTAAAAAAAAAAAAAGAATTCGCAATCTTTATCATACACCCAAAAAGAATTCCATTTATCTTTTTATTATACAGTAAAGACGAAATCACAATTCTTATTATACAGTAAAAAAGAATTGCATCTTTATCATACACAAATTTCCATTCTTTATTATACAGTAAAGACGAAATCACAATTTATTATACAGTAAAAAAAAAGAATTCGCAATCTTTATCATAAAAAAATTTCCATTCTTTATTATACAGTAAAGATGAAATCACAATTCTTTATTTTACAGTAAAAAAAACGAATCTTATCATATACACCAAATTTCCATTAATTTATTATACAGTAAAGACGAAATCAAATTCTTATTATATACAGTAAAAAAAGAATTCGCAATCTTTTATCATACACCAAATTTCCATTCTTTATTATACAAAAGAAGACGAAATCATAATTCTTATTATACAGTTAAAAAAAAAGAATTCGAAATCTTTATCATACACCAAATTTCCATTCTTTTATTAAAGACGAAATTTATTATAGAGTAAAAAGAATTGCAAATCATACAATTCTTCTTATTATACAGTAAAAAAAATCAATTTATTAATCTTTTTATCATACACCAAATTTCCATTCTTTATTATACAGTAAAGACGAAATCACAATTCTATTATACAGTAAAAAAGAATTCGCAATCTTTATCATACACCAAATTTCCATTCTTTATTATACAGTAAAAGACGAAATCACAATTTATTATACAGTAAAAAAAAAAGAATTCAGCAATTTTTATCATACACCAAATTAACAGTAAAGACGAAATCTTTTATTATACAGTAAAAAGAATCCAATCTTTCATACACCAAATTTCCATTTTATTATACAGTAAAGACGAAATCACAATTTTATTTTACAGTAAAAAGAATTCGCAATCTTTATCATACACCAAATTTCCATTCTTTAAAGACGAAAATCATATACAGTAAAAAAAAATCACAATTCTTATTATACAGTATCATCTTTATCATACATCAAATTTCCATTCTTTATTATACAGTAAAGACGAAATCACAATTTTATTATACAGTAAAAAAGAATTCGCAATCTTTATCATACAATTAAATTTCCATTCGAAATTTATTATACAGTAAAAAGAATCTGAAATCATACACCAAATTTTATTATTACAGTAAAAAAAAATTTTTTTATAAAAAGAAGAAATCTTTATCATACACCAAATTTTATCATTCATTATTATACAGTAAAGACGAAATCACAATTTTATAGAGTAAAAAAAAGAATTCGAAATCATACACCAAATTTCCATTCTTTATTATACAAAGACGAAATAATTTTATAGAAAAAAAAGAATTTATACAGTATTAAAAAGAATTCGCAATCTTTATCATACACCAAATTTCCATTCTTATTATACAGTAAAGACGAAATCACAATTTTTGCTATAGTAAAAAAGAATTCGCAATCTTTATCATACACCAATTTCCATTCTTTATTATACAGTAAAGACGAAATCACAATTTTATTATACAGTAAAAAAGAATTCGCAATCTTTATCATACACCAAATTTGCATTCTTTATTATACAGTAAAGACGAAATCTTATTATACAGTAAAAAAACGAAATCATACACCAAATTTCCATTCTTTATTATACAGTAAAAAAATCACAATTCTTAATAAAAAGAATCGCAATCTTTATCATACACCAAATTTCATTCTTTATTATACAAAAGACGAAATCACAATTTTATTATACAGTAAAAAAAAAGAATTCGCATCTTTATCATACACCAAATTTCCATTCTTTTATTATACATACAGTAAAGACGAAATCACAATTTTATTATACAGTAAAAAAAGAATTCGCAATCTTTTATCATACACCAAAATTTCCATTCTTATTATACAGTAAAGACGAAATCACAATTTATTATACAGTAAAAAAAAGAATTCTTAATATTTATCATACACCAAATTTCCATTCTTTATTATACAGTAAAGACGAAATCACAATTTTATAGAAAAAAAAGAATTCGTAATATTTTACATACCAAATTTCCATTCTTTATTATACAGTAAAGACGAAATCACAAATTCTTATTATACAGTAAAAAAGAATTCGCAATCTTTATCATACACCAAATTTCCATTCTTTATTATACAGTAAAGACGAAATCACAATTTTATTTTACAGTAAAAAAAGAATTGCAATCTTTATCATACACCAAATTTCCATTCTTATTATACAGTAAAGACGAAATCACAATTTTATAGAGTAAAAAAGAATTCGCAATCTTTTTATCATACACCAAATTTCCATTCTTTATTATACAGTAAAGACGAAATCACAATTTTATATACAGTAAAAAAGAATTGCAATCTTTATCATACACAAAAAATTTCCATTCTTTATTATACAGTAATTACGAAATCACAATTTATTATACAGTAAAAAAAATTGCAATCTTTATCATACACCAAATTTCCATTCTTTATTATACAGTAAAGACGAAATCACAATTTATTATAGAGTAAAAAAAGATTCGCAATCTTTATCATACACCAAATTTCCATTCTTTATTATACAGTAAAGACAAACAATTCTTTTATATCAAAAAGAATTTGCAAAAAAGAATTCAGCAATTTTATCATACACCAAAAAGAATTAAAGACGAAATCAAATTCTTATTATACAGTAAAAAAAAAGAATCTTTACCAAATACCAAAAGAATTCCATTTTTATTATACAGTAAAGACGAAATCACAATTTTATTATACAGTAAAAAAGAATTCGCAATCTTTATCATACACCAAATTTCCATTCTTTTATTATACAGTAAAAGACGAAATCACAATTTTATTATACAGTAAAAAAGAATTCGCAATCTTTATCATACACCAAATTTCCATTCTTTTATTCTTATTATACAGTAATTACGAAATCACAATTTTATTATACAGTAAAAAAAGAATTCGCAATCTTTATCATACACCAAATTTCCATTCTTTATTATACAGTAAAGACGAAATCACAATTTTATTATACAGTAAAAAAAGAATTCGCAATCTTTATCATACACAAAATTTCCATTCTTATTATACAGTAAAGACGAAATCACAATTATTATACAGTAAAAAAGAATTCGCAATCTTTATCATACACCAAATTTCCATTCTTTATTATACAGTAAAAGACGAAAATCACAATTTATTATACAGTAAAAAAAAGAATTCGCAATCTTTATCATACACCAAATTTCCATTCTTTTTATTATACAGTAAAGACGAAATCACAATTTTATTATACAGTAAAAAAGAATCTGCAATCTTTATCATACACCAAATTTCCATTCTTTATTATACAGTAAAGACGAAATCACAATTATTATACAGTAAAAAAAAAGAATTCGCAATCTTTATCATACACCAAATTTCCATTCTTTATTATACAGTAAAAGACGAAATCACAATTCTTATAGAGTTTTAAAGAATTCAATAAACACCAAATTTCCATTCTTTATTATACAGAAAGATGAAATCACAATACTTATTATACAGTAAAAAAAATTCGGCATCATACAAATTTCCATTCTTTATTAAATTTACATTCTTTATTATACAGTAAAGACGAAATCACAAATTATATACAGTAAAAAAGAATTCTCTTAGCAAAAAAAGAATTCGCTTTTATCATACACCAAATTTCCATTCTTTATTATACAGTAAAGACGAAATCACAATTTTATTTTATTAATCTTTATCATACACCCAAATTTCCATTTATTATACAGTAAAAAAAAGAAAAAAAAATTCGCAATCTTATCATACAATTAAATTTCATTCTTTATTATACAGTAAAGACGAAATCACAATTTTATTATACAGTAAAAAAGAATTCGCAATCTTTTATCATACACCAAATTTCCATTCTTATTATTATACAGTAAAGACGAAATCACAATTTTATTATACAGTAAAAAAAGAATTCGCAATCTTTATCACAATTTCCATTCTTTATTATACAGTAAAAAAATCACAATTCTCATAGAGTAAAAAAGAATTCGCAATCTTTATCATACACCAAATTTCCATTCTTTATTATACAGTAAAGACGAAATCACAATTTTATTATACAGTAAAAAAGAATTCGCAATCTTTATCATACACCAAAAAAAGACCATTCTTTATTATACAGTAAAGACGAAATCACAATTCTTATTATAAGTAAAAAAGAATTCGCAATCTTTTATCATACAATTAAATTTCCATTCTTTATTATACAGCAAAGACGAAATCACAATTTTATTTTACAGTAAAAAAAGAATTCGCAATCTTTATCATACACCAAAATTTATTCTTTATTATACAGTAAAGACGAAATCACAATTTTATATAGTAAAAAAGAATTCGCAATCTTTTATCATACACCAAATTTCCATTCTTTATTATACAGTAAAGACGAAATCACAATTTTATTATACAGCAAAAAAAGAATTCGCAATCTTTATCATACACCAAATTTCCATTCTTTATTATACAGTAAAGACGAAATCACAATTTTTATACAGTAAAAAGAATAATCTTTATCATACACCAAAATTTCATTCTTTATTATACAGTAAAGACGAAATCACAATTTTATTTTACATTAAAAAAAGAATTCATACCTTTATCATACACCAAATTTCCATTTTATACAGTAAAGACGAAATCACAATTTTATACAGTAAAAAGAATTCGCAATCTTTATCATACACCAAATTTCCATTCTTTATTATACAGTAAAGACGAAATCACAATTTTATTATACAGTAAAAAAAGAATTCGCAATCTTTATCATACACCAAATTTCCATTCTTTATTATACAGTAAAGACGAAATCACAATTTTCCATTATAGAGTAAAAAGAATTCGCAATCTTTATCATACACCAAATTTCCATTCTTTATTATACAGTAAAGACGAAATCACAATTTTATTATACAGTAAAAAAAGAATTCGCAATCTTTATCATACACCAAATTTCCATTCTTATATTATACAGTAAAAAAGAATTCGAAATCATATACAAATTTCCATTATTATGCAGTAAAAACGAAATCACAATTTTTAAAAAAAAGAATCATATCACACAAATTTCCATTCTTTATTATACAGTAAAGACGAAATCACAATTTTATTATACAGTAAAAAAAAAGAATTCGCAATCTTTATCATACACCAAATTTCCATTCTTATTATACAGTAAAGAAAATCACAATTTTATACGAAAATCACAATCTTTATCATACACCAAAATTCTTTATTATACAGTAAAGACGAAATCACAATTTATTATACAGTAAAAAAGAATTCGCAAATCATACACCAAATTCCATTCTTATTATACAGTAAAGACGAAATCACAATTTTATTATACAAAAAAAATTCGCAATCTTTTATCATACACCAAATTTTATTCTTATTATACAGCAAAATCACAATTTATACAGAAAAAAAAAACATAAATTTCCACCTCTTTATTATACCAATTCCATTTTTATTATACAGTAAAAGACGAAATCACAATTCTTATTATACAGTAAAAAAGAATTCACAATCTTTTATCATACACCAAATTTCCATTCTTTATTATACAGTAAAGACGAAATCACAAATTTATTTTACATTCTTATTATACAGTAAAAAAAAGAATTGCAAAAAGAATCTTTTATCATACACCAAATTTCCATTCTTATTATACAGTAAAGACGAAATCACAATTTTATTATACAGTAAAAAAGAATTCGCAATCTTTATCATACACCAAATTTCCATTCTTTATTATACAGTAAAGACGAAATCACAATTTTATTATACAGTAAAAAGAATTCGAATCTTTATCATACACCAAATTTCCATTCTTTATTATACAGTAAAGAAAATCACAATTTTATTATACGCAAAAAAAGAATTTTTATCATACACCAAATTTCCATTCTTTATTATTTAAAGACGAAATTATACATACAGTAAAAAAAAGAATTCGAATCTTTATCATACACCAAAATTTCCATTCTTTATTATACAGTAAAAAAATCAAATTTATTATACAGTAAAAAAAGAATTCTTTTATCATACACCAAATTTCCATTCTTTATTATACAGTAAAGACGAAATCACAATTTTATTATACAGTAAAAAAAAGAATTCGCAATCTTTATCATACACCAAATTTCCATTCTTTATTATACAGTAAAGACGAAATCACAATTACACCAAATTATTATACAGTAAAAAAGAATTCGCAATCTTTATCATACACCAAATTTCCATTCTTTATTATACAGAAATCAAAGACGAAATCACAATTCTTATAGATACACGTAAAAAAAAAGAATTCGCAATCTTTATCATACACCAAAATTTCCCATTATACAGTAAAAGACGAAATCACAATTTATTATACAGTAAAAAAAGAATTCGCAAATTTTTTACATACACCAAATTTCCATTCTTTATTATACAGTAAAACGAAATCAAATTTTTATAGAGTAAAAAAGAATTCGCAATCTTTATCATACACCAAATTTCCATTCTTTATTATACAGTAAAGACGAAATCACAATTTATTATACAGTAAAAAAAGAATTCGCAATCTTTATCATACACCAAATTCCATTCTTTTATACAGTAAAGACGAAATCACAATTTTATTATACAGTAAAAAAAGAATTGCAATCTTTATCATACACCAAATTTCCATTCTTTATTATACAGTAAAGACGAAATCACAATTTTATTATACAGTAAAAAAAAAAGAATTCGCAATCTTTATCATACACCAAATTTCCATTCTTATTATACAGTAAAGACGAAATCACAATTTTATTATACAGTAAAAAAAAGAATTCGCAATCTTTATCATACACCAAATTCATTCTTTATTATACAGTAAAGACGAAATCACAATTTTATAGAGTAAAAAGAATTCGCAATCTTTATCATACACCAAAATTTCCATTCTTTATTATACAGTAAAGACGAAATCACAATTTTATTATACAGTAAAAAAAGAATTCGCAATCTTTTATCATACACAAATTTCCATTCTTTATTATACAGTAAAGACGAAATCACAATTTTTTTACAGTAAAAAAGAATTGCAATCTTTATCATACACCAAATTTCCATTCTTATTATACAGTAAAGACGAAATCACAATTTTATTATACAGTAAAAAAGAATTCGCAATCTTTATCATACACCAAATTTCCATTCTTTATTATACAGTAAAGACGAAATCACAATTTTATTATACAGTAAAAAAAAGAATTCGCAATCTTTTATCATACACCAAATTTCCATTCTTTTATACAGTAAAGACGAAATCACAATTATTATAGAGTAAAAAAAGAATTCGAAATCATACACCAAATTTTATTATACAGTAAAAAAATCACAATTTTATTATACAGTAAAAAGAATTGCAATCTTTATCATACACCAAATTTCCATTCTTTATTATACAGTAAAGACGAAAATCACAATTTTATTATACAAAAAAGAATTCGCAATCTTTATCATACACCAAATTTCCATTCTTTATTATACAGTAAAGACGAAATCACAATTCTTATTATACAGTAAAAAAAGAATTCGCAATCTTTATCATACACCAAATTTCCATTCTTTGTTATACAGTAAAGACGAAATCATTATTATACAGTAAAAAAGAATTCGATACACCAAATTTCCATTCTTTATTATACAGTAAAGACGAAATCACAATTTTATTATACAAAAAAAAGAATTTCTTTTATCATACACCAAATTTATTATACAGTAAAAAAATCACAATTTTTATTTTACAGCAATCTTTATCATACACCAAATTTCCATTCTTTATTATACAGTAAAGACGAAATCACAATTTATTATACAGTAAAAAAAAAGAATTCGCAATCTTTTATCATACACCAAATTTCCATTCTTTATTATACAGTAAAGACGAAATCACAATTTATTATACAGTAAAAAAAGAATTCGCTAATCTTTATCATACACCAAATTTCCATTCTTTATTATACAGTAAAGACGAAATCACAATTTATTATACAGTAAAAAAAAATTCGCAATCTTTATCATACACCAAATTTCCATTCTTTATTATACAGTAAAGACGAAATCACAATTTATTATACAGTAAAAAAAGAATTGCAATCTTTATCATACACCAAATTTCCATTCTTTATTATACAGTAAAGACGAAATCACAATTTTATAGAGTAAAAAAGAATTCGCAATCTTTTATCATACACCAAATTTCCATTCTTTATTATACAGTAAAGACGAAATCACAATTCTTATTATACAGTAAAAAAAAGAATTCGCAATCTTTATCATACAAAAAATTTCATTCTTTATTATACAGTAAAAGACGAAATCACAATTTTATTACAGTAAAAAAAGAATTCGCAATTATACATACACCAAATTTCCATTCTTTATTATACAGTAAAGACGAAAGTAAAAATACAGTAAAAAAGAATTCGCAATCTTTATCATACACCAAATTTCCATTCTTTATTATACAGTAAAGACGAAATCACAATTTTATTATACAGTAAAAAAAAAGAATTCATAATCTTTATCATACACCAAATTTCCATTCTTTATTATACAGTTTAATTATTATACAGTAAAAAGACGAAATACACAAATTTCCATTCTTTATTATACAGTAAAAAAATTATATACAAAAAAAGAATTCGCAATCTTTTATCATACACCAAATTTCCATTCTTTATTATACAGTAAAGACGAAATCACAAATAAAAAGAATTCGCAATTACACCAAATTTCCATTATTATACAGTAAAAAAAATCACAATTTTATTATACAGTAAAAAAAAGAATTCGCAATCTTTATCATACACCAAATTTCCATTCTTTATTAAACAGTAAAGACGAAATCACAATTTTATTATACAGTAAAAAAAGAATTCGCAATCTTTATCATACACCAAATTCCATTCTTTATTATAATAGGAAAGACGAAATCACAATTTTATTATACAGAATTGCAAAAAAAAAGAATTCGCAATCTTTATCATACACCAAAAAAGAATTCCATTCTTTATTATACAGTAAAAGACGAAATCACAATTCTTATTATACAGTAAAAAAATCACAATTTACAGAGTAAAAAAGAATTCGCAATCTTTATCATACACCAAATTTTCCATTCTTTATTATACAGTAAAGACGAAATCACAATTTTATTATAGTAAAAAAGAATTCGAATTCGAATCAGTAAAAAGAATTTATCATACACCAAAATTTCCATTCTTTATTATACAGTAAAGACGAAATCACAATTTCATAGAGTAAAAAAAGAATTCGCAATCTTTATCATACACCAAATTTCCATTCTTTTATTATACAGTAAAGACGAAATCATACAATTTTTCCATTATTATTATACAGTAAAAAAAAGAATTCGCAAAAAAATTCGAATCTTTATCATACACCAAATTTCCATTCTTTTATTATACAGAAATCACAATTCTCATTATAAAAAAGAATCTTTATCATACACCAAATTTCCATTCTTTATTATACAGTAAGAAAATCACAATTTTATTATACAGTAAAAAAAATCGAATTTTATCATACAATCTTTATCATAAAACGAAATCAAAATTTCCATTCATTTTCCATTATTACAGTAAAGACGAAATCACAATTTTATTATACAGTAAAAAAATTCACAATCTTTTATCATACACCAAATTTCCATTCTTTATTATATCATACAAAGACGAAATCACAATTCTTATTATACAGTAAAAAAAGAATTGCAATCAGTTTAAAAGAATTCGCAATACATACACCAAATTTCCATTCTTTATTATACAGTAAAGACGAAATCACAATTTATTATACAGTAAAAAAGAATTCGCAATCTTTATCATACAAATTTCAAATTTCCGAAATTCTTTATTATACAGTAAAAACGAAATCACAATTTTATTATACAGTAAAAAAAGAATTCGCAATCTTTATCATACACCAAATTTCCATTCTTTATTATACAGTAAAGACGAAATCACAATTTATTATACAGTAAAAAAAGAATTCGCATCATACACCAAATTTATCATACACCAAATTTCCATTCTTTTATTATATTCAGTAAACAGAAAGACGAAATCACAATTCTTATTATACAGTAAAAAAAAAGAATTCGCAATCTTTATCATACACCAAATTCCATTCTTTATTATACAGTAATTACGAAATCACAATTTATTATACAGTAAAAAAAAATTCGCAATCTTTATCATACACCAAATTTCCATTCTTTATTATACAGTAAAGACGAAATCACAATTTTATACAGTAAAAAAGAATTTTTTATCATACACCAAATTTCCATTCTTTATTATACAGTAAAGACGAAATCACAATTTTATTATACAGTAAAAAAGAATTCGCAATCTTTATCATACACCAAATTTCCATTCTTTATTATACAGTAAAGACGAAATCACAATTTATTATACAGTAAAAAAAGAATTCGCAATCTTTATCATACACCAAATTTCCATTCTTTATTCTTTATTATACAGTAAAAAAAGACGAAATCATACAAAATTTTTATTATACAGTAAAGACGAAATAAAAAAGAAAAAAAGAATCGCAATCTTTATCATACACCAAATTTCCATTCTTTATTATACAGTAAAGACGAAATCACAATTTTATTATACAGTAAAAAAGAATTCGCAATCTTTATCATACACCAAATTTCCATTCTTTATTATACAGTAAAGACGAAATCACAATTCTATTATACAGTAAAAAAAAAAGAATTCGCAATCTTTATCATACACCAAATTTCCATTCTTTATTATACAGTAAAGACGAAATCACAATTTTATTATATTATAAAAAAAAAAGAATTCGAATCTTTATCATACACCAAATTTCCATTCTTTATTATACAGTAAAGACGAAATCACAATTTTATTATACAGTAAAAAAAAAGAATTCGAATCTTTATCATACACCAAATTTCCATTCTTTATTATACAGTAAAGACGAAATCACAATTTTATTATACAGTAAAAAAAAAAAATTCGCAATCTTTTATCATACACCAAATTTCCATTCTTTATTATACAGTAAAAAAAAAAGACGAAATCACAATTCTTATTATACAGTAAAAAAAAGATGAATTCACAATCTTTATCATACAAAAAGAATTCAAATTTCCATTCTTTATTATACAGTAAAGACGAAATCACAATTTTATTATAGTAAAAAAAGAATTCGCAATCTTTATCATACACCAAATTTCCATTCTTTATTATACAGTAAAGACGAAATCACAATTTATTATATACAGTAAAAAAAGAATTCGCAATCTTTATCATACACCAAATTTCCATTCTTTATTATACAGTAAAGACGAAATCACAATTTTATTATACAGTAAAAAAAGAATTCGCAATCTTTATCATACACCAAATTCCATTCTTTATTATACAGTAAAGACGAAATCACAATTTCATTATACAGTAAAAAAGAATTCGCAATCTTTATCATACACCAAATTTCCATTCTTTATTATACAGTAAAGACGAAATCACAATTTTATTATACAGTAAAAAAGAATTCGCAATCTTTATCATACACCAAATTTCCATTCTTTATTATACAGTAAAGACGAAATCACAATTTTATTATACAGTAAAAAAAAAGAATTCGCAATCTTTTATCATACACCAAATTTCCATTCTTTATTATACAGTAAAGACGAAATCAATTTAATTTCATATTATACAGAGTAAAAAAGAATTCGCAATCTTATCATACACCAAATTTCCATTCTTTATTATACAGTAAAGACGAAATCACAATTTTATTATACAGTAAAAAAGAATTCGCAATCTTTATCATACACCAAATTTCCATTCTTTATTATACAGTAAAGACGAAATCACAATTTTATTATACAGTAAAAAAAAATTCCAATCTTTATCATACACCAAATTTCCATTCTTTATTATACAGTAAAGACGAAATCACAATTTTATTATACAGTAAAAAAAGAATTCGTAAAAAAACCAAATTTCCATTCTTTATTATACAGTAAAGACGAAATCACAAATTTCCATTACACCAAATTTCCATTATACAGTAAAGACGAAATCACAATTTTATTATACAGTAAAAAAAAAGAATTCGCAATCTTTCATACACCAAATTTCCATTCTTATTATACAGTAAAGACGAAATCACAATTCTTATTATACAGTAAAAAAAAAGAATTCGCAATCTTTATCATACACCAAATTTCCATTCTTTATTATACAGTAGGGACGACTTCACAAACTTTATTATACAGTAGGGACGAATTGAGATTCTGTTATATACTGATTTAGTCAAACTATTTTCCATATCTTAGCAGTTGTACATATAATAGAAGGAAATTATCGATTTTATTTAATTGTTGACTTTCTTTTCTCTGGATTCATGACTGACAGACAATTATTAGGATCTTTGGCAAAAATACAAAGTGTTAAAAGAGAAAAATAAATCAATCTGACGGCATAATAGGACAATAAACGTAATTAATTATCATTAATCAGAAAAGTGTATTTACATTATAAGTAATTAAACGCAAACGTTGAAGAAGTCGTA